>JAAONU010000039.1:0-45077 GCA_012932295.1 Cyclina sinensis
TTGAATAAGATGATTAAATTGAAATCTGTGTTTGTAATTTTTGCTATGGTTGTTCTGGTAGTTCTAATTCCATCAGATGTCCTTTATGGCAGTTGTTGTATATCAAATGGTGATAGAAAAGGCAAAGATACAGTGGGCTATTTTTTCTATAGACAGCTTTGGTATATAATAAACAGATGTATCTGTGATGGAAAGTTGCATGAGGTTTCTTCAGAGAGAAATAGTAAAGCTTAAACTTCATCTGTGTTTATCAACTATTTCATTCATTCACATTCTTGTTTGATCAGACCCTGACGAAAAGAGCCTCAGAAAAAATGAGAAATTCACTGGTAACTTAAGACAATACATATACCAACCGATTGAGTGATCATGTGAAATTTGATTACAGTAACTTTTTTTTTTTTCAAAATGATTGCTTGCTTCTTTATTTTTGTTATAGCCGATTCGTGCGGTTCACACCTTCCATATGTGGCTCTTGTACTTTCTCGTTAGGTTTGCATTTTATCCAAATGCATTTTCACCAACAAATTACCACCTGGTAACTCTCCAAGCATAAGTGGAGCATAGAAAAGTTTGTGTACAACCGGAATCGGTAAATGTTAACCTGGGGTGTAGATAAAAAACATTGAAACAAAAAAAAATGAAAAAGAAAAGACCTCTAATTATGAGCACAGCCATTCCAGCTGACAACGTTACCGTTATTAAAAGTTATTAATAAAAAAAAACTTTCTTGCCTTTATAAAGCTATATACAATGCATATATACATAAGAACGTTCAAGGGACTAGAAGATTAAAAGGTGTTCTTCTGACTACTTTTTCCCGAAATAATAAACCACAAATAAATGCATATCCGTGAAATATGCAAAACAACTTTTATACAACTGAATTTTGAATGGTTTGAAAGTGTTTTGCAGTCATTGTGTGGCATTATGTTTAGCATGAAATCTAACAGGTACATCAATCCAAGCAATTAATTTTTGGACAGATTCGCCCATAAAATTCCTGAAGCGACATCCGACGAAACTGAAACGAAACGTGTAAACAGTTATATCTACCTGTTTTTTTTCCATAATATGAATGTTAGTTTAAAGTTAAAAACCACTGTCAAGGAACTTAGATATCAGTGTAGAAAGAAGTCCACGTCCTTAAATTGATTACGTTTTTACACCTTAATCTCACCGATGAATGATATACCTACACAGATATATACAATGTCTGTGAACAACAATTGACTATATTAAGTAAAGGGGAAAGTAAAGGTAAAGGGGAAAGTCGAATCTTCGATGCGTTGATTATATTTTATTTCTACATTTATAATTTCTTTTTATGAAATAAAACCTTTACTGTATATATTTTTACACATTTTTGAAGTAAATATACATTTTTTTTACCATACACTTCACTTTTTTTTAGATCACTCAAACTGGACCGTATATATATGAACACCTTTTCAAGAGGTCACTGATCTGAATTCCTCCCCGCCCCCGACGGTATTCCTCTTTCTATATTTTCTGCCCTATCAAATCACTATACCTCACAAGAATAATGTAAAACTGATGCCACATAAGTATCAAATAGATTTAACATTAATTTTATAAACGTTCAATTCATATCTCTTGTACGTAAGGTACTTTTGTTCATTATCAAAACAAAAAATAAATTACCAGTAATATATGATTATTAGCTTTGATCATAAGTCATGGCTAAAACACACCTTGTGGGCGTTACTACTGTTATATGACACATTTAATAAAAATCGTCCAATCAACACCTATATTAATGTATGGAATGCGGGTTGGGACATGCCACTTGCCACTTGCTAGTTGCTACTTGCCAGTTACTAATTGCCGCTTGCCAGTTGCAGTTTGCCACTTACTATTTGTCATTTGATATCTGCCATTTGCTACTTGCCATTTGCCACTTGCTAGTTGCTACTTGCCATTTGTTTCTTGCTATTTGCTAGTTGCCAGTTGCTACTTGCCATTTGCTACTTGCTGCTTGCTAGTTGTCACTTGTTAGTTGCTTTTGCTACTTGCTTGTTGTTATACTTTTACTGGATCGCTTTTTACTGTGTGAAAACGAACCGGATATTGTTACGTGATTGAATCATTTCATAAAGAAAGTGTTGTGCATAACAAATCGTTTATGTATTTTTTTCGAATTAGACCGACTGAAAATGTAGACAATTTTTAAATAATATTTTACATGTAATGGAAGAGGCCACCGTGATCCAGGGATAGAGCGCAGGGTTACGGATCCGTAAGTCGTGGGTTCGAATCTCGTCAGAGGCGAGATTGTCTCACGATCTTCACATTACTCCACGCTGCCCGAATGTCGGTATGGAAATCAGGAAGCAGACATCGAGCGTTATGAATCAAATTTGTAAGAATTTGAATCACAATCGATGTAAAATAATGTGAGTCTGATAAACTAAACACGGTAATCGTATTGCTAGTTGTTACTTGCTAGTTGCCAGTTGGTACTTGCCAGTTGCTATTTGCCACTTGCCGCTTGCTAGTTGACATTTGCCATTTGCTAATTACTACTTGCTAGTTACCAGTTGCTACCTGCCAGCTGCTTTTTGCCACTCGCTATTGGTCATTTGCAACTTGCTAGTTGTCACGTGCTGTTCGCTACTTGTGTGTTGCTAGTTGCTTCTTGCTATTTGTTACTTGCCACTTGCTAGTTGCTATTGGCCGTTTGCTATACTTTGATTGGATCCCTTTTCAATGTATGAAAACGAAACTTGACATGGTTACGTGGATTCATAAAGAAATGGCTAACAGTTACGACATAGTTGCTTTATGGCCGAAAGTACAAATCTTACTGTATATTTCCCACTCTTTTTGTCGGTGATTGAGAAACAAACCGACTGTTAAAATCACAAGAAGCAAGTGGCAAGTAGCAAGTGGCAAATGGCAAGAAGCAAGTGGCATGTCTCAACCCGCATTCCATAATTAATGACATGGTTATTCAAATAGCTTAGCGTCTTTCAGATAGAAATATGATCTTACGTCATGGATTAAGCACCCTAGCAGGCAATCCTACTGTGACATTTCATGAGTAATAAAGATAAAGAATACAGTTAAATACAATATCAATCAACACCTACACCAATATAGATGACAAGGTTATTTGAACGAGAATTAAAGGGGCTGTGCTCCAGATGACACAAAAAAGAAAGTTTTCTTTTATTATAAATTCCTTATGATATTTATGATTAATGCTTAAAACTGACTAACTGACAAAAAATAAGTCAGGTAATCACATTATAAATTGATTGTTTTCCTTCCATAGTGCTATACCGTAACGCGACGGTATAACTATATTGTATAAGATTTAAAGTAAACAATAGTTATTCACATGCGGCGATAGTGGTGACAGTTAAAGCGTTGTTAATATTTTGTTAACATGAGGGTCCAGAGTTCAAATCCGGCTGAAGCGAATATATTTTTTTGTTCTATTTTGAATTTATAATCAGTTTTGAAGTAAAATAACATGTTGTTATAATCTCACGGCATCTAGATATTTAATTTAAGTAAAAAATTTTTTTATATCAAATCTGGAGTTCAGCCTCTTTAAGGCCCTGCTTCAAATGAAAGCAGTACCAGCATCATCATCAAATTCAACAACAACAAAAAACACACAGAAAAAAACAAAAAACCCGAAAGTAACCTATTTTGATTTTGAAATTAATTTGCGCATTAATCAAAAAGAAAAATTTGATAATTTATGTAATATATATAAAAATCTACATCACGTTCTTTTAACTTGTATCTTTTTTGTGATGTTGTTCACGCCTGTTAAAAACAGAACACATACACTTAATAAACATTTTCTTTTATGATTGTTTAATACAAAGTTCTTATTGTCTTTTAGTAATTAACTGTTTGATATTGATTGAATTAATTGATAGCGAAATAATAAATAGTTAAAACCGGATTTATTTTTATTTAATATTTTCAGTAGCTTCACCAAAATATATAGAAGACAAAATATATTACTCCACGTAGCAAGGTTGACAAATACTTTTAAAAGGTAATTAGATTATCAACTGCCAATTCCACTACTAGCAAATATTTAAGCTTTATTTCAAATTAATTTAAAAATCACAGAAAATAATAAAGCAATTATAAACCTAAATTTCTTTTTCAAAATATTTATTTTCAGCAAATTACTAAACAAATATAAACAAAACACATAAGTACAACAAAGAATATTGTGTTTATTACTTTGTGGTGAATCGTTATTTCTTTGTGGCGGGTCGTTATTACTTTATGGTGAATCGTTATATGAACTTGTGGCGAATCGTTATTGTCGAATCGTTATTGTGGCGAATCGTTACGTTTTCGTAAGTAACTAGCCTTACATTATAAAGTGCATTTCTATTTACAATTATACACAATTATAAAATTACATATACATGAACATTTTTAAGCTAGAAAGCATCATGATTTGTAAAACACAGAGGTGTTCACAGACCCCATTTAAATGAAAAACGGTATCTATCTATTTAAGCTTATTTAACGTCGGTACCGGTAGCCCATATGACCGACGCCCCCTGAAGAGATTAGTTATTTTATGTTGTGGGGGTAGTGCAAGATACAGAAAGCATCCCATTCCAGAGACACCCCTGATTCTTTTACATGCTCGGTGTATAGCACTGATTCATCGGACCTCGGTTTAACGTCTGATCCGAAAGACTATTAGTAATGTTAGTGGAGGAGCGGGGGATCGAACTCGAGACCCCTGGTATACCAGTCCAGCGCGTTACCACTGGACCACATCCGCTCCTGTCTTTATAGTTCAATTCCATTCACTTGAAATAGTCATCTGTGCATTCAACGCACATGTAAAGAGTAACAGTATGATCTAGTTGTGCCCCAGGTCCCCCACCCCACAGTTTATACCTACTTCTTCGAGTGGAAAGATTTTACATGAGAAAGAAAATCGGCGAGTCACGGAAAATTTGTGCATACAGATATACGCCGTAATCGGCCTGTATTTCATAAATGAATTGAATTTAAGTCATACAAAAGTAATTTTTCTTTTATTTTCTTCAGAAGTAATATATTTACCAAAGGAATGTGAAGTATCTTTGAGTGGAAAGAGTTTAAAAGAGAAAGAAAATCGGCGAGTTGCGGAAAATTTGTGCATACAGATGCACGCCGTAATCGGCCTGTATTTCATAAATTAATTGAATTTAAGTCATACAAAAGTTATTTTTCTTTTATTTTCTTCAGAAGTAATATATTTACCAAAGGAATGTGAAGTATCTTTGAGTGGAAAGAGTTTAAAAGAGAAAGAAAATCGGCGAGTTGCGGAAAATTTGTGCATACAGATGCACGCCGTAATCGGCCTGTATTTCATAAATTAATTGAATTTAAGTCATACAAAAGTTATTTTTCTTTTATTTTCTTCAGAAGTAATATATTTACCAAAGGAATGTGAAGTATCTTTGAGTGGAAAGAGTTTAAAAGAGAAAGAAAATCGGCGAGTTGCAAAATAAAATGCGCTTAAGGATATAAATCGGAATCGACCTGGATTTCATAAATAACCTGATTTTAAGTAACACAAATGAAATAAATCATTGATATACAATAGAAATTACATTTTACCAAAGGAATTTAAAATATCTTGAAGTGGAAAGGTTTCATTAGAGCCTGTTATGAGGCACGTGCTTTGAAACAGTTATAGGCGATAAAGATGACTGTTTTCTAACTTTATGTTCCAGTACTAGTGGAAAATTGTATAAATTTTGAATTTGTAAATCATCATGATTTTACAACAGATAAAATTTTAGAATAGCATTAACAAACTTTTGAATATCTTCTCACCAGACATAACTACTCCAATTAAATTAATTAATTAATTAAAATATCCAACTAATTAATTAATGTATGATATTAGATCAGTTATTTTGGTTCTTTCGAAATAGTTGTAGTCTGCAACGAACTTATTTTTATATGTTGAAATATTTCATTGAACAGTCTCTGAAACATTACATGATTTTTTTGTTTTTGTTATATTCATCGTATAATGTATAACGCAATATATTTCTTATTCAGATGCGCTAGATGTTGGACTTAATCAGTTGAAATTTAGGAGAAGCATACGTTATTGATTTTTAAAAAAAGCTAGTCATTTAATCATCATTCAAAAACAGACGTATGATAATCATTCTTTTTTATATATATAATCTTTATTAAGTCTGTTGTGTAAATGTCACACATCGAAAATCTTACGACACCTATTTCATTTAATTCCCAAAAGCACAAAATACGTTTAATCAAGTAATATTTTGATTTACAGTATTCATAATACACTCTTAATGTCAGTATCTTTCACACAAGTTTTTTTTTGCATTTATTTACTTTATTTCACTGTAATAGGTCTATTCCGGTGGTCGAATATCTATTTCGGTATATTTCGGTAATAATGTCTATTTCGGTATTCAGTGTAACCCTCTATCCTCCGGCTTAGAAAGCTACTGTTGTTCTTAAACACCTCAAATCATGACTTAATACTGCAGAGTTTCTAGAATACAGTCCACCCTCCCAGAACGTCACCTCTCCCGCCCTTTTTAAAAGGACAGTTTGATCTCCCCCGTTGGCAATCCGAGCATTTTTACCTCTCTCGAGTGACACCTCTCGCAATGGAGCCACGACATTGCAGTTTCTCCCCAGTGACAAATGAAACCCTCCCGGGAACGTAAGAAAAATAACGAGTTGGATATTTCCGGGATTTCACAAAAAAAAAAAAAAAAAAAAAAAAAAAAAAACGAATAGGTATTTTCAGCGAATGTGCGCATGTGTCAAGTCTAAAATCATAAGGCTACAAACACCCTACGATTTTAAAATTAAACATACTTGAAATACCGACGTGAAATGCTGAAGCACTTTGTTTGTCAACTTTCAGGTATTCTTATTACGGTGTGCAAGGTTGTTTGTTGATTCACCGACAATACCAGACATCGAAATGTGAGAAATCATAGCTCATTAAAACTGAATACAGCAGTTTGACGTTTGGATTTTTTTCATTAATGTTCTGTTGGGTTTGATATGTGGTAATATGTATTTATGCTCTGCTTTTTCCAAACTAATAAGATATGATAATCTCTGCTTGTACGTCAGCGTCATACATCACAGAAGTAGGCATTTTGTCAAACAAAATTTAAAAGGTCCAATGTAAAAAATTATAAGTTTTATGAAGACTTCTAATGAAATAGTATATACATAAATGAAGATTTTAAAGACAGTAGAGTGACTGTAGTCATCCTATTTGATTGCAAGCCATCATAACAATGATAATACTTCGAGCTGAAAAGTTCAATATTGAAGATTGGTTGAACCTCCCGAGAATAACAACCCCTCTACAACGAACACATTCCTTTTAACCGAATGGTGTTTACTCTTGGGAGGTTGGATTGCAGTCTGATTCTTGTTACTTGTACACATAACAAGTGTACACATAACTGTATACACATTACACACGAGCGTGTCAATTGACTTTCCCAAATGTACTGTAGTGATTTTGTTGGTTTGTTTCTAGGTTACTGTAGCGAGTTTAAATTATCTTTTTACACACGCACAGACATGGCAAGGATGTAGCACAGTGTTGGTGGTTTAGGTCAGACTGGCAAAGGTACTGGTAATTCCAAAGTAAAAATAAAGTTTTAAGTGCTGCACATTCAAGAGTTGATTAGAATTTTTCTGCTAGATAACAGATTTGGAGAAAATCATTCCGAGCCATGCCGAGCTAGAACCCGTCTATATTCCTAAGTGACCAGCTCCGGTCACTCATTGGATGTCATCGGTGGTTGTGACTGAGCCGTCGTAAACGGATACAGAAAAGTATATCATGAATTAAATAGCGATAAATATCTGGGCGTTTCAATCACTGATGTCACAATGTGTGTTTTTAATTTTTCACAGGTCGAAAAAAAAGTGGCCTTTGCATGTTCTATTCAGTTAGCTGCTGCGATAAGATATAAATATAATCAAACTAAAGCCTTAAAGTGTGTTTTAAACGTTTCACAATTAACTGTATTTACTTTAGAGTAAGAGTTACACACAAAGGCCTGAAGTATCTCATCATGTGTAATGACGCATGACTGTATGTAATAGCTACTACAAATGTCAGCAATAAGTGTACATAAACAAACGTAAGAATCCGTGCCGATAGGACGAACAACAAATAATTCGAGTCAAATAATGTTTTTATTAGTTGTATCGAAAGCAATAAATCTATCAAGATAGGAGACACAGAACAAAATATGCTTGTAACTTTACTTGTTACAAAGCTGCATAGGATTTAAAGGACTTGTAGAATGAAAAAAAATGTCCCCGAACTAATCAATCCATGAAAAACATTGCAGCGGATACAAATCAGACTAATTTTCTTTCAGATACAAAATTTTTATCAGTATACATCTGGTCTATAATATTATACACGTTCTTAATCATATACGTTAGTATTTGCAGTCCTGAACATTTCTCGATAGGGAAAGTAGGGATTTCCCTTTTCATGTTCCCAATAGGGAAATATTGATTGAAAATTGTCCCAATCAGGAAAGGAAACACTTACTTTATGTACATTGCGGCATGGCCTCCGGGACGGAAAGAACACGTTGGATGGGCAAACTTTCAAACCATTATTGTTTCTAATATATTCAAGCTTAAAGTTGACGCTTTCAGTATTTTCATTGTTTTGATAAAAACGTTTCCCCAACCAGAAAGAAACTGAGAATTTCTATTTCCTGGTTAGAAAAGTTTCATTCTCAAATTTAAACATCTACAACTTGTATTTAAAATGAGTATTCAAGAAATACACAAATAATCTATCATTCAAAAAAGTACAGGAACAATGTATTTGATAGACTATCGACTATACGCAAAGGTTAAAAGGCTATTTTAATTTTTAAATGTTATTTACTTCCTTTTATTTTGGTCTGTTTTGGTATTCTTAAACGTTCATCTATTTAGAAAAGTGTTTCCTTTTCAAACCTAATAAATCTTATTTTATGTTACAAAAATTAGAAGTAGCTGTTTCATGCTTTTAGCAGTATTTATCATATCAAAGTTCAAGAAGTAGTGACTTTACTGTGTGTAATTCATAAGGTAGTGCAAGGATGTAGCAAAACTGTGACAGAAGCAATGATGATAGTTTAGGTCAGACTGGCAAATGTACTGGTATTAACAAAAAATTAATAGAGCGATTAGCGTCTGCAATTTGTATTCAAAAAGGTATTCAAGTACAAGAACAATATATTTGATAGACAATCATCTTGACTATACGGAAAGGTTGACAGGCTATTTATTTGGTAAATGTTATTTACTTTATGTCTGTTTGGTCTTTTTTTGTATTTTAAAACATTTTACCTCTTTAGGAAAGTGCTTGACTTCGGACCTTATAAATGCCATTTTATGTTACAAAAGTAATAAGTAGCAATACTGCTTGGAGATGGAAAAATATAACATTATACTGGCCAGAAATTTTGTCAGCTGTCTTTTTATACTAATTTATTCAGTCTACCTGAACTTACTATATGTTATTTCCTTTTCCGAGTTTTTAATGGATAGTTTCCAATCTAGAAGGTGAAAAGGAAAAATCCCCTAAATGTCATGCTGTTAGAAGTATGTGTCATATCAAAGTTCAAGAAGAATAGTGATTTTTCTGTCTGTAATTCAATAAGTAGGGATTTTCATGTATGTTTCTAATTAAAGTCCAGGTAGTCATTTCGTGTACATTTATTTTGTTGTTAAATGCTCACATCATGTTACTTAATACTATATAGTCTCGTTAATCGTCATGCTTGGTCATGTGGTTTGGGCCGGTACAGTACGTTATACAAGAATATATGCGTGACTTTCCAAAATGCACTGTAGTCATTTTGATGGTGCGTTTCAAGAAACAGAACAGAACAAAATTTCATTTACATAAGACTTGAACTCATAAGATTTCCTCGTCTGTAACTGACTATTTACAACATGCGCTAGTAATAGCGGGAATAAAACATTTCCAATATAAAACATAGAAATGTAAACACAGGAAAATGTACACTTATTTGCAAAAGAAAAGGATAAGAAAACACAAATACATGAATGAAAATATTTACCAATAAACCAGTGACGGCTAGTGAATACCCTGCCCAGAGAAACTAATTTATACTATTATATATAATTATTATTAATGGTTTTTTTTGTTTTGTTTTTTAACTTTATAATATTTTAAATACAAACGGAGACATAGCAACAAGTTAAACCAATATTGAAAGTAATTTGGTGACAAACCCTTAACGAAAGAGAAAAAGCAAGGGTTTATACTAAAAGGAACTTCTTGTTTTTAGATTACTTCTGCCATATTATTGCCATAACTTACCGAAACGAAAAGTAAGATATGTAGGTAGGTAAGGGAATAAAAGTTAAGTATATGCTTACTGTTTAATTAGCCGAAAATTAAAATAATGCACATGTATGCGAACAAGTATAATTACATTTATCTAAACAAACGGACAGTCATACACTAGCTTACACTTAGTATTACATTGCTCAACACGGTTTAAATTATCGACTCTTGTTTGGAAAGATTTTCTATAAAATATTGCTAATTTATTCAAAATTTTTACATAAGTGGAATTAAGTAATTCTAAAAATTTGTACATACTTGGTCGTCTATGGTAATATCTTGGGATGTATTGTTGTCTTAAATTTGTGTATGCCGGACAGATAATGAAAAAATGGTATTCATCTTCTATTTCATTTCGTTCACACTGAGTACATTTACGTTCATTTCTTGGAATATTTCAAGGTTAATGTAGCGAGTTTCAATGATAGACACACGCAAACACACGGCAGGGATGTTGCAAAATTGTGACAGAGACAGTGATAGCCTTTAAGTAAGACTGGCAAAGGTACTAGTAATTCCCAAATAGAAATAAAGGGGTAAGTGCTGTGCATTCAAGAGTTTTACCCATAAATAGGCTCCTTTTCATCGTTTGAAAGAAAGATGTTTTTTTTCTTTGCGTATACATATAAGTCGATTTAAAATTTTTTCACTAGATGACAGATTTGAAGAAAATCGTTTCGCACAATGTCGACCTAGAACCCGTTTTTATGGGCTTAAGTGGCCAGCTCGGGTTACTTATTGGATTGTGATCGGAGTTGGCAAGGCAGTTGTTGCGACTGAGCTGTATAAAAACTGATTTATAAAAGCATATTACTAAGTAAATATCGATTAATGTTTGTGCGTCTTCCCTATCACTGTTGTCACAATGTCAAAATGTTGTTCTGAATTTTTCACTTATCGAAAAAGTGACCTTTGCATGCTTCATATCAGTTAGCGGCGGCCGTTAAAAAAATATCAAACTTAGGCCTTTAAGTTTGTTTCGCAACGTTTTGGCAATTAAATATTTTGTCTTTACGGTAGAAGTTACACACAACATGATTGGAATATGGTTGTTATGACGCAGGGCAGTATGTATTAAATATCGCACAAATGTTAATATAAAATATACATGGAAACGTTTTGTTAGGACCAACATCAAATGATCCGAGGCGGAAAACATTTTTGTAGGTATAACTATAACAATAATTTTATCAAGGCGAAACAGAACCAGTTTGCACGTTTTTAACACCAGCGAAGATCATATCCCAGCGGTCAGTCTACCTTACCAGCTTTTCTAGATATCCAACCAGATTAAAAACCGCCAATTTCTCCGAAAGAAAAAAATGTTTGACTTTTAATCTCATAAATGACATTTTATGTTACAAAAATGATAAGTAATAATTTTGATTTGAGTTGAAATTATACTAGTAAAAAGAATTGACAGCCGGTCTTTTACCATGTTTACAGTGATTTATTTTTTCTATCTACCAGTATCAACTGGCTGGCTAAAACTAGCTGCGGCACTGTGTACTACGATTCATTGGTAAACTACTTTAAATGGTAACTTATTAGTATGACAGAAACTTAACTAAACTAGACATCTAGATTGAAATAAAAGCTTTAGTGTTTGGGATATTTTTAAGATCAGGAACGCTTTATACTGTCGATCCTAACTGTAAAGAAATTGCCATTTTTATCCTGTAAAATTTGTTGTTTTTTTTCCCAAATTTTAATCACTAGTTACTAGTTATATCCTGCTGTTAGTAGTTTCATATCAAATAAAAGTTCAATAAGTAGTGATTTACCTGTGTGTAATTTATTAAGTAGTGATTTTCATGTGTGTTTCTTATTTAGTCCAGGTAGTCATTTTCATGTGTGTATAATATCTATCACGTGACCATGTAGTGATTTTCAGGTGAAAATCAAAATTGTTTGTATTGATCGTTTCCAAGACGATTTACCCACTATGGTTACATTTAATGTGTATACAATGCAGCGTTAAATTTATACTCGCCTACGTTTACTGGAAGGTACTGTAGTCATATTCCGGGTCGTAGTTGGTGTAGTGACTTTTCTCCATAAACGCGTATGTGTGTGTGTGTGTGTGTGTGTGAGTGGGTGTGTGTGTGTATGTAATTGTATGCGTGTGCGTGCGTGCGTGCGTGTGTGTGTGTGTGTGTGTTGTCTACAAAAATGCATATTTTTAAACATTTAGAAACATCACATACCTATCTATGTTGACATTCCGTATAATAACAGAAGACAGCATTGTCCATACATTTGATACTTTTTGTTTTGTGAGTTGTCTCATTCTGGCTTAAACTAAAACCGGTTTCATGTTGGTAATCAACTGTTTAGTTAATAATAATCGTAGACTGCTTTGTAGATACATGTGATACTTTTAGTTTTGTGAATTGTCTCATCCTGTCTGAAACCAAAACCGGTTTCACATTGGTAATCAACTGTTTAGTTAAAAGCAACTGTTTGATTGGTGTTGCATTATTCAGTAGTATAATAGTATCTGGATTTTCTAGAATCTGATAGTTTGCAAAGATACTAACATCGTTAAATAAATCAAAATCAGTTCATTCTATTATCCAAGTCCCATAATGTTTGAGAAAAATCTTGTAATACTGGCGATTATCCTTTCTATTTTAAAGCCTATAGGACAAAACATGCTCCAGTTTTTAAGCACCAAAAATATTTTTACAAGTCAATGTCACTCAGAAAGTACGCATATTATTTACTGAAAGGAATTTCAAATTCAAGTGTACGTGACCTTGACTTTTGTCGTAGTGACTTCAATGGAGAAAATATAATAAAGTATCAGATGAAGTTTGTAGGTTGCAGGTCAGAAGGTACTCTACTTATCAAACGGAAAAACAGATGAACAACTGACATTGCAAAAAGAAAGAGTTCAACAGTCTGGCTGAAATAGCACTAGAGGTATTGATCTGAGAATGTCTTTTACATTTAAGTCAATGTGACCTTGGCCTTTGACCTACAGAACCCCAAAACTTTAGACTTCTGAACCTCAATGATAATCATCTTATGAAGTTTCAAGACACAAGGTCAAATAGAACTCTAATTATTTAGCATTAACCAACTTTTATATGCCAGGTCACTTTAACCTTGATCTTTGATCAGCTGACCCAAACATCAATCGGTTTCTTCTACTCAACAAGGACAATCATACTATTAAGTTTGAAGACACTGGATCAAAAAGAACTCAAGTTATTGAGCTGAAATCATATTTGCATTTATGGTAACTGTGACCTTCACCTTTGATCAGCTGACCCCACAAATTAAATGCTTCTTTAAGTCAACAAGGACAATCAACCTTTGAAGTATGAAGACACGGTGTTAAAAAGAACACAAGTTATTGCGCTGAAACCATTTTCAAGTTAAAGGTCACCGTGACCTTGACTTTTGAACATCTGACCCCAAAATCAACAGGCTTCTTTTACTTATTAAGAACAATCATTTTAAGGAGTTTGAAGATGCTGGGTCAAATAAAACTCAAGTTATTGAGCGTTAACCATTTTGACCGGCTGATCCCAAAATAAACTAGAAATGGGTTTTTGATTGAACAAAAACATATGTCTCCCCCCAGCCAGTTGCTGCAGGCAGTATTAAGTCAGACGATTGTAATTTTAATAGCCAATGGCTCACAACTTATGAAAGTCTAAAACAAATCTTGCTCACAATGAAACTGTTCTCTTCATTGACAGGATTGGAAGAAGTCTATACTAAACATAAACAAACACAGTTTCATTTTCTTTGTAATTTTTAGATAAAATGACCTAAAATGAAAGCAGTGTGTTTGTCATAAGGGATTTAGGAGTTATTTCACAGACAAACAGACACAGGATTTTATTTTTCTCCACACTGAAAAGTTCAAATATCTCTGTTATGCTTATTTTTCTCCCACTTTGAAAAAGTTCAAACATCTCTGTTATGGTTTTGACAGTGCTGAGCAACTTACCTTTGATTTTGCAGTTTGGTAAACTTGCACTCCATGTCTTATTGGCTTGGCATTTAGCTGTTGAGCTGCCTATCAAATCGTATCCTGTATCACATTCAAATTTTATTTCTGCGCCATATTTTGTTCCGTTGCTTTCTTGAACAGTACCATTAGCAAGTGTTATTGGATCACCACAATCTGCCGGACGTAAAAATAATGTAATTGATAAACATAAGATAAACACAAAAGTAAAAAACTACGTAGAAGCATGCATAAAAATTGAGATGTGTCAGGAGTCTAATTCGAGAACTCTCAAATGAAATGACTATACTTGTCAAGTTTTGATTGATACAATCGGTAATATGGACCGCTGCACACCAGCCAAATAAGGTACAGTGAATCAATCTGACATTCAGCCAAATGAGGTACAGTGATTCATTCTCAAATTCAGCCAAATGAGGTACAGTGAATCAATCTGAAATTCAGCCAAATGAGGTGCAGTTAATCATTCTGATATTCAGCCAAATGAGGTTCAGTGAATCATTCTGACATTCAGCCAAATGAGTTACAGTGAATCAATCTGAAATTCAGCCAAATGAGGAACAGTGAATCATTCTGACATTCAGCCAAATGATTTACAGAGAATCATTCTGACATTCAGCCAAATGAGTTACAGTGCATCAATCTGACATTTAACCGAATGACTATTTGTTGGATACTTTTTTCTAGACAACTGAGCATCGGGAAGAAATGGAGTTTGCTCTAGTTGTTGTGAAAATAATAAAATAAATAAAAATATCAATAGGCTTTCAAAGACGGGAAACCACAAGCAGATGTACATTTGTACATTGAGTTTATTGCATGCAATATCTGACTGCACTAGAGATTGAGCGAAAAAGTTTGAACAGGGTATGTGTTCTTCCAACTTATGTATTACATCAAAGGTTCTCTGATGTTTAGTTTTTATCAATGCAAATTTGGTTCAATGAAAAATGATTCAAAATACAATGCGTACTCTTCAGTATTTCTTGCCAAATTCAGTGCATCTATTCTATGTACAGATCACTTACAAACGTAAAATAACTCTACACTATAATACAATATTACTTTACTAGTTAGTTTACCTCGTATATTACATTTAGGAACTTGTACACTCCATGTTTTGTTTGCCTGACAGACTGTTGTATTGTCTCCATCAAGATCGTAGCCGGTGTGACAAGAATAGCTAGCTTCAGACTCATATGTTGTGCCATTGATGACAGACACGTTACCATTCTCTGGAATACCAGGCTTTCCACAATCTAAATCAAACATTGAGGTGCTTTTTTAAAAAATGCATCAACATTATACATAACTGTTAGCGTATCACTGATACAGAAATACTGAGAAATAAAAAAATGTATTTAAATGACAATGAATACAAAGTTTTTTTAAGGAAAGGAAAGCAAACTACATACCGTTAATAGTACAGTTTATTTGGTAGTCTGACCAGTTTCCAGACTCTTCACAACTTGTATTTGTATCCCCATACAGTGTGTAGCCGGTATAACAACTAAATGTTGCCACTGACTGATATGTCGTACCATTGTACTGGTTGGTATATCCATTAGCTAGCTCAGATAGGTTTCCACAATCTGGAGATTGAGTCAACAATGTTAGTACACCCTATAGCATACCAAAAAATAATAACGTCGACTACTTTTCACGTAAGGTCGTGCTGGTCACTTGCTTATATTTACGTATGTTACAGAGACCTTCAATGAAGTGCTAATCAAGTACGTGTTATAGCTAGCATGTTTCTTTTCTGTATTTGAATTCTTTAATCAAGAAGTGAGCTCTGTTCAAGATATCCATTCTTTTGTACCATGGCTGACTAGACTTTTTCGTTTTAGGACGATGTATCGTGCAATAACGTGTATGTCTGGAGACGAACATGTTAGTAATAAAACATTGTACACACCTGTTTTCCTTTACACAAGGTAAGCTCTCAAAGAACAGTTAAAGGAAAATTATTTCTCTTTCGACATGATAAAACGATTGCAAAAAACACAGAATAAAGTCGGTGGAGAAATTCCACACATAATACCATTAATTCTTTTAACCATGAACAAATAAATATCAGTCCGTGAACGATGTAGCAGTTTTATTCGTCGTTTTACCAGGAACAAATAAATATCAGTCTGTGAACGATGTAGCAGTTTTATTCGTCGTTTTACCATGAACAAATAAATATCAGTCCGTGAACGATGTAGCACTTTTGTTCGTCGTTTCGTTTTTGTTTTGGTTTGACAAAAGATAAGTGATCGATATATCAAAATGTGAATCTAAGTATGCACTTAACTGAAATAAAAGCTATCACTCAGACAACCCTGTAATGGATAGAAAGATGAAACATTTCTAAAAGTTATTTTCACTGTCGTTTTATAAGATCCTTACCATTTTCCTTTTCTTTTTAAAGTAAGAACCTTATCACTCTTCTTGAAAGTAAGTAAACATTTGGACTGTTTGCACCGTGACGTCGCAAAATCATGTAAGGAAATGGCATTAAGTTTACTGAGCTCGTGGCATGGACATCTCCCCACACAGCCATACAGCAAAACCTTTATAGCATTTTATTTTTCGTGAAAACGGTTGATACTTCATTCTATGTCATATGGCCCTCGTACATCAGCATATATTGTATACACTTGAAAAATCATGCTATCATTATTACTTCATCTATTTTTATTCTTATTTTTTTTTTCAATCGTTGACTGAAGTGTTATTAGCTGAAATCATTTTCAATCTGGTAACAGGGCTAAACAACCTGTGTAGTAACGGTATCAAAATGTAAAATATAGTTAAATATATGTATGGATATAGTTTATATATTTTTTCTTAAACCTTTAATGTCACATGCAGGAGACGGTACACTCCACGAGCCGTTTGCAAGACACTGAGCAGACGCAGAACCATTTAGGTTATAAACAGCATTACAGGAGAAGCTTACAAAAGATTTAAACGTCGTCCCGTTGATTGAGTCCTTGCCGTATCTTGTGGGCCATCAGGCCGCATGTATGCCAATACTATTTTTGAACAGATATTTCAGAAAAAGAGCGACGCTTGTAACAATATTTTACATATGCACATTTTCTACTTTCTTCAAATGGAAGTTACAAACAGAAATTGACAATTTCAATATTTTTCTTTTTATAGAATACTAGTTTTGTTTGAAATATTAAGACGACAGTTACAATGACAACATTTTTCCAAAACATTTTTTTTTAATATTTATACTCAAGAACTTACGGGCTCAATAAATGTTTCAAGCAGAGTTTTATTCCATGAAACAATATCATGTTTTCAGTTCAATCCATATTTAGACGCTGTCAAAATAAACAAATGTACCGCTCGCGAAATTATTAGCTGACCGTTATACAGACTTGGAATAGAAAGTGGAAGGTGGCATAACCCTCACCTATTCGTCTGAATAAAAGGTATTATACCATATGAGATACTCTTGATGATTAATATCATCTTAAAATTGAATTCCACTTATTTAAAGATCTTTGATCTAAATATATACCTATTTACTTTTGGAAAAAGAAAACCGAACTACTTTAAATTCAATATTTACGAAGGGATGACAAAGTTCTTTACGTCAGAATTTGACTGTATATTTGAGAGCAAAACTGCTTTTGAAGTTATAAAGTACATATACATTTATGCCATTACGGTACAATTTCCTTTTGTTTTAAAAACACTTTACGTTTTAATTTTAGTTTACGGTAACAACTGTTCGGTGTAGGTAAAATGGAATACTTTCATTTTCCAATACTGATAATTTTAATTGTACTTTTATAATGTTTATATTTATGTGTAATTACTTTCAACGTTAGAACATAGCAACAGTCTCTCCCTTTGTGACGGACGCGCAGTATCGTGAAAAATGGGAAGGCAAATGGAAATATGCAGTGATTATCCAGAAAATCTCAGGCATGATAAGCTACACCGTTCGGAAAGTTGACAACATTGTCGAAATCAGTAAACCGTCGATACAGAGGGACTTGTCAACAGAATTCGGCATGTCCTGAGTGAGAGAACAACGGGTTCCCCGTTTGCTTTTGAATTTATTGCAGAAGGTACGGGTCGACAGCTCCTATGAATTTCTATGCCGATTTTGCCGATTTCTAGACAATATCTTTACAATGCACAAAACATTGGTGTACTACTTTGAGTCAGAAGGCAGCCGACAGTTTCTTTGCGGAAAAACTCCAAACATAGCAACACTGTTCAAAGCAAAGTCAGTAAAATCTATAGAAACGGTTACTTGATATTCATGGACAAAAAAATGATACTCCTAGCAAATGCTTTCAGTCTAGGCGAAACAGTCAATAAAGCTCACTATTCAAAAGTCTTGTAAAATCACTTAATCATCATCATTAATAGTAATAATAATAATAATAAAAGTAATAATAATAGTAACAATAATAATAAAATAGAAAAAAAACTGTTTTTTATTCTGCAATTGCTGGTGGTGTGGAGGGTATTCCTGAAAACCATCAGAAGGAAGCGTGTATTGCAGACTGTATGGAAAACATCACGTATTACCATGATAGTGTTAATCGCATAAAGCTGCATCCATTTTTTTTTCTTTAACTAGAGATGCTGGGTTCCCAGCACATCTTCACTCTCCCACCTCCCCCATTATTAGCTCCACTTTTCGAAGAAAAAAATGTGGACCTATTTGCATGACCCCCTCATTGGCGTCGGTGTCGTCCATGGTTAAACTTTTTGTTAAGGTCCATTTCTCAGAAACCAACAAAGCTATTTACTTCAAATTAAGAACGCATGTTCACTATCATAATGCAACACCATTTTTGAGGGCAGATAACCCTCAAATTTATTTTTGCAAAGTTATGCACCTTTTTCAACTTAGAATTGCTTGGTTAACCTTTTTGTTAATGTCCATTTATCAAAAAGTGTAAAAGATATTCCCTCCAAACTTGGAGTACTTGATCATCAGCAACCAGAAAAACCACTATAAAAATTGTTGGTACCTATGTCCCTGGGGTCAAAATTATCCCCACCCAATGGGTCATTTGATTTTCATCTTACATGTATAGGTGCTTGCTCTCCCGCACTCTTTTTTTTTCACTTGAGCCTCTTGTTTGACTTAGCTTATAATTTATCATCCAGCACTGAGAAAAGTGGAGCGAGCTGTCAACGGACAGGTTTAGTTCTAATGTGCGGTAGGAAAATTATAATCAACCATAACAGATAAATTAACAAATAATTAAACTATAACATGTATGTATGTATGTATGTATGCATGCATGGATGTATGTATGTATGTATGTATGTATGTGTGTGTGTGTGTGTGCGTGTGTGTGTGTGTGCGTGTGTTTTTCGTTGAAACTCACTACAGTAACCTGAAAACACACCAACAAAATGACGACATTTTGGAAAGTCACTACATACACTAGTGTAGTGACTTTCCATATCCCTCAAAATATACTAAGAGCTTCATATTTTGTATGATAGTGCAAAATTTTGAGTATGTGTCATTTTCCATGTTTTATCAACATTTTTTACACACTTCTGTTGGCTGATTTTTCGGCTCATACACACTTTACCCAAACGCGCACCTGCTACCGGTGTCAGGGTAAGAACATCTGACGCAACGTTCGCCATTTTGAATTGCCCGGATTTCCAAGGTCGAGACGTGTTCTTCGAAGCTGCACAATATTACAGCATTATCAGGTAAATATTTTTCTATAAAAAATCGCCAACGGTTAAAAAATAAGAATGATATCGGGATCTCCACTTTCCAGACTTTATTTCCGAAAGTAAAGATAATTCCCGAACTTGGATTAGAGTTGTTTACAAAGTAGCTGATAGCTTAGGTGACTTTCGCTGCTCAAGACTTCAAAATGAGAACTCTGTAAATGTTCAGTAGGCAAAATATCTTGAATCGTGTAGTTACAAAGTACAGTATAGGTGTAAGAAACATGTATACATAGTTTATGTTATTTGTTTTGATGTCATCCGAAATTATAGCTACTTACCAGACTTGTTGAAAAGACATCGAGAAAAATTTTGACTAGCGATATCTTTTTTCCAATTATAACCACAAGTTGCATTTTATGGCATTTATGGAAAATGCCCTTTTTTAAGTCTTTGGAATTGATTACAAATGTAGCAGACTTTGGGAGAAATTACCAACATGAACTTTTAGTGAAACAATTTTTATAGAAGTTTCTGAAATTATATAATTTTTCTATGAACAATTTCAGAAATATCATAATTGACTAAAGTTTCAATAGCAGCACTAATCGTCTTGTGGGCCATTTCTGAATGACTGTTTATGAAGTTTTTTTTACAAGAATAGTAATTTAATATATTGAGTTATATAATGAAATATTATGTTCTTTCAAACTTTAGGGGAAAATCAGTGATGAATTTATATATAACAGAAAAAATCAACCAAAACCACCGCCAGTGTTGCAGCTAAATGTTCCATGCTTAAAAATGTCAGTTACAATTAGACGTAACAGTTTCGCAGTAATTAAAAAATGTCTGTAAAATGGGTCAAAGCATCAGTGCCAAATTAATTAGGCTAAAACACATGCTGCTTATTTATTAACATCTTGCAGTGATTTTATGTGGTTCATGAACCTATAATAACCAAACCAGTATTTTATTACTTTACCTGCTGCTGATCTGAAATATTCTGTTATATATTTTCATTTGCAAAATAACATTGGTCAATCGGTATAATACAAATCTCCGGAAGCTTTTGTTCAGGTTTTTGTGAGAAATGACTACTGTTTTAATACATAAATCAAAACAAAATACATGTGGCAAAGAAATCATGCTTACGTTAAATATTTTACTATAACTGTTTACATTTCAAAACTTAATTTTTAATGGTATTGAGCACAATAACTGACTGCTATATCTTTAAATCCCCTACTACATAACTTTGTTTAAAACACATGTGCTAGACACACTATCAATATACCTTATTTTACGCTACTATACTATTTACAGAATGTAGTATATAAGCGTTGAATAAGATATACATTTATTGGTAGAGTGTCTAGTGCCTTTGGTCTACAATAAAAAAAAACTCAAATGTTTTGGTTAATCCTAGTCAGTTTATTTTTTATTGTTTAGTATTGAATTTATTAGTTTATTAGTTTAGTATTGAATGAACTTTGGAAAATTATAAATTACTTGTGTGAAAAGCAGCAAAACTTTTCATGATCAAAATATTTTTTATGTTCTTTTGAAAATATATCAAACGTTGTCAAGAAAAACAACAAGTATCATATTTTGTGAAAGAAAATTGTGTCAGTTGTGTAATTGTGAAGATCACCGGAAGTTATCTAAAATGTTTTTATGGTGGTAAAAATGAACTTATATTATGAGGTAGAACGTATACCATATTCAGACAGTAGAGAAGTTTGACACTTAAAAGGTTTGAAGAAAAGGACAGGTAATATTTGGTGGTCTGTGACCTAGAGAGGCTTTGTTTATATCTGTAAGTTTTAAATTTTCCTACAAGAAGAAATGTTCACCGGCAAATAACTATCAGGATTGGAATAGGAACTGTTGCAGACATTTATCCTATTGTACTTATCCATATTACGTTTATCTATTGCACAGACTGATTGTTTTTACGAAGTGTACCAGTATCCGGATGTTGAAAGCTTTCCGATTTTCTGCAATGATTCTGCTGCTATATCACATGGCCATCTAACTTTTTTATAAATACTTTATTGATTTGAAAACATGTACATCATACAAGATACAATATATTAATACAATTAAAATGTTGCAAGAAACATTGATAATGATAGTCTAGATATTTTTGCTGTAAGGTTGAACCAGAATTAAATAATTATTATCCTTTAATAGTGATACTTAAACTAGTGTAAACAATTAGGATTAGGATTTTCCTATATTAAGGTCAGAGTCATTTGACAATGATATTGCAGGTCTTCTTAACAACATAGTGTTATTAGTAAACAAGTCAGTGTTTTCATACATCAATTTGATGTAAAATTTTATGGTGTTTGATAAAATAAGCCCTAACAGTGGGATCTTTTTTACTGTTTGATAAATTAGTGTAGTCTATATACTGCCAGAATCAGGGGAGTTAATACATGTATGCAAAAATTAATACCGTATGTGATGTTTCACATGTTTTTTTATTAAAACTCGCCAAATACGGGGGTGTCCGCGTACTGGTAGCGTCCGCGTACTATTCCAGTCTGTCTAGACTGCATATCAAAAGAGGAATTTATTTCATTGATAAAAAGAGTTTTTTAAGTGTATAAAAATTTTCAGATTTTGTATAATTTTATCATTTCCTCAGAAAATGTTTATATTGTTGTTTTATGATAATTTTAAATAATAGAATACATATTTTTTGAGTAATGTTAATTATAGACCATTATTTAATTAAAGAAACCACCAGCCAACTCTTCTGTTTTGATATATTTTCAGTAAAGATAATCACCTGTTTTCAGTAGAGCGCAAGAAAAAAAATGCTTGCTGTTTCCCACAATTTAAAATTGTCAGTGTTTAGTATTCTTTTAAAGTTTAATTCATTTTCTGCAGGTGTTTCATTCCGGATTAACATTGTCATCTTTGTCAACAATTTATTGGAAGAACTCTAAAACCAAGACAGACTTTGTATGAATAGTTCTTGAGTGAATCTCTTCTAATTCACTAAAGTTTATCAAGTCATTATAGATATGGTCACTGTAGAGGCTGAAAACTTAATCAGGGTCCAGGCATTTTCATATGTTAGGATATTGTAATGTTTGAAAAAAATTCCTGTTAAAAATCACTGATTGTATTTTCTTTTGTGGTTCTCTGCCATAATGCTTCAACATATACTACTCAAAATTTGATAGGGATCACTTTTTGTGTCGCCCTTTCGAAGAAAAGGTGATACATAGGGATCGCTTTGTCCGTCGGTCCGTCACGAAAACTTAACGTTGGCTATAACTTTGCCATTTCTAAACATTATCTTATCAAACTTTCAAATTGTATTGCTTATGACAACAGGGTCAGGTTGATGCCAAAATTTCTAGGTCAAGGTCACATTTGACAGAGTTATGCCCCTTTTTATACATGGATTTTGTCATGAAAACTTAACGTTGGGAATAACTTTGCCATTTTTTAACATTTCAACATCAAACTTCCAAATTATATTGCTTACGACAACAGGGTCGTGATGATGCCAAAATGTACAGGTCAAGGTCACAATTGACAGAGTTATGCCCCTTTTTGTACTTGGATTTTGTCATGAAAACTTAACATTGGCTATAACTATGCCATTTCTTAATGTTTCTTCATCAAACTTTCCAGTTTTAATGCTTACAATTAGATCACTTAAGACAACACCATTTCTTAAGGGTAGATAACCCTCAAATTTTTTTTTGCAATGTTATGCCCCTTTTTCAAGTTAAAATTTCTTGGTTAACCTTTTTCTTTATGTCCATGTTTCAAAAAGTGTCAAGGATATTCCATTCAAACTTGGAATACTTGATCACCAGCAAGACCCCTGCAAAGATTGTTGGTACCCATGTCCCTGGGATCACAGTTAGCCCCACCCCCGGGGTCACTTGATTCTGCTTAAACTTATATATAGGAAAAAAAAACTTCTAAAGCCTAGAAATAAAATATTAACTGACATGAGATGGGTAAGTACTCCCCCCCATTGTCCCATGCAGTGAGAATCCGCGGCCCCCCCTCCCCCGAGGCCCATTTTTTTTTTTTTTTTAATTTTAAAACATAGGTACTTTACTTCCCATCCTACCTCATCCCCCCTCCCCCCCCCCCGGGCCCAATTTTTTTTTTTAATTTTAAAACATATGCTCTTTATTCCCCCCCCCCCTCCTACCTCAAACCCCCCCCCCCAACCAGTCATTCCCCTCCCCCCCCTGGGGCCCAATTTTTTTTTTTTTTTTAAAGTTTAGAACATATGCACTTTATTCCCCCCCCCCTCCCTCCCAAGCAGTCACCCCCCCCCCCACCCGGGCCCAATATTTTTATTTTATTTTTTTTAATACATAGGTACGTGACTCCCCATCCACCCTCAAACCCCCCCCCCCCCCCAACCACCATTTTTTTTTACCCCCCCCCCTTTTTTTATTTTAATTTTAATACATAGGTACTTGACTCCCCATTCACCCTCAAACCCCCCCCCCCCCAACCAGTCACCCCCCCCCCCTTTCATTTTTTTAACCCCGCACTCCCGCGCCTTTTTTTTTTTCTTTAAACATAGGTACTTTACCCCCCCCCCCCCCCCCCCAATTTTTTTTTTTTTTTTTTTTAAATTTTAATACATAGGTACTTGACTCCGCATCCACCCTCAACCCCAGCAGGCTCTTGTTACCTTTTTAGTTATTTTTACAGAGTACCCTAGGGCGACACAAGTGTTCCACTGAACACCCATCTAGTTATTTCTTAAATATCTTTTTAATGATAACCTCAAGATAACTGATTATTTTTCATACATGTAGTTTATTCATATGGCAAAGCCGACCTGTCCAGCAGATTTTGATTGTTTACCTGTACATGGCTCAAGATGCATGGGAAAAGCGATACCACTGGAAAAGTGGTGCACTGCGGGCATGTACCTGCATGTACACATCCGTTTAATTCAGACTTCGCTTGTGTATGGTACGTAACGTTTATATCGAACCTAGCACTGGTCATGCCAAATGTACGGCAAAGACGGCGTATTGACGATGATGAGACGAATAGGGGGGTAGGGATGCTTGAGGCTGGGCGTTCCCAACGGCACGTGTCCTTGGGGTGTTCCAGAGCACAGTTGCCAGGATGTGGCGACGGTTTCAAACATACGGGCATGTCATGCATAGGCATGGCGGAGGGCGTCAGAGGTCCACAACTCAGCGTGAGGAGTGGTTTTTTGTTGTTGAAGTGCAACGTCAGCGCTTTGTTACTGCTACTGCCCTCCATAATGACTTCCAGAATGCCACTGGTGTAAGACTTTCCACTGAAACCATCAGGAACCGTCTTCATACAGCAGGCATGAGGGCTAGAAGGCCAGCAATATGAATCCCATTGATGCAAAACCACATCCAGCGCATGTCTTCAATAGGCCCGCGATCATGCCAGGTTTACGCTGCATGACTGGACCCCAGTGCTGTTCACTGAGGTTTTGTGTGGCTTTCACTGATGGGTGAGTGCGGGTATGGAGATCCGCCAATAAGCATTTGGCACCTGTATGTGTTGCTACTGATGACCGTCATGGCGGGGGCTCAGTCATGGTGTGGGTGGGCATTAGCATACATTACAGGGAAGAACGGACCTGCACATTGTTCAAAACGGCTTATTGGCGACTGTACAATACATCAGTGAGATCTTAGATGTGTACGTTCGTCCTTATGCTGAGTGCTATTGACCCTGAGTTCATTTTAATGGACGACAACGCCCGGCCTCACAGGGCAAGGGTCACCGACGAGTACCTGGAGGCAGCAGCCATAGAGAGAATAGACTGGCCAGCAAGGTCTCCTGACCTCAGTCCAATAGAGCACGCCTGGGACATGCTGCAGGCTGCAATATCTGCTCGCCCAGTCCAGCCAACCACAGTTCCTGGGCTACAGCAGGCCCTTCTGGACAAGTGGGCTTGACTCTCACAACAAAGCTACCGGAGACTCATTAGCAGCATGAGAAGGTGGTGCAGAGCAGTAATACAAGCAAATGGACACCACATGCGATATTAAAGCAAAATTCAGGCCATAGACTTGATTTTTTCCAAAAAGTTCCATTTCATCTCCTGTCTGTGTCACCCAAATTCGTGCCCCTCCCACGGCTCAGCCTCTGTCACGCTTCAACGGTTTACAGACTTACTCATTTTTTGGTACCAAACTGTTGTCATATGAACATTTTTTCAGAATCACAAAAAATGTAACCTTTCAACCTTATGTATTAAATTTTGAGTAGTATACTTTGATTTGTTTCAGTTGGTGGGTGAAGGCTTCTGCCTAGCATGAGTAAATGAAAACTAAAAGATAGGACTGTCTTAATTTTATGCCACCAGCATAAAATTATTGAACCGCATGTCCACACATCCTTTCGGTTAATTTGTTACTGCAAGTTGGACATTTTTCCATTTCTACAAATAGCAATAGCATGAACATTTACACACTTCTGCAACAGTGCACTGGTCATTACTCTGACACACTGTATAACTGTGGCTAGCTATTTCTTAGGAAATCTCTCCCACTTTGTACTTTGGAGAAATAGTTAACCTTTTTTGGAAAGTTGGATATTTCTCAATTTGTACAAATACATGCAGCAGTTGCGTGAAAGTTTACACTTTTACTTAACAGTGCACAGGTCATGACCCTGACAAGAAACATAATTGTGGCTACCTTACTTCTTGGGTAATCTTCCCATTTGGTACTTACCAGTAGTGAAATGGTAAACCTCTTTCAGAAAGTTAGAGATTTCTCAATTTCTACAAATAGAAGTGCCGTGAAAGTTTACACAGTAACTTTACAGTGTAAAGTAACATAACTGTGGTTTCCTTTTTATGCCCCTGGCATCTAGTGATTGAACCATATGTCTGCACTTTCCTTGGGTTAACCTGTTTTGGCAGGGTAGATATTTTTCCATTTCTACATACATGTAAAGCAGTGGCATGAACATTCACACACTTTCTTAACAATAACGGTGCACAGGTCATGACCTTGACAAGTTACATAACTGTAGATATTTTGAGATGTATTTTTTGGGTAATCTCCCCATGTTGTACTTAGAGAGAAATGATTAACCTCTTTTGGCAAGTTGGATATTTCTTAATCACATACTCAAGTGCACATGTTATGATCCTGGCTATGCTACCGGGGGGCATATGTGTATTGAAAATGGTGTCTTTGTTGAATGATTGACCAATTGCAAAATTGTATAGTATCATTTGAATTTTGAAAATATTGCCAATATAGTCTACCAAACTCTAATGAGCAATCTAGATGTAAAGTCATTTAGCCTCTTGTTTTACTTTTCAGCTGTTTTTGATTAACTTCTTTGAACAGAAGAGACGAATTAGGAGTTGGGAGACATTTTCAGTTTTAGACAGAGATTTCAGAATTGAAATATCAAAGAGAGGTAAGTGTTATATTTTCAATGACAGTATCAAATGTAAGAATTATGAGGGGGGAAATTGTACAACATGATCAATAATGTGTTGATGTGCCATTAAACCCAAAGGGTAAATGGTTCGAGCTTTGACTGCTTGAATGAGATAAAAAAATTAATTGAGATGGTTCAGTATCTAGGACACAAATGAGGATATTAAGTCTGACATTTTGTTGTGATTTGATATGCTAAACTCAAGTTGCAAATCCTTTGACATACCACAGTTGTATATAGTACATAGGGCAAGACAGATACGCATACCAGATTACCAGCCAGGAATTTTGTATTTACAAAGAAAGTAAAAGTATAAAATGTCGAACTCACTTTGACAGGGATTGAATAGGGACCTTTCTCATATACGTTGGATTACTTCGCAGTAGCCAATGTTGAATAATGATGAGTTGCGTATTACTTCAATATAGATTAAAGCTTTTGATAAACTGCCAGTCATTCCTTGCAAGGGAATTGCCAGCCAGTCTGCTGATTGGGCCCTATCATGTTTACCTGGTTAATTTTTGTGTCGCCCTTTTGAAGAAACGGCGATACATAGGGATCACTTAGTCCTTCGGTCCGTCCCGAAAACTTAACGATAGCTATAACTTTGATATTTCTTGACATTTCCTTATCAAACTTTCAAATTGCATTGCTTATGACAACAGGGTCATGATGATGCCAAAATATTTAGGTCAAGGTCACATTTGACAGAGTTATGCCTCTTTTGTACTTGGATTTTGTCATGAAATCTTAACATCAGCAATTACTTTACTATTTCTTAACATTTTGTCACCAAACTTTCACAATATAATGCTTATGATTGTATCACTCAAGACAACACCATATCTTAGGGGCAGATAACCCTCAGATTTATTTTTGCCATGTTATGCCCCTTTTTCAACTTAAAATATTTTGGTTAACCTTTCTGTTAATGTCCATTTCTCAAAAAGTGTCAAAGATATTCCATTTACATGTAAACTTGGAATACTTGATCACCACCAAGACCTCTCCAAAGATTGTAGGTACCCATGTCCCTGGGGTCACAGTTAGCCCCACCCCAAGGGGTCACTTGATTTTGCTTATACTTATATATATTAAGCCTAGAAATAAAATATTGACTGACATGAGATGGATAAGTACTCCCTGCTTTCTCCCCTCCCCTCTGCAAGGGGACCCCCCCCCCACACACACACACCCTGCCCATGTTACTCCCCCCCCCCCACCCCCCCTGGCCGTATATATTTTTTTTAAATACATAGGTACTTGATCCCCATCCACCCTCAACCCCCCACTCCAATTTTTATTTTAACCAGGTTTTCCGAAGGAAAAAACTGGTTATTAGTTTGAGGTATGTCAACGGGCGGGCGGGCGTAAACAATTTCTTCTGCGCGCAACTCCTCCTACATTTGTCAAGGGATTTTGACCAAACTTTCACTGAAGCTTTGTCATCAAGTGCCCTGACGCATATTATGGGGGTTTTGTGATTCATTAATTTTCACCTCATTATGGCCTTTTGTTTTTTTCCTTATATGGAATATATAGTGAACAATTTCTTCCATGCGCAACTCCTACATTTCTCAAGGGATTTTGACCAAACTTTCACAAAGGCTTTGTCATCAAGAGCCCTGGTGCATATTGTCAGGGTTTTGTGATTCCATAATTTTTCACCTAATTATGGGCCTTTGTTTTATTTCCTTATATGGGATATATAGTGAACAATTTCTTCTGTGCGCAACTTCTCCTACATTTCACAAGGGATTTTGACCAATCTTTCACAGAAGCTTTGTCATCAAGTGCCCTGGCGCATATTGTCGGGGTTTTGTGATTCGATAATTTTTCACCTTATTATGGCCTTTTGTTTGTTTTCCTTATATGGAATACATGTATGTAGTGAACAATTTCTTCTGTGCCAAATTCCTACATTTCTCAAGGAATTTTTACAAAACTTTCACAGAAGCTTTGTCATCAAGTGCCCTGGCGCATATTTTTCGAGATTTTGTGATTTGGTAATTTTTGACCATATTATGACACTTTTTTTTTCATATATGCATTTTTCAGCCTACTGAATTAGTTCAATTCTGTCCAGTACTCACACAAAAGAATTGGGAATAGAAGGTACAAGTATGGTGCTTTGTAAGTGCAATAAACTCTATGAAGTCATCTCTGTCTACTGTAATCCACCAGGAAATATCAACAAAATATATACAGCTGCCAAAAAACTACATCAGCAGAATATACCAGGGCTTTTCATCCTTATATAACAGAGGCTGATATTCGGCCACTTCCCAATCCGAAAAATGTAGATTTTTTCCCAGTTGTGGCAGAGTTTCTTCCCAAAATGCAAGACATGATTTCCCAAAATCTTAGAAATTCCCCCTAGATTAGTTTAAAAAACGATCAGTTTACATTTGTTATATCCGGAAGAAGCGTATGTCTGGTATCGACTTTTTTGTCGTACTATAGCCAAACAACGCACGGTACCCGTGTTACGCAAAACCAGCCTAATCCGTTAAGTTCCGATAGACTCTTACTCAGTAGTTATCTGTAAATAAAAGTAGAAACATGCGCAGTGAAACAGTCAAACGTTCCAAAAGTCTGGATTTTATTCCGTTTCAGGGGAGATAAATCAGTGTTTATTTCCGGTTGCAGAAAAAAATGTCTCATAAATTTCCCAAAATGAACAATTATCGCGCATAAATTTCCCAATTCAAAAGGCCAGGGCCTCTTCCCAATTTTCTGATGAAAAGCCCTGTGCTTTAGTCATTGTTGGTGACATGAACATTGACCAGCTTCAACTCTCAAAATGCCAGAAACTGTATGATTTCTTGAAGAATGAAGCTAATGCTGTACCGGCTCTATGCATGGAGACCACAGATTATCATTCAGCACTTGATCATATTTACACCACAGAAACCAGCTACAATACAGGTGTATTAGAAACATGCTGGAGTGACCATATGATGACCTGGATTTCATTCTTGGATTAAGGATATGATAAGAAATAAGTTAGATTTATTTTTATGATTTATATCATAACTTTTATACCCTTCTTTAAAAAGATTTTGATTTTTTATCTCCCTTTTGACAGTATGTAGGTGTTGGTCAAAGACACTCCCCATCATAGAGCAATGGTAAATGTATGTATCAAATAACAAACACTGAAATGTAAAAAGCAAACAAAATGACCAAGCAACATAATAATATTCTACTATAATGGAATGAATATTTTAGTATTATGAATAAAATTGACTTGTACCTAAGTTTGTTGTTGGCAATAATGTGCATATAATTAGATACAATTACCATTTCAGATCTGTAGAACTATAAAAAATACATATTAATGTTCATCTATTTATTATACATGTAAAAAATTAAAAAGGCCATAATTCCACCAAAAACATTTCAGTTAAAAAAAATGCTCACAATGTGCACCATATTGTGAAACAATAATGTTGAAAACCTGGTTTTGTCGCATTGCGATGTTTCTTGTTTTTGTTTTTTTTTAATTCTGACATTGGTACTTGACTCCCCCACTCAAATTTTTTTCACTTGGGCCTCTTGTTTAACTTAGCTTTTATTTAATTATCCAGCACTGAGTAAAGTGGGGCATCCTGTCTGTAGACAGGTCTTGTTGTACTTGGACTAGCATGCTGTCTTTTCCAGCAGGCTCTTTACCTTTTTAGCTCACATGTCACGTAGTGACAAAGTGAGCTTTTGTGATCACCTGTAGCTGTCCGTTCATCATCTGTCCACAATTAGTTTGTTAACACTCTAGTGGTTACATTTTTTCTCAATTGTCATGAATGTTTGTCTCATTAATTTTTCCGACGAGTTCGAACATGGGTTATCTGGGTTGAAAAACTAGGTCACAGAGCCCAAATATCGAAAATCTTTTTAACACCCTATAGGTAACATTTTCAGTCCAAATAACCTGGAAATTTGTCAGAAAGATTGTTTCAATGGTTTCTAGCTAAATTTTGAATATAGGTTATCTGGGGTCAAAAACTAGGTCACAGAGCCTAAGAGTAGATAAACCTTGTTAATGCTCAAGAGGTTACATTTTCAGTCCAAATGTCCTTGAAATTTGTCAGAAAGGTTGCTACAGTGATTTCTAGCTCAGATTTGGATATGGGTCATCTGGGTTTAAAAGCTAGGTCACAGAGCCCAGACTGCAGGGGAGCATCAAAGGTTGTAAGTTTTAACATGATATTAGCTCTGTATAAGGTTATAATATTTATGTAAACAGTTTGAAGTTTGTTATCTCTGAAGTGTTTAAATTTTAAAACAGATTTATATTAAAAGTGTGAACAATATTTTTTATTTAACTTGTGACTTTTTTACTAGTTTAATATCAATGTCAAAAAACTGATTCTGTTGCTTTTCTTCAAAAACAGGTGTTCACAAAGACAAGGGAAATGATACAGAAGCTGAACTGAGTGAATCAGAGGGTCTTTGTGTAGTGCAAGGTAAACTTTACAAAATGTAGTGAATATTATTTTGATGGAGTAACACACATTTTGTAGCCAGACTCCTGTTTTTGAAGAAAGTGTGTAAATTGATCAACTGCAGGGGAGCATCCAAAGGTTGTAAGATTAAACTGAAAAATATCATATTAGCTTTGTATATGATTGTAGTATTTATGTAAACACTTAAGAAGATTTTTTACTCTGAAATCTTTAAAGTTTTAGACTGGATATATTTAAAATGTGTAGAAAATATTTAAAATTTACTTGTGACCTTTTTTCTGGTTAGATATTGATGTCAAATAACTGATTCAGTTGCTTTTCTACAGAAACAGGAGTTGACACTGACAAGGCAATTAATATAGAAGCTGAACTGAGTGAATCAGATGGTTTCTGTCTACTGCAAGGTAACTTTTACAAAATGTAGTGAATATGAAGGTTTTGATGGAGTAACACACATTTTGTAGCCAGACTCCTGTTTTTGTAGAAAGTGTGTAAATTGATCGACTGCAGGGGAGCATCAAAGGTTGTAAGATTAAACTGTACTACATTATATTAGCTTTGTATATGGTTGTATTATGTAATAAAGCAGTTTAGAGTTTTTTATCTCTTAAATGTTTAGATGAAAGACAGGATATATCTTAAAATGTGAAGAAATGTATAACTTGTGTCCTTTTAACTGGCTAAATATCAGTGTCAAATAACTGATTCTGTTGTTTTTCTACAGAAACTGGTGTTGACACTGACAAGGCCATTAATACCTTGTAAGATTTAACATGATATTAGCTTTGTATAAAGTTATAATATTTATGTAAACAGTTTGAAGTTTTTTATCTCTGAAATCTTTAAATTTAAGAAAGGATATATTTCTTATGTGTAGAAAATATTTAAATCTAACTTGTTACCTTTTTACTGGTTAAATATCAATGTCAAAAAACTGATACTGTTGTTTTTCTACAGAAACTGGTGTTGACACTGACAAGGCCATTAATACAGAAGCTAAATTGAGTGAATCAGATGGTTTCTGTCTAGTGGAAGGTAACTTTTACAGAATGTAGTGAATATGAAGGTTTGATGTAGTAACACACATTTTGTAGCCAGATTCCTGCTTTTTCTGTAGAAAGTGTGTAAATTGATTGACTGCAGGGGAGCATCAAAGGTTGTAAGATTAATCTGTAAAACATCATATTAGCTTTGTATATGGTTGTATTATGTAATTAAGCAGATTGAAGTTTTTTATCTCTGAAATGTTTAGATTTAGATTGAAGTTTTTTATCTCTGAAATGTTTAGATTTAAGGATATATTTTAAAATGTGAAGAAAATATTTGAATTTAACTTGTGTCCTTTTTTCTGTTTAAATATCAATGTCAAATAACTGATTCTGTTGTTTTTCCACAGAAACTGGAGTTGACACTGACAAGGCAATCAATACAGAAGCTGAACTGAGTAAATCAGATGGTTTTTGTCTAGTGCAAGGTAACTTTTACAAAATGTAGTGAATATTAAGGTTTTGATGGAGTAACACACATTTTGTAGCAAGACTCCTGGTTTTTTGAAAGTGTGTAAATTGATCGACTGCAGGGGAGCAATTTAAATACATTCTGTTAGCTTTGTATATGGTTGTAGTATTTATGTAAACACTTTTGAAGTTTGTAATCTCTGAAATGTTTATATTTTAAAACAGGATACATTTTAAATGTGTAGAAAATATTTAAATTTAACTTGTGACCTTTTTACTGGTTAAATATCAATGTCAAATGACTGATTCAGTTGCTTTTCTACATAAACTGGTGTTGACACTGACAAGGCAATTAATACAGAAACTGAACTGAGTGAATCAGATGGTTTCAGTCTAGCACAAGGTAACTTTTACAAAATGTAGTGAATATGAAGGTTTTGATGGAGTAACACACATTTTGTAGCCAGACTCCTGTTTTTGTAGAAAGTGTGTAAATTGATCGACTGCAGGGAGCATCAAAGGTTGTTAGATGAAACTGTAAAACATCATATTAGCTTTGTATATGATTGTATTATGTAATGAGGCAGTTTAAAGTTTTATATCTCTGAAATGTTTAGATATAAGACAGGATTCATTTTAAATCTGTAATAAATTTTTAAATTTAATTTGTGACCTTTTTACTGGTTAAATACTACTGTCAAATAACTGATTTTTTTTTTTCACAGAAAGAGGTGTTCACACTGACAAGGCCATTAATACAGATGCTGAACTGAGTGAACCAGATGGTTTCTATCTAGTGCAAGGTAGCTTTTACAGAATGTAGTGAATATTAAGGTTTTGATGGAGTAACACACATTTTGTAGCCAGACTCCTGTTTTTGTAGAAAGTGTGTAAATTGATCGACTGCAGGGGAGCATCAAAGTTTGAAAGATTAAACTTTACTACATCATATTAGCTTTGTATATGGTTGTAGTATTTATGTAAACAGTTTGAAGTTTTTTTATCTCTGGAATCTTTAAATTTAAGAAAGGTTATTTTTCTTATGTGTAGAAAATATTTAAATTTAACTTGTGACCTTTTTACTGGTTAAATACCAATGTCAGTTAACTGATTCTGTTGTTTTTCTACAGAAACTGGAATTGACACTGACAAGTCAGATAATACAGAAGCTGAGCTGAGTGAATCAGATGGTTTTTGTCTAGTTCAAGGTAACTTTTACAAGATGTAGTGAATATGAAGGTTTTGATGGAGTAACACACATTTTGTAGTCAGACTCCTGTTTTTGTAGAAATTGTGTAAATTGATCGACTGCAGGGGAGCATCAAAGGTTGTTAGATGAAACTGTAAAACATCATACTAGCTTTGTATATGGTTGTATTATGTAATTAAGCAGATTGAAGTTTTTTATCTCTGAAATGTTAAGATTTAAGACAGGATTCATTTTATTTCAGTAATAAATTTTTAAATTTAACTTGTGTCCTTTTTACTGTTTAAATATCAATGACAAATAACTGATTCTGTTGTTTTTCCACAGAAACTGGAGTTGACACTGACAAGGCAATCAATACAGAAGCTGAACTGAGTAAATCAGATGATTTTTGTCTAGTGCAAGGTAACTTTTACAAAATGTAGTGAATATTAAGGTTTTGATGGAGTAACACACATTTTGTAGCAAGACTCCTGTTTTTTTCGAAAGTGTGTAAATTGATCGACTGCAGGGGAGCAATTGTAATACATTCTGTTAGCTTTGTATATGGTTGTAGTATTTATGTAAACACTTTTGAAGTTTGTTATCTCTGAAATGTTTATATTTTAAAACAGGATACATTTTAAATGTGTAGAAAATATCAAAAATTTACTTGTGACCTTTTTACTGGTTAAATATCAATGTCAAATGACTGATTCAGTTGCTTTTCTACAGAAACTGGTGTTGACACTGACAAGGCAATTAATACAGAAACTGAACTGAGTGAATCAGATGGTTTCAGTCTAGCACAAGGTAACTTTTACAAAATGTAGTGAATATGAAGGTTTTGATGGAGTAACACACATTTTGTAGCCAGATTCCTGTTTTTGTAGAAAGTGTGTAAATTGATCGACTGCAGGGGAGCATCATAGATGAAACTGTAAAACATCATATTAGCTTTGTATATGATTGTATTATGTAATGAGGCAGTTTAAAGTTTTATATCTCTGAAATGTTTAGATATAAGACAGGATTCATTTTAAATCTGTAATAAATTTTTAAATTTAATTTGTGACCTTTTTACTGGTTAAATACTACTGTCAAATAACTGATTTTTTTTTTCACAGAAAGAGGTGTTCACACTGACAAGGCCATTAATACAGATGCTGAACTGAGTGAACCAGATGGTTTCTATCTAGTGCAAGGTAACTTTTACAGAATGTAGTGAATATTAAGGTTTTGATGGAGTAACACACATTTTGTAGCCAGACTCCTGTTTTTGTAGAAAGTGTGTAAATTGATCGACTGCAGGGGAGCATCATAGGTTGTAAGATTAAACTGTTCTACATCATATTAGCTTTGTATATGATTACATTATGTAATGAGGCAGTTAAAAGTGTTTTATCTCTGAAATGTTTAGATTTTAAGACTGGATTCATTTTAAATCTGTAATAAATTTTTAAATTTAATTTGTGACCTTTTTACTGGTTAAATACTACTGTCAAATAACTGATTTTTTTTTTTCACAGAAAGAGGTGTTCACACTGACAAGGCCATTAATACAGATGCTGAACTGAGTGAACCAGATGGTTTCTATCTAGTGCAAGGTAACTTTTACAGAATGTAGTGAATATTAAGGTTTTGATGAAGTAACACACATTTTGTAGCCAGACTCCTGTTTTTTTTCGAAAGTGTGTAAATTGATCGACTGCAGGGACGCATCAAAGTTTGAAAGATTAAACTGTACTACATCATATTAGCTTTGTTTATGGTTGTAGTATTTATGTAAACAGTTTGAAGTTTTTTTATCTCTGGAATCTTTAAATTTAAGAAAGGATATATTTCTTATGTGTAGAAAATATTTAAATTTAACTTGTGACCTTTTTACTGGTTAAATACCAATGTCAGTTAACTGATTCTGTTGTTTTTCTACAGAAACTGGAGTTGACACTGACAAGTCAGATAATACAGAAGCTGAGCTGAGTGAATCAGATGGTTTTTGTCTAGTGCAAGGTAACTTTTACAGAATGTAGTGAATATGAAGGTTTTGATGGAGTAACACACATTTTGTAGTCAGACTCCTGTTTTTGTAGAAAGTGTGTAAATTGATCGACTGCAGGGGAGCATCAAAGGTTGTTAGATGAAACTGTAAAACATCATATTAGCTTTGTATATGGTTGTAGTATTTATGTAAACAGTTTAAAAGTTTTTTATCTCTGAAATCTTTAAATTTAAGAAAGGATATATTTCTTATGTGTAGAAAATATTTAAATTTAACTTGTAACCTTTTTACTGGTTAAATACCAATGTCAAATAACTGATTCTGTTGTTTTTCTACAGAAACTGATGTTGACACTGACAAGGCAGATATTACAGAAGCTGAACTGAGTGAATCAGATGGTTTTTGTCTAGTGCAAGGTAACTTTTGCAAAATGTATTGAATATGAAGGTTTTGATGGAGTAACACACATTTTGTAGCCAGATTCCTAATTGATCAACTGCACGAGAGTATCAAAGGTTGTTAGATTAAACTGAAAAACATCATACTAGCTTTGTATATGGTTGTATTTGTAATTTAGCAGTTTGAAGTTGTTTTATCTCTGAAATGTTAAGATTTAAGACAGGATTCATTTTAAATCTGTAATAAATTTTTAAATTTAACTTGTAACCTTTTTATTGGTTAAATATCAATGTCAAATAACTGATTTTGTTGTTTTTCTACAGAAACAGGTGTTCACACTGACAAGGCCATTAATACAAAAGCTGAACTGAGTGAATCAGGTGGTTTTTGTCAAATGCAAGGTAACTTTTACAAGATGTAGTGAATATGAAGGTTTTGATGGAGTAACACAAATTATGTAGCCAGACTCCTGTTTTTGTAGAAAGTTTGTAAATTGATCGACTGCAGGGAGCATCAAAGGTTGTTAGATGAAACTGTAAAACATCATATTAGCTTTGTATATGGTTGTAGTATTTATGTTAACAGTTTAAAGTTTGTTATGTCTTAAATGTTTTAATTTAAGACAGGATACATTCTTAATCTGTAGAAAATATGAAAAATTTTACTTGTGGCCATTTTACTGGTTAAATACCAATGTCAAATGACTGATTCAGTTGTTTTTCTACAGAAACTGGAGTTGACACTGACAAGGCAGATATTACAGAAGCTGAACTGAGTGAATCGGATGGTTTTTGTCTAGTGCAAGGTAACTTTTACAAAATGTAGTGAATATTAAGGTTTTGATGGAGTAACACACATTTTGTAGCCAGACTCCTGTTTTTTTTCGAAAGTGTGTAAATTGATCGACTGCACGGGAGTATCAAAGGTTGTAAGATTAAACTGAAAAACATCATACTAGCTTTGTATATGGTTGTATTATGTAATTAAGCAGTTTGAAGTTTTTTTTTATCTCTGAAATGTTTAGATTTAAGACAGGATTCATTTTATTTCAGTAATAAATTTTTAAATTTAACTTGTAACCTTTTTATTGGTTAAATATCAATGTCAAATAACTGATTTTGTTGTTTTTCTACAGAAACAGCTGTTCACACTGACAAGGCCATTAATACAAAAGCTGAACTGAGTGAATCAGATGGTTTCTGTCTAATGCAAGGTAACTTTTACAAGATGTAGTGAATATGAAGGTTTTGATGGAGTAACACACATTTTGTAGCAAGACTCCTGTTTTTTTTAGAAAATGTGTAAATTGATCGACTGCAGGAGTGCATCAAAGTTTGTAAGATTTAACTGTGCTACATCATATTGGCTTTGTATATGGTTGTAGTATTTATGTTAACAGTTTAAAGTTTGTTATCTCTTAAATGTTTTAATTTAAGACAGGATACATTCTTAATCTGTAGAAAATATGAAAAATTTTACTTGTGACCATTTTATTGGTTAAATATCAATGTCAAATAACTGATTCTGTTGTTTTTCTACAGAAACTGGAGTTGACACTGACAAGGCAGATAATACAGAAGCTGAACTGAGTGAATCAGATGGTTTTTGTCTAGTGCAAGGTAACTTTTACAAGATGTAGTGAATATGAAGGTTTTGATGGAGTAACACACATTTTGTAGCCAGACTCCTGTTTTTTTCGAAAGTGTGTAAATTGATCGACTGCAGGGGAGCATCAAAAGTTGTAAGATTTAACTGTAAAACAGCATATTAGCTTTGTATATGGTTGTAGTATTTATGTAAACAGATTGAAGTTTGTTATCTCTGAAATGTTTATATTTTAAGACTGGATTCATTTTAAATGTGTAGAAAAAAGCAAAAATTTACTTTAGACCTTTTTACTGGTTAAATACCAATGTCAAATAACTGATTTTGATGTTTTTCTACAGAAACTGATGTTGACACTGACAAGGCAGATAATACAGAAGCTGAACTGAGTGAATCAGATGGTTTTTGTCTAGTGCAAGGTAACTTTTACAAAATGTAGTGAATATGAAGTTTTCGATAGAGTAACACACATTTTTGTAGACTCCAGTTTGTAAGATTAAATTTCATATTCGCTCCGTATAATGGTTGTAGTATGTATGTAAACAGAATATCTCTGAAATGTTTAAATTTTAAGACAGGATATATTTTGAATTTGTAGAAAATTCAATTATATTCAATTATATTGTTACAATTTATTGCAATGATTAAAAAAACAACATGTAAATAGTAATAAGTGGCCAGTTATTTTATGTCTAGTGACATTTTATGAAACTGAAGAAATATCATCAGTTACCTTCTAGAATGCCTATTTTGTTTTAATGTTCATTAAGCCTTACCTAAATGCTTTCTCCATGTAGAACTGCATACATTTATTTAAACTAGATTAATGTTGGTATATGGAATTTAGATTCTGATATATTATCAATTAGCAAACAATATATATATATATATATATATATATATATATATATATATATATATATATATATATATATATTTTATATATATATATATATATATCTATATCTATATATATATATATATATATATATATATATATATATATATCAAGAACACATTAACAAAAGATTATCAAGATTAACAACTAATTTTCAGTTATTGGTGATGGGGAAGCCCAGGAGCAAACAAAAGGAAAAAAAGAGGAAGCTAATTCATTTAACAGATATTTCAAAGTTTAACGTGTTAAAACATCAGAAAAATATGTATGGAGACCAACCCAAAAGATTGCACTTGAACAAACAGTTTGCAAAAAATATTAGATAAGAAAAGGTTCCTGAAATACTGGACTGTTCAAATGCTCAGAGAAAGTGTAGTGTTTTAAGTGCACTTCCATGGAAGAAAATAAAGTCTGCTATTTAAAGACAGATTAAATAAAATGTAGACATTACAATAAAGAATCTGTTACAGGTATACTCGAAACAGCTTGGCCTTCTGGACATCGCGTTTTGCTTGTTTGGGGGATAACTCAAAAAGTATTGGAGGTATTAACTCGAATATTCAGAAGTTGAGAGAGGTCATTGAGGCGATGAGCAGTGCCCAAGGGCCATAACTCTCTTGGTTATTTTTGGGGTTATTGTACTTGGTAATTTTTCTTACTTTATTTTTATCTGGAGCTTAATCAAATAAGTAATTGAGGTATCAGGTCGAAACTCATATACTCATCGTGGGCTTAGCGCAAAACGGTTGTAACTGAAATTTTGGAAACTTTTCAGGAGAGTGAAAAAGCTTCACCATTATCTTTAGATTTTGATGAAAAACATGTTCTTTTGTAAATAAGAAGGTTTTTGCATTAATTTTATATTAAGAGTTTTGATGTTTATTCAATTAATGTATTAAACAAGAAGTTTGTGAAAAACTGACTTACGACTGTTTTGCGCTGAAAATGACAAATTGTTTGAAAAAATTTTTTTTGCAAAACAGTCGTATCTGAAACTGAATCTAAAATTTTATCATTGAAAGTTTATATTTAACTGCTAATTTTTTTTTTTAAGTTTCTTATTTCATATGTAAAAAATAATTACTCAGAATATTGCATTTAATTAAGGTTACAAATGGATTATCTGTAATGTCAAGCATTGAGAAGCTGATATCTAACACAGGAAAAGAATGAAATAATACAATTTAATTATCTGCAATGTTTACTTCATTCTGTATAATGCAAGGCACAAAGTACTTCTTCAGTATACACAACAAACTAACAATAAAAGGTCTGTTATTTATCTGTTGGTTTACATTTTGCTCTTGTAACTGGTAAACACTCAGCCCTCAATTATCCCAGAATAACAGCTAAAGGAATTAGGACAGTGTTTCTAGAATGATAGAAAAGGTCGAAAGTGTTACATAACTAATATTTAAGAAAAATGAACATAGTTGGGGGGACTCTTCATCAAGAGCAGGGTTCCTCTAGAGGAATGGCCGACAGTGTGTCACAAATGCTTTGACAGCTGTTTTTGAAAGCCAAAAATATCCTCCAAGATTATGGGCATCAGAAGACTTTGACTAGATCTTAACAAAATTAATGGAGATAATCTTTATGATTGTGTCCTTGATTGGAGAAACTGAAGTCAATTATCTTAACATTGATAACATTCCTGCAACAGTTGCAACAACATCTAGTCTTCCTCATTGCACCTTACAGACTTATTCAACTAGTGCCCTATTCCATTCTTTAAATGATGCTGTTGATTCTCTTATGAAAGCTCATGTGATGACAGGTTGTTCATTGACTATAGGAAAGTCTGAACATTGTTATTCTACCAACATCCTTAAAAATGTAGATTGTTATTATCTGTTTGACTTGCACAGCAGAAATGATTTAGGTATGTTAGCCCCAGATGGCACAGCATATCTGAAGGAACACAAATATATATCTTAATTTGTGTAACTTTATTTGGCATCTTCAATGCTTCCTTTCTAAATTTGGAACAACCCACTCCTTTTGAAATTGCTGCCATTGCTAAGCCTATTACACAAAACATAATCAAAAGCAGTGAAAATACAACAGATAGTGACATTAGTTTTAGCCTTTCTTAACCAGTGTCTGATGGTTAATACAGTTGAAAGTTTTACATGGCAATGAAGCAATAGCAAAGGCAAAATTTGCTCTTGTTGTAGATTCTGATTCAGATGACAATAGCTACAGATTTGAAAAAGCAATTAATAGCTCTAGAGCTGAAGACTTGGATAATATAAGTAGTAAAGTTGAAGCAGTTCTATCTGAATTGGACAACAGTGATAAGATCCTTAGATGTACTGACAGTTATTTATTAGATGACAGTCATTATGATGAAAGTAGCAATGTTATTGGTAATAGCAGTCTTGATAGTAAAAAACTGATGTAGGTGCTGATAGTGAAAATACTGATGTAGGTGCTGATAGTGAAAATACTGATGTAGGTGTTGAGAGTGAAAATACTGATGTAGGTGTTGAGAGTGAAAATACTGATGTAGGTGTTGAGATCGAAAATACTGAGGTGGTTAGGTGTTGAGAGTGAAAATACTGATGTAGGTGTGAGAGTTAAAATACTGACTGTAGGTGTTGAGAGTGAAATACTGACGTAGGTGTTGAGAGTCGAAAATACTGATGTAGGTGTTGAGAGTCGAAAATACTGATGTAGGTGTTGAGGTAATGTAGGTGTTGAGAGTTAAATACTGACGTAGGTGTTGAGAGTGAAATACTGATGTAGGTGTTGAGATCGAAAATACTGATGTAGGTGTTGAGAGTGAAAATACTGATTGTAGGTGTTGAGAGTTAAAATACTGATGTAGGTGTTGAGAGTGAAAATACTGATGTAGGTGTTGAGAGTGAAATATGATGTAGGTGCTGATAGTAAAAATACTGATGTAGGTATTGAGAGTGAAAATACTGATGTAGGTGCTGATAGTGAAAATACTGATGTAGGTGCTGATAGTGAAAATACTGATGTATGGTTTTGAGAGTGAAAATACTGATGTAGGTGCTGATAGTGAAAATTACTGATGTAGTGTGCTGATAGTGAAAATACTGATGTAGGTGTTGAGAGCGAAAAGACTGGTGTTGGTGTTGGAGTGAAAATTATGAAGTAAGTGTTGAGAATGAAAATACTGATGTAGGTGCTGAAAGTGAAAATACAGATTTAGGTGTTGAAAGTGGAGAGACCATTGTAGGTGTTGAGTGTGCAAATACGTATTTAGGTAATGATAGTGATAATACTGATGTAGGTGTTTAGAGTAAAAAGACCAATGTAGGTGTTGAAAGTGAAAAGCCCGATGTAGCTGTTGAGAGTGCAAAATTTAATACTGATCTAGATTTTTGAGAGTGAAAATACTATTATTACCTAACGCTCTATATAACTTGTAATTCATTATTTTTGCCTGTTTCCTGGCATTTTTCCATCTTTCAAATATGCCAGCAACACTTTATTCAGGTCCAGGCAACAGTTCAAACATTTGACTGGGCAATAGTTTGAACTGTTTCATAGTTGACTTTTGAACCAATCATATGCTTCATTGTGCACAATAGGATGCGCAATAGGATGTTATAAAGTGAAAGTTACTATAATTGAATACATGTATGTTTTTCAAGGACCCCTGACGACACTTACGTCCATTTAATTCCATTTCATATTTTTATTGTACCCGAGTTGGGTGTTGGATCTGTACCGGCTTTGGCCCAAACAAACCAAGCATTTACATATGATGATCAGTCCTCAGCAACCAACTGGTGAAAAAATCTTGATTGGTCAAATTGTATTGAATATTAGTGTTAAAACAGTTATATAGAGCATTAGGTAATATAAACAGTATTTCATGTGTGTTTTAGGGGAACAGTCAAACTATTGTCCCAAGACGTTTTGAACTGTTGCCCAAGGCTAATTGGCGACTAACTGCTTCTTCAAATCTTGTAGCTACTGTCATATGAATCAGAACCACTACACCAAAAACACAATTTGCCTTGGTGTTATTGCATCATCTGCCATGTAAAGTTTGCAACTTCTTACGAACATGAAAGTTCATAACAGAAAGATGCAACACATCAAAGAACACAACCCAGAGTGGGATTTGAACCTCGATTTCCCGCATGACACGCCAACGCTCTAACCACTGAGCCAAAGAATCGATTCCCTGATACAGTTGCCAGAGGTTGTATTTATACAAATATCGATGGTGTGCACTAGACCGTAACACATCCCCTCTTGAGAAAGTCATCATTTATGATGACGAATGGTATTGTGTATTTTGTAAATCAATGGATCAGACAGAAATTTTGAAAGATTCTATTTTAGAATCAATTTTTACAACGAAGTATAGGACAGGTCATCCAAGACGAGCCCCCATCTTACAAACATGAGAGTTCATAACAGAAAGATGCAGTGCATCTTAGAATACACAACCTAGATCAGGATTCGAACCCTGATCTCCTGCCTGACACACCAACGCTCTCACCACAGAGCCGAAGAATTGATTCCCTGGTGCAGTTGTCAGAGGTTGAATTTATACAATTATCGAAGGTGTGCACTAAACCTTAACAAACTATATTCATCATAAGATCAGACACTGGTTCAAGAAGTCTAAAGCTAATGCCACTTCTAATGATGTGCTCATAATCATAATCAAAAAGCAGCTGTCAAAGCATATGTGACACATTGTCGGCCATTCCCTCTAAATGAACCCTGCCCTTGATGAAGAGTTCCTTTAACTATGTTCATTTTTTCTTAACATTAGAAATTGTGTATGTAAAGGAAGTTTCGAATAAGGTCTATCATTTACTAGGGTGCAAAATAAGTATTTTGTTTACCATTATAAAAAGTCTGAACTGACAGACCTATAAACATACAGTTTGATACAAAGCATATTTTTATTCAAAATGCATTTTGCTTTAACCTGAAGTTTAACTGATGGATCCATATAATAAATAGGTAATAATGAATATCAAATAGAGTTATCTAAATTCATACATATTTCCATAAAGTAACTGCAAATCTTTTAAGATTCATTTTATCTACTTCTTTGTTATATTCATGGATAATCACTATTTCAAAGTATAGCTTTTAGTCATTTGCCAATTTCTTTCCTTTTCTTACATTTTAAGCAACATGTGTGACCAAACAGTAAGGACAAGGTCAAATAAACAAAATACAATAACATCATCACTTATGTCAGTGATGAGGTCATATGTATAAAAATTAGTTGCTTCCCTCTCAGTTCATTTACATCTATTTTTAGATGCAAAACGGTCGCAACTGCAGTTACGACCGTTTTGCACTAAAGCAGTCTGATACAACCTTATGCCATCTGACTATTTTAACAGGTTTCTGTGCAGATATAAATGTTAATTTTTTCACAGGTAAAAGACACCTTTAAAATAATAGGAAAAAAGAAAAAAAAACTTTTTTTAAAAATGTCAGTTACGACCGTTTTGCGCTAAGCCCACGTCATAGATTTTTTGTTGAGAAGCGCTGTATATATGAACCATAACTCCTTTTGCATGATATTGGAGATCTTGCTTTTGTAT
>JAAONU010000040.1:0-11663 GCA_012932295.1 Cyclina sinensis
TGCAACATCATTTAAACAAGAGATGTTTGTTAAACATTCATCCCCCCTAGCGCCTTATCGCTAGAGGCAGCCATAAAAGTATAGGGAGGTACAAGAAGGACAAGAATTTGTGTCAGTACATTAAGTGGAGGATGCCAGGGGTTTCTGACGTCAAATGCTATTGGCCATGGCAAGTAGATGAATAAGAGGAAAAAAAGTTTACGTCAATGACACTTTGGATATAAAATGTACAGAGCCAAATTACTGGAGAACAAGAAAGAGTACAGGAACTGCCTGGGTAGGTAGGTAGGTAGGGAGGATGGTGGGAGGGTGGGTAGGTAGGAAGTTTTGAGGCAGCAGGGCCAAAGGGTTCTCTAGTTATCAATCCGAATCTGTTTCACTTTTAATGGTTTATGGCCACCATGACCTTGACCTTTAACGTAGTGACCGCAAAGACAATAGGGGTCATCTCCTGAACAGACCAACCTGCATAGCAAGTCCGAGGAGCCAATGTCCAAGGGTTCTCTAATTACTGATTGGAAAACATTTCTATGTTAATGGTAACTCTGATCTTGAACTTTAACCAACTGACCGCAAAAGCAATATGAGTCATCTACGGGTCTTTATCAATCTGCATTGCAAGTTTAAGGACCTGTAACCAAAGCATTCTCTAGTTCATTCATCAGAAATCATTTTTCGGTTTATTATCAATATGACCTTGATCTTTGATCTACTGACCCTAAAAACTATAGGGATCATCATCTGGCCATGACCATCCTGCTTTTAAGTTTTAAGCCTTGACCCAAGCGTTCTATTGTTTTTGATCAGACACCGTTCTGCTTTTCAAGGTCGCTGTGACCTTGGCCTTTGACCTCAAAAACTACAGGGGTCATCTACTGGTCATGTCCAACATATATACCAAGTTTGAGGAACCTTGGCCGAAGGATTCTTTATATACTTATCGAAAAGGTTTTGCTATATTGCTATATTTGTAACATTGGCCTTTCACCGATTGACCTAAAAAAACTATAGGCCAGGACAAAACTGCCTATGAAGTTTTGGGGAGCTGGTACCAAACGTTTTATAGTGATTGATCGGAAATGTTTGCTTTTCAAGTTCACTATGACATTGGCCTTTGACCAAGTGACCCGAAAAACTACAGGGACTATTTACTGGTCATGACCAACTTACATATCAAGTTTGGGGAACCTGGGTCGAAGGATTCTCCATATATCTATAGAAAAGGGCTTTGCTTTTCAAGGTCATTGTGACATTGACCTTTGTCTTAATGACACAAGAAACTATAGGGGTGATCTAATGGCCATGAAAAACCAATAAACCAGGTTTGAGGAAGGTGGATCTAAGGTTTCTTTAGATATTGATCGGAAACGAAGTGTCTACTGACCAACATTTGCAAAAACAATATACCCGCTCATCTTCGATTGGGGGCATAATAACAACGACATAATGCTAAGAAGTGAAGGCAGGAGTGGCGTCCCCTGTGTCAGAGATCGGGGCGAACTTATCTTGAAAACTGTAATCTTTTACAAAAGATTATGTCACAAGACTGGTTTGAAAGACGTGAAATATAGACAAAAAAAAATCACGTTCAAAGATAAATGTAAATGGGATTTTTTCATATATTCCAATAGCCTTTAAATATATGACTTATTTGATCTATTAAAATAATAATCCAGCTGGAACACGTGGATACATCCCACCCAGCTTCAACATGCAGTCATGTTACAATTACTTCAACTCATAGAGTAACATTTTTCATCCTAGTATCATTTCAAATGTCTAGACAATGCACAGATGAAACTAAATCACAAGAGAATGTTCGACCTTTTCTATTTCTATATACTGAAACCACCAGAGGATCTAAAAGTATTTCAAGTTTCTTTACAGAAACAACGATATTATTATACTTCGCTAGTTTATCTCTTGATAGCTCCTGTCATGTCAGATGTTTATAAATAAACAGACAAAAAGCAGTTAATTTTACGGCTGCAAATTCCAGGAAAGATTAATTACTTAATACACAAATTGGGAGTTTATCATAAACAAGAGAGCTGTTTTAAACTGCAGTACTTTATCAAGCAAGCATGTAGATATTCCTTTCTCAAAAAAATCCACACAAAAACAATTGTTGTCTTTTCAATGAAAATCCTATACGCTTTACACTGTATACTTATGAGTGAAATCCACTTTATGTCACTTGAAAAAAAATCATTCTTAAAATCCTTGAACTGGTTAAAAGACATTTATGTACTTACCCATTTTGTTCCTTTTCCCTGATATTTTTGGACTTTGTAAATGGCTTTTGTTGTACCAACTTCGTAACAATTAAGGAAAATGAAATTGTAGGTAATGTTCGTATAATATATAATTTATGTTTGTGTGAAATTACAACTGTTTCTTTCTTATTCAGTAAAATACAGCTATATAACGGTTCTATAATCACCAGGCGTTGTCGTCTTCATAATTTTTCCCCGTAAAATGTGTTTTATAATTCTTTTTATAAAATTTCAATACTAAGACAGTCTAAAGTGATAATAAATAACAAATCCTACAAAAATCAAATCTCTGTGATTGAACATTACCTTACAATACAGTCTACTTTGATCTAAGGCCTTGATTTCTGAAAGGGCACTATTTTGAATATTACCTAGGATGTGGAAAAACTGTCTTAAGGGACCGCCTTTCGGACTTCCATGTACTGGTCTCTTAATACAAGTTTAAAAGTTTTTCTGAATTGGATATAAACTGCAGTTTCTTACCACAAATAATTTTTGCAACATCCCATAAAGGGTCAACTGAAGGCTTATGTCAAGGGCATATGCAACTGGTCCAAGGTCAAGGTCACAACTATCTGAAGATGTTAGCATATTTGAAAAAGGATACATAACACCAGCAATATAGACATAAGAAGGCTGTTTATAAACTGCACGAGCAACAAAACAATCTTCTTCTTGTTGAACTTGTATCTCACTTGGTATGTAAGGGCCGTCTGGAACCAGCAGTATACAGTACCAAGTCCAAAAGCAAGGCCAGCCCCGAAGTAGTGCGGTCCTCGCTGAACCTCGGTCTGAAAAGTACAGTAACCATCGTTAGACTAAAGTGCATGCTTTTTATCTGAAGCAAAGAATAAAATTTGTAACTGTCTCTGTAGTTTGAACCTCGCTAACTGTTTATTTTATATGAGAAACTTAACAGAATCTAGGGGCAGGATACGGGTCTAGTACTTGAGCTAGCAGTGCAACGTGGTTGTCAGGTACAACAGTTCATACACGTCTGATCTAGACATCAAACTACAACAAATGACAATAAAATAAGTTTTGTTGAAAGTGTTTTGGCATTAAAAGCAAGACGGTTACAAATTTCAGATTCAGTCACTGCGCAGGTCCAATGCGTGTCTGACAGCTTTCAGTCGAGAAGGCATACTCTGGAAACCTTATCAACAATAAATGTCCCCAATTTTGACATTTATTCTTTAAAAAACAGGTTTGTGCAGGATTTTACTATCTCCGCTCTGATAAAGTCAAAAATAAAAGTTGGATTATAAAATTAAAAACGTAACCAATTAAAGCCAGACATTTTCTTCTCCTAACATTTTGCTGCATAAACATAAAGACCAACCTTACAGTACGAAGATGAAAAAAGAGAGAAAAAAAAACGAAAATCAATAGATCTATGGTCTGGGAAGTTTGTTCTCTTAAAAATAATTTTAAATACTAGAGACATGGATACAGATCCTGAAAATTTAAGTCAACTTTCTTAAGTAAAAGTGGTTTTATAATCGGAATAGTTCTTTAAATCGAGGGTGTCCTAATGACAGGGTTTTACGGTAAAAAAAGTCAATCATACACCTTACCTGGAAGTTTGCGACCATGCTCAGACCGAATGCAGACAGTATTCCCATAACGAGACCCGCAAGATTGATTTTGTACCAGCGGTCGTTGGGTGGAGTGCACTTTATAAGCAGGTACTTCTTACAGAACAAATACCTCAAAATCATGTTCATACCAACTGAAATATAAAAAAAAGCCTTGCAATCAAGTAGATATAAACATACCAGGCATACATTTTGTGTTTGTATAGAGAAGTTTAAATTTTATTATGATGAATGGCGAATAACTTCTTAACTTTTATTATTGCAGAAGACCCAAAAGAATAACTGGAACTTTTTTGTGTTGAATTGAAAAAAAATCAGGAGGGCGCTATTCTGTGTTATGATACAGGAAAAGCAAACGCGATAGTTTTTTCTCTTATCTAGATTCAGCTACAGGGTCGTCTGCCTCTTGTTCGAACCTCAGAAAAAAAACTCATGTATGTTCAGATGATTAACAGCTAAAGCCACAAGTTTCTACGCCCTACAAATAGTAAACGGCTCTCCGCCAACTTAATAGCAATGGAGTATTTGTCCACCAAATATAAGGGTATGAGCGGTATAACTGCTCACAACAGATAGGTTCTTCATGGACTGTACTGCGCTGACACTGATAGCTTCACCTTTTGGCTTTCGCTTCCGGCTCGAAAACTCGGATTTTCGAATCCTACTAAAAACTGTGATGGTTCAGTGTGTTCGTCGGCAGAAATACCTAGTATCTAATCCACGTATGCCAGATTTCTTTCTACAGTAAACTGGTACAAGTAATGAAACGCCCGGTAACTCTCCCAACAGTATTTTTTTGACGTCTGCAGGGCGACTCAAACAAGTTGCAAATATGACACTAACTGATAACGACAATAAACAACACTTACACATGACGGCCCCTATATTAACCATCTGACCGAACACACATCTTTCAGGTGCTTCTATGGCTGTGTGGCTAAAAATAGAATGATTTTTTTTTTGCAAGCTGTTGCAACCTGACAAGAGAAAATATTAGAAATCTAATATTTGCTGAAATGATTTAATACATATCGCATTAAATTCACTCTCGTCTGTAGAAAAAAAGGCCTTTCTCCTGAACAAAGTTTCTTTTTTTATTCTTTGAGCGAATAAAAGTTCGACATTAGAATGCATATATTGTATATTTTTGTAAAGGTAAGAAAAAAGTTCCTTACCTAATGTAAGGGAAGTTTGCCTCTGTATGGTTGTACGACACAGCTATGGCATATCTGTAACAGAATAATTTGTATAATAATTAATGAATATACACTGTAGAGAAAAAACTTTAATCACGGACAATCCAGAATAATTCGTGTTTTAAAAGCTAATTGAATCAGTAAGTGATCTCTTGAAATATGCGTCCATGTTTCACACACATTATGACAGACTGGGCCGCAACAGCTGGGTAGGTGTCAGTTTTTTCTGCCTCGTCCGGGAAGTCAATGGTTTAAATCGAGGCTAGAGCACCGAGTGTCCTTGGAGAAAAAGTACATGACTCCAAGCAATCATTCGTTCTTGCTTAAATCGGAAACTGATAATAATTTCAGAAATACTATCTTTATTTAACGAGGGTAACATAAAAGATATGTCAAGAATTACAGTTATCAAAAAATCTCTCATTATCAAACTTCCATCAACATCAACAGAAAAACAGAACAAAACATATGTACAAAACTAGCTGGCACTGCCAAACATTTTCCTATATCAGATAAGCATAAATCTCATTCACAATCATAACTGTTTTCACGTGCTTTCCTTCTCGACATTCACTCAAAAGAAGTATTATGCAACACATACTGAACCAAAAAAAGTCAATATTCGGGATCGACCTTGATCTTATAAACCAATAAACTGGGACCAAAATCAAACATGTTTTTTCCGATGAACCCAGCCTTTTTTGTCTATATACCGTAAAACAATGAACATACAGGTAGGATTATATCATTTAAAGTATATTCTTGCTATCAGTCTAGAATCTTTACCTTTACGTCATGTTTTCATTAACTTCCTTTACTAAGAATTCATTCTATTTATTTCTTAACTATACGTGCACAGAGAAAAAAACAGACTGTTACATTCTTCGTTTTTACTTCATCGACAAAAACAAATTAGCCATATCTTGCATTTAAAATAGAATATCATGTCAAATTAAGACGATTTCAGCAAACAAGCGTTTATTTTTTTACTGCTGCAGTTTTACCATGTGCCACGTGCCGGAGGCATACCACGTGACTGATAAATCTGTTCGGGATCATCCATTATCTTTGAAATATGCGATAGTTTAACATATATAAGTTCCTGATCTTATGAAATGCAAATTTATAACCGAGATAGGAAAAGATGTTTGGTATAAATAAAGCATAAATAGACGGCTGTTTAGAAAACTGTGATAATAAACATTCCGGCATTATCTCCAGAAAAAAGAAGCTAGCCATAATAGAGAAAAAAAATTATGAGGATGGAAAAATAGAGAGAAAAATAAGTAAATTGACGATGTTTTCTTAACAAATATTACAAAAGGAAACTGATCTATTTCCAATGGCCTTGTCTAAATTCATGACAGAACTGTGCCAATTAAAACATTTAGCTTAAATCTGAAATTAATTGATTAATTAATCATCAGGCGTTTCAGTGAAAAAGAAAACCCAAACGGTCTTAAAGGATCACAGGCTAGGATTTTGATATCTGGTTTGAAAGTATGAGAAGTATATATAGGGTTAACTCACGTTTTTTTCGTGTTATAACATCTATAGAATCCCGATGGACATATCCACCAACATATCCCGAGAGATTCTGCAGATCTTACGACACGAAAAAGCGTGCTTTAACGCTATTCTAGCATAAAATGATCTAGAAAAGACATGTTTACGAAAACAAATAAATAATAGTACAGTCGCCTTTAGGTTGTTATGGATACTTGCTTTAAATATGCGTTCCAGGGCGACACGTCAACATGTTTCAACCTGTCGAGCGGCCATCTCGAAACTTAAAAAGTGTCGATTAAAAAATATTTGGAAGGATTTCATGTGGATTTACGATTGATAGTTTGAACTACGTTCCGACCTGCAAAGTAACATAAACTGCCGATCTGGGGCAAAAAAGACGGATCAGCGTCCATTATTTACAAAGGCCCTGTAACGCGCATAACTGAAAACGAGTGAGCGCGAGAACTTCCTTGTTAACTCGTTAAAACATAGGCAAAACGGGCAAAAACAAGCGAAAAGATGCGGATAAAAGGTTATTGTATTATGTATATATGAGTAAAAATGTTACAACTCCCTATGATTTCAACGTCGAATATGCCATTTCAGTATTTTTTCTCAACAATGACTGAAATATGTAACACATGTGTTGATGCGATATTAAATTACTGTCATCGGTCCTTGCCACTTATACATTGTTATTTATTCAGTTGACCAGCTATTTGTTGGTCTTTAAAAGTCAAAAAAGCGGATGACACAAATCTTTTAGCTATAATATTGGACAAGATTAGGATTTCTCGCAAGATTTCTTTTTCTTGTACAAATTCACTCTCGTGCAAGATTTTCTGTCAAATAACGATCTCGTGCAAGATTCTCTGGCGATTTCTTTTTCCATGAGAAATTTATAGTCAATTTACTGCTTCGTGCAAGAAAAACTGTCAATTTACTGCTTCGTGCATGATTTACTGTCAACTGACCGTGTTGTATAATATTAATTTGATTTATTGTCTCGTGCCACTCAACGACTCAAAATTGCTGATACGTCAAAAATCGTTTGATTGATTCAGCTTAGAAGCTGACTGATAATATATTAAGGTAGACCACAAATAATTACAACAACAACAACTAGGGCAAAAATTCAATGAAACCTTACACATGGCGCTTAATATGTCAAACAAGTTGAGAAGACAATGCTTGTTATTCAAATAAGAAAGTACATTCTTCACACCTTTTAGTATATCATGAATTCATAAAATTCTACCATCTAAAACTTTCAAAAATGACGCATTTTTGGTAAAAAAATGTGTCAAAACATAGTTTCAAAGAAATATTCTAACGAAGAATCATGCAAATTTGTAGAAAATTTCAATATTTTAAACAATACATGCAATTGTTCTAACGCTAAATGAAGAATACGAAATCAGATGACATTGACAGCTTCAGTATAAGGTTGACGTGTAATTTAACGGCGGTCAGCCACAATTTAGATAAGTGGGTAAAGTTAGCTCTCTTTTTTTTCCATTCGCCATTTGCTAATTCGCCTTTGCCAAGCTCCTTATTCGATAAACGCCATTTTCTTTTTTACATTCGCCCATCTCCTATATCGACCTCTGCCCAATCATTATTCGATATTCCCCAGTTCTTTTTTCGACATTTATCGACCTCCTTCTTCTATATCCACAATCTCTACCATCTCTTTATTCGACTTTTGCACATCTCTTGTTTCGATATTCGCAACTTTCTCATTCAGCTATCGCACAATTCATTATATACATTGCATTTTCCTTAGTTGACTTTCGCCAATATCCTTTTTAGATAGTCTCCCTCTCATTTTCATCATTCTTCCGAAATGTCGAATATACGGATTAACGAAAAGTCGAAAAAGCAGATGGGCGAATGTCGAATTAGAAGATTCGCCAAAAGTCGAATAAGAAGATTCGCGAAAAATCGAATAAGGAAAATGGTGAACGTAAAAAAAAATGGAAAAGAGTGCCATCCCAAAATGAGTCACATGACTATCCATGTCGTGTGCTGACAAATATCAAACGGTTGATGTTACCTAAATCTTTGAGGCCTTGATTCGAGGTAATTTCGGGTCACAGCCTACGTTCTTTGAAGCCTACTGCAATGCCAAGAAAGCAGAAGCTGATTCTCATCTGTTCAGGTTAGTTGACTTTAATTAGCAGTTAACAAGATTGGAAATTACATGAGGTTACGTAATGTTTTGAGAGTGAACGATAAAATGTGCAAGCCAGCTTGCCAATCTGCTGTTACAGACCGATAAGATCAAGTCAAATTTTTACAAGGCCAATTTATATCGACAAGAACCTTCTGTCTTCTGTCAAGAAACGATACCACGTGGTAAAGATCTGTAACATCATGTCCGCATTCCACGCGATGGAGTATTGCAAGTGAAGTAACACGTGGCAATAAATGAACAGTTTATTACAATAGTTCATGTTCCAACAGTAAGCATATTCTAACGGATACAATCCATAACTGAAAGCTTAAAACTGTAAGCGTCTATACATGCAGACTTTCTTTTGACACTGTCCTGTCTCCAAAACGACCAATAAAAGAAATCAATCTGACTGAAGTCACGATCTCCCTACGATCTCCCTAATAGCATAGCGATGTTTAGGATATGATTTTAATCAGATTGTAAAAGAAATAATTAAAAAAATTTTACACTAACAAGAAAAGATGTATCTGGAACGGGATGCTTTTTGTATTTCACTATCACAAACTAAACTCTTCAAAAGGCCTACCGAGCTCGAAGACGAATAAACACAGACAGACAGACAGACAGACCGTCTCCCTAAAGAGTATAGACAAACACAAAGACAATAAGAATGAAAAGAGTAACTTACGACGTCCAAAACGAGGAGAATAGCCAGCCCGACGTCAGTATAGGCAGCAGCCACAGACGTTTCTTCAAGGCCACGAGACACAAGATAGACATGACACCTGGTGGCTTCTTCTCTTCTGATCTATCCGTGCTGAAAGTATAAGTTATAATCTGATTGGATTAGCTGATAATTGGATTGGCTAAAATAGTAAATTACATTCTAATTAGCCCGCGCTGAAAGTATAAGAAAAATCTTTCGTCCGGATAATCGAAAGTGAGAAAGGCTTGGACAAGTAAAATTTAATTCTTTATTTAAGTCTCATTCTTGCATTTACAAATAATATTTATCATAGTACATAAGTAAAAATCATGCAAGACCATTCTATACAGAATTATATGAGACATGAAATATATGTACATATACAATCACATATAACTTAAAATAATTCACATTTCTACTTCTAAGTAAAAGGTAAATAAAAATTAATTAATGCTACAGACCTTAAGAACTGAGAAGCTGGCATTAATCTAGGCTTATCAATATTAGCCTAAAAACTGCAATACAAGGAATTACTAAGTAAAAAACTGAAGAGAATACAAACACTAATGTGTATTATTAAAAAATAGTTTTAGAAAATCAGATATTACATCAGATCAGATCTGATATAAACTGATTAATACCAGCCTCTCAATAAAAGACAAGATGATGCTTTCACATGCAGTATTCATGTTGAAATATACATGTAGAACATAACTATACATATTAAGTGGACATTTAAAATAAATATTAAGACATGTACATACAAATCACATTTACAGATTATCACAGGTATCTTTTGGTTAATGCTCATAAATCAACTATGCATTAACTATACAATATATTTGATCTACTTTTCAACTTTTCAAGACAAGTAGGACATTTGCGATTGAATCATTACCGAAAGCCGGAACCTGGAGTACTAGAGTCGAAGGGCTGAACGCCGAACTTCTGACATCGAGTTACATATTTATTTTATGGATGACATTTCTTTGGGATAACTTTTACAAACAACTGAAACGATTCTCAAATGTCAAATTCTAACATACATTTTATGTTACAAATGCTAGTGCGTAATACGTTAAACTTTTGTTAAATTATAAAGGATTTCAGACAAATTTGTCCATCAAAAAATTACGTCGAAAGTGTATTCACTGTCTTTAACTTTACATATCCGAATTTTTTACCTAAATATCTAAAACGAACATTTATCAACATATATACTGTTTAAAGACAAAAAAGTGTAAAAAAAAGAGAAAGAAAAAAGAAAACACGCATTACTCCAAACACTGATTAAACACCAAGAGACATTCTTGAGTCGACATACAAAACTATTTGTATCATTTTGAAATATTCCCGCTTCGGAAAATTTAAATAAATATACGACTGCCACAAAATATTTATTCCATTATGTTTCAAAACAAAATCACATTGTCATTCCCTGTATAGAAATTACGATGAAACACAACAGAAAGATTCTCCTTTTTCACACATTTATTACTTTTTACAATGTCCTCGCTGTAATATAGAACACTTCCAACTTCAATCCCGAGCAGACTCTCCCGTATTAAATACATGCAGGGTTATTTCTCTTAAATCACAATAAAATCACGTGTCTGGCATTCTTCAACATTTTTTTCTCCCTCCTAAAATATTTCGATTTATCATTAATACTCTCCTCCGGTCAACCTATGTCAGTGGGGTGTTCCAATAGTTTACGCCTCATTTTCAACCAGCAGATAAAAAATCATTGCAACTGGTTCGAACAAAAACAGGTGCAAAACTTTGTTATGTATAAGCGCTTAGACAAAAAGTAGGAAAAAAACGTACATTATATCTATATGAGTGCGCAATAGCACAGGACGCATGCACCGTTTCACCTAATTTCCTAGAATATCTTATTATCACTGAAAAGATTTGACTCAATGCTTCAATAAAATAGTCCCTGTAAAATAGTCCCTGCCATTACATTCTTACGATTGGGAACACCCATTACCTAACATTATATACTTCTTTCATCTTCACACAAAAAAATAAACTAAAAATACTCTCTGCTAAAAAATGAGTAATGACCTCACTTAACGCAACGTCAAATCACCGTCAGTTAAATGACAGCTTTGTTACAATCTAGAGAACTTTTTACCACAAAAAACAACGGGAAAAAAATACGCCAATCAGTTATAAATTGAACCGGTATGATCG
>JAAONU010000041.1:0-19076 GCA_012932295.1 Cyclina sinensis
CTCTGATAAAGAAATGTTCTATACTGCTCTGTCTTGCGCGTATCTTGAGAATTAATACAGTGTATTTCATTTCAACAGCGACGAAGAGCGTGTGCGTCAAAGTTCTGCTAGCCGTTGACACAGTCGTCCTTCAGATCGATAAGGCCTTTTTCAAGGTAAACTCTTCACTGGAGACGTTCTGTTCATCGTCAAGTGGATGGATGGATAGATGGATGGATGGATGTTAGACGAAATTTTGTTCATGGAACACTGAACCGCTGTCAGCCGTGTTTATATTTCTGATATAATAATAATAATAGTATAAGGAGTAATACTACAGAAAATAGTGTAAAAATAAATATCTATACATGTTTTTAAATGCCGTTAAGTTAAAACTAGTGTATCGTTTACTTGAACTGTTTATTGCAGTTTAAGTCAAAACAACGCAGGGAGTAAAGTCTTTTATCTCTCGTGGTTTTTTTAGGTATCCAGTGTACAAATGTTTATTTGCTTGGAGAAAGAAAGAATAGGTCATGCATAAGCTTGTAACCAACAGTCAAATAAAGTAGCCTTAAACGCTTTAAATGTTATAATGAAATTAAACAAACAGTAACAGTGACAGTTCTATGAGAAGGCAGCTTATACTAGATGTGGCACAGTAATTGAAATGCTTGCATGTGTAAATCAATGAATTACAATACAACACGAACAATGTATTTGTGTTCTATACAGATCAAACTGTTTACGTGTTCATATCTATTGTTTGTGCTCATGGTGTATCTTTCGCTCCTGTACATTTTATATGAACGTCGTAAGTAATAGCTAGTGTATCGTTTACTTGAACTTACACGACAGAGAGTAGTCAATACAGCGCGTGCAGTAAAGTTTTCTTTCTCTCGGACTTCTTTTTTAAGTATCCAGTGTAAATATGTCTATTTGCTTGGAGAGTGAAAAAATTGGTCATGCATAAGCTTGTAACCAACGGTCACATAAAGTAGCCTTTAACGCTTTAAATGCTATACTGAAGTTAAACAGTGACGGTGACAAGTTCTATGAGAATGAAGTTAAACAAACAGAGACATTGACAACTTCTATGAGAGGCAGCTTATACTAGATGTGGCAAAGTATTGTGAAACAGTAATTGTTGAAATTAGCTTCCGTCGGTCGTAAATACCGACCTTAAAGTGAACGCACCCCCCCCACAAAAAAAAGTGTTATCTGCTTGTTTATTTTATATGGCTTAGACCTTTTTCGCATCTCTTGATTTGGAACCCGATAAACATACGGTAGGTATATGCTCTCGATCCGGTTGTTTGAAAAAAAAGAGTCGTTAAAATTCTGTTAATGAAAATGCAAAACAAAAAACGATGTCGTCTTAATTTTGAAAACCAGTAATAAACATGTACTTTTCTAACTTAATTCACTCTGTCTTATTGTCGTATCAAAGAGAATAAAAGCATTTTCGTGTAAGTAATTTTTGTGAAAGTTATTTTTACACGTACAGTTTTTTTCCCTTTAAAAATCCGACTTAGATAAATAAGTAATATTTATTTACATATGTAGTGTGTATTTCACTCATGTAGGCAAAATTCTTCTAAATAAAAGCGCGAATTAAAAGAAGATTAAATGATGGTTTTGTTGAGTGCAAAATGCATCTTAGAAGTACCTGCTTATTGATTTAGTATCTTTTTTGCGCATAATTCAGCCTTGGGTGACAAAATATCACACTTGCCACCTCAGATCAAACAACTCTGATTGCTGAGTTATTGTTTTACTTTTGAAAGGTGTTTATAGCTTCTTCTCAGCTGGTTGAGCATATTTCATATTCATCTTCTGACTTCATACTCTTCGTTAAAATGAAGTTTATATTGTGTTTGTGGATCTTTGGAATTCGTAGCCCTTTCGCCCAAGTGTTATTCACTTAAAACAGACAAGGGTTTAAGCAGGCAAGAAAAGGCTGCTCCAAGGAGTTGAGACACGGTCTCTACAAAGAGTGTCTGCTGAACAACAAAAGTCACAGAGAAAACGTGATCGAAATCAGAAACCACGACCAGCGGCTGTACCAGGTGTCTGTCAGCAAACGTGTACTGTCTAATCTTGACCTGAAAAGACACTATTTTGACCCGCTGACTTCGGTTAGCTTCGGACATTACTCCTTGGAGCGAGGGCGACACGTGCATTTTAAACAGTGTGCAGATTTGGGGGCGTGTGACTCTTGTCAGTGATGAGAATACAAATGAAATCTGATTGTTCTTTATTTCTTGTAAACACACACACACTTTACCACTTTATGATAATGTATAAAATATTATGTCATTTATTTAGTATACAAATGAACACTGCTTCTTCTTTATACGCTGTATATTTATATATAATCAATAAACAATAACGTGTTTACAAATATTGTATAGATTATTTACCATTTTGTAATTATGTATAAAATAATGTGATGGAATCATCGATGCGTCTGTGTAAATAAAAACTTGTTCTGTACGTTTCTTTATGTTATGTTTTACCTCAGTTCGAACTTCAAGTACACTAAATGCAGTAAACTGGCACTACTCATGCATTCACCATTTGCTTTTGTTAAAAAAATATCACTGTCTTTAACACACCAGACGTGCTAGTTTGCATTCAAAGGGAAAGCCATTTTGCTCGTTTATTTTTAGATTCCGAAACGAATGAAGATCTTCTTTTCTTACAGTTTTCAACAAGTGAGCAGGCACATTAATCTGGTCCATTGCTAGTTTGAAATAATTGAAATCCTTCGGCTGGTGCTTTGCTCCCCCTTTTGTCAGAGAGCAGTATATATAGTCGACAATGCTCGAATCCATTTTCCTGTCATGAATACGTAAAGTGCCGGACATATCCGCTCGAAATACACCTGTTCCAAACTTTAAAATATATGTTAGTAACGAGACAGCCTTTTCTTTGTATGCCTTTGGAAAGATTTGTCTTATAATTCCTGAAAAATGGCTACTCACTGACTGCCGATTATTCGACTGCGCGACACTAGAAACAGTCTCGCTGTTTGGCAGTACGTTCTTCGGAGTCTGTTTCACCGGCGTCTTTGGAGAAGCGCTCTGGGAAACCTCTGTCTCTGGGTGATCTTCTATCTCTGTTGTCGACCGGTGATCCTGTTGGTGACTTTGTAGCTGCTGTTTCTGAACGAGTTGCTGATATCGACACGCCGGTATCAGAATCAGCTTGCGAAAACCTTTCTCTGCTCCAGTTTGCATTTGCTCCGAAGATGTTAGTTTTAACCGCTATTGGCTTCTCTGGTGAACTGTTATCGTCACTGTGCGACGAGTCGCTTTCAGATTCTCCGTCGAAGTGCTTAAGAAATGTCTCTACTAAAGTCCTTATCCCGGTGGCGTCCTTATACATGAGCTCTCGTTTTGTGTTGTTATCGACAGACTTCACTGCCAGTTTTCTGAAAGTGTTCTTGTGTTTGCTAAGAGATTGCAAGTCCTGGTCTGTAATCTCTATGTTTCCTTGCAGCAGATTTAGACAGATTTCAGACAACACTTGTATCTGCTCTCTCGAAAGACTGCGAAGGAGCTGTTTCCTGTGATTTGGTACTGCTACAACCAGGTAACGTAAAAAGGCAACGTGGCGAAAGATTTTGTCCATCGCGCACACGCGCTGTAATGTCCGTTAATCCTTGTGCATACACACACCTACTCCAGTTCGTATATCACAGGTAACTGTCCAGGTAGCACGTTTGACCTTAATTTATAATCCGAATGCACTGTCCGAGGACTGAGATCTATTACCAAAGGACTGTACTGATCCGTTGCCATGACGTCGTCGTATACTGCAAGAAAGTGTTTTGACTTTTTACTGTGAACGAAAAGCTGTGTGCCGAGAGTGGACAGCTGCAGGCGATTTTGCAGTCTAAACAGCAGAATGTAATGCAAATTTGTAGTCATAGTTTTAGCGTACTTTGAACTCATGAAAATATTGTGGCAGCTTATAATGACCGTTACGGTTAGATGATGACAAAGTAAGACGAACAAATCCAGTATATCCCGCGAATTAATTAACAGGTGATAAAGATCATCCACTATAAGCACAAGGTGGCGTTCTTTCTCAGCCCACTGCTCTATGTCCGACCTTGTTGGAAGACCGTGGACAAAGTTAACATTTGGTACAGAACTTGCTACCTGATCGTACATATCCTGGTAAATGTTGTACAACCATACATATTTCGAAGGTTCAATTGTAAACATCTTATCGCCCATCTCTACTAACTTTCGCATGTATGACGTCTTTCCCGAGTTGCTCTGGCCGACCTGAAAGGTAAAGATAATGCCATATTAAACAGACAAATAAATAAATAAATAATTTAATAAATAATAACAAGCGAACGAGCAATAAATTAAGTTCTTACGTTTTTGCATTCTAATTTTGACTTAAACTAATTTCTTGCAACTGTTCATTAATTTAAGTACGAATACATGAACCCACAAGCAAAAGAGTAGCGGGTGCAATGAACTTCAACAACGAGTCATTTTCGTCCGTGAAATGTTCGCACTCCCGACTCTTGAAGCCACTCATATCAACGTTTTCCATCTTTATCCTTGCTTGACTCTAGAGAAATAAAACAACCGGACAGAGCCACAATTTCTTTGTTGCGCATGCGCAGTACCAATTAACAACTTACCGGCAGCCAGCATCGTCTGGGCAATCTTTGAGACACTCTTCTGCCAGCTGTTGTTTTTCATGATCATGTCCCTGTAATATCTGCATCTCACTTTCATCATAAATAAATCTAGGACAGCGCGTTCGAACCCTGTGCATGTCTGTGAATTATACCAGCTTTCGACTACGCACTCCTCGTCCAGCATTCCCAGTACGTCCGAGAAGTGGTGTTCGAGCCTGCTCTCCCTACTCGTCATTATACAGGAATGATCGTGCTGCGACAAGTTATTGTACTTGCAGCCGGCGCAAAGCAAGTGTGCAGCTTTCGTCCACTTGCTTACAACCGCTTTCGCGTAATGTATCTGCAGCGAAATCTCCAGTATGCATACGGCTCTGCGCTGTGCTATTGCCGAGTATTTCATTTCCGGCGTCGTCTCTGACTCCATGCTTCTGGTACCGTACCGTTGCATACAGTCGCTGATAAAGAATGATGCGTGTATACGTGCTCCTGAGTGAAAGTGAAAATCTTTAAAATCTTTACATTGAATGTCTGATTGCTCAGTAACGTCTTGAACATGTACACAATCTGTGTATTCAATCTTGGCACTGTATTGTGTGTACTTTAAAAGCTTTAAATTGATTCATTGTTCAGTAGTAACCTCTTGAAAATGAAATATCTCTATTCAGTCTCGGCAGTGTATTGTGTATTGCTTTAAACTGATTGATTGTTCAGTAATGTCTTGAAAAAACAATTCAGTACATACTGTGTAATCCCTCTATTCAATCTCGGCCCAACTGTTTGATAAGTAATCACTCCGCCATCTTTGATTGCATTTAAGACCTACTTCAAAACTACTTAAGGGACAACCAGCGTCTCAAGTGGAATTAAGACAGATAATCTGCTTGTCAAGTGGATTAAGTTGCGCAATTGATGACGTGATAATCCCTAAGTTGCGCAATTGATGACGTCATAATCCCCTGATCCAAATTTGCTCATGCTCAAAATCACCTTAAACATCAATAACATACTACTCATATGTGTTAGAATAGAAATAGATTTTAATGTGTTTGTGTTCTACCGTCGAATATAGCACGGTATCTCGTTCAGATGCGTAATTATTTAATCACTCAGGCCTACGGCCTTCGTGATTAAATTCATACGCATCTGAACTCGACACCGTGCTATATTTGACGGTAGAACACTCAAACTTTAAATCTATTTCCTAATCAGTCTGATTTCAAAAATAAACAAATCTTTTATATAAAAAATAAGTATATCATGGTGATTATTAGTTTTTAACGATGGGGAATGAACATCGAAGTGATGCATATTTCCCGTCAACATATTTGTCAAAAAGAAGCTAACATGCTCTGTGAATCAATCTTGAAAAAAAACCTAATATAGCATTTATAGAAACCATTATTAATTTTACCGATTTTAAGCCTTTACAAATATACTGTCATCAATTTGTTTTGCTGATAATCATAAATTTAAAAAAAATATATTATATAAATTACATTTTTTTGCTATCAAACTCTGGATCATATCAGTAATTGAATCATATCTTAATCAAATCAAGTCCCCAAAAACAAAAAAAAATTAATTTGTGTGTAAACAAAAAGCTAGTAAAATTTTATATTATTTTTTATTTACAACATTTTTTTCAGTACTTGTCAAATAATTATTTAACTTACAAGGCCTTCCAGAATAAAAAGGAAATTCCATTTGTCCTTTTTCTGGGGGAACATAGATGGGGGAACATTCCCCCATCTCACCTAAAAGATAGGGGAACATTCCCTCATCTCATTAGTAGAAAGGGGAACATTCCCCCATCTCACTAGTAGATAGGGGAACATTCCCCCATCTCACTAGTAGATAGGGGAACATTCCCCATCTCACTAGTAGATAGGGGAACATACCTCCAACTCACTAATAGATAAGGGGAACATTCCCCCATCTTAGTAGTAGATAGGGGAACATTCCCCCATCTCACTAGTAGACAGGGGAACATTCCTCCAACTCACTAGTAGATAGAGAACATTTCCCTTATAACCATTGTCTTTCCCCTATCTTACCATTGTCTTTACTATAAGACATGATAATATCCTGCATCTCTTATTCATTTTCCCCATCTTAGTGTAAAGTAGGTTATTATCCCCTGATAATCTATATTGTATATAGAGAAGTATGATGTAAAATTTCAGGAAACATTGTTTTGTTTTTAAATGAAAAAAAAAATATGAGAATTTATTGTATTGAGAGCAAGATCTATTCTTGTTTTAGTATATATATAAATGTATACAAAAAAGTAGCTGGACAAATAAACATTAACTGCATAGTGACATTACTGAAAAACAACTGTAAATAACTTTGTTTTCGTTAAGACAAACCTTGGAAGAAAACAGTGATTGTCAACAACATCTTTTCTGAGTGGTGTCACCAAAGCCCATCATTGGGGTACGTCCACTTTGATCGTTTCAACTTGTTTTCACCTGTCAAAGTCCTTGTCCTGTCTATAACACTGTGACTTTCTACGTTTCCGGTATACCCCATTTTTGGATATGCACTAAACAGGTGTATTATATCTACACCGAGCGCTTGTATTATATTTACACCGAGCATGTGTATTGTATATACACCGAGCATGTGTATTATATACACCGAGCATGTGTATTATATCTACACCGAGCATTTGTATTATATATACACTGAATGTGTATTATATCAACACTGAGCGTGTGTATTATATATACACCGATCATGTGTATTATATCTACTCCGAGCATTTGTATTATATATACACTGAATGTGTATTATATCAACACTGAGCGTGTGTATTATATATACACCGAGCATGTGTAATATATCAACACTGAGCGTGTGTATTATATATACACCGATCATGTGTATTATATCTACTCCGAGCATTTGTATTATATATACACCGAATGTGTATTATATCAACACTGAGCGTGTGTATTATATATACACCGATCATGTGTATTATATCTACTCCGAGCATTTGTATTATATATACACTGAATGTGTATTATATCAACACTGAGCGTGTGTATTATATATACACCGAGCATGTGTATTATATCTACTCCGAGCATTTGTATTATATATACACTGAATGTGTATTATATCAACACTGAGCGTGTGTATTATATATACACCGAGCATGTGTATTATATCTACTCCGAGCATTTGTATTATATATACATCGAGCGTTTGTATTATATCTTCACTGAGTGTGTGTATTATATATACACCGAGCATGTGTATTATATCTACTCCGAGCATTTGTATTATATATACATCGAGCGTTTGTATTATATCTTCACTGAGCATGTGTATTATAGCTACACTGGACATGTATATTATATATACACCGAGGATGTGTATTATATCTACACCGAGCATGTGTATTATATCTACATAGAGCACCTGTATTTCTCTACACTGAGCATGTGTTTTATGTCTACACCGAGCATGTTTATTATGTCTTCACTGAGTTCGTGTATTTTGTCTGTACTGAGGACGTGTATTATATATAGTTTAAGCTCGTTTACTATTTCTTCACTGAGCACGTGTATTATGTCTACACTGAACACGTGTATTATGTCTTCACTGAGCACGTGTATTATGTCTACACTGAACACGTGTATTATGTCTACACTGAGCACGTGTATTATATCTACACTGAGCACGTGTACTATATCTTCACTGAGCAAGTGAATCAGAAAGCAGCAGACACATTTTAAGATTTCTTGTGAGATCATTCTTTTGTCATATAAATAAGAACGCATTCGCATTATAAAAGTTTTATTAAAAATGTGCATAAATTGAAATTTCTGAATTTGTAAAATATCAAGAAAAAAAGTACAACGACTATATAAAACATTGACTCAACCAGACAATTACATGACATGTACATGAGTCAGTCACATTGATTCCACAAGTAAGATACATGACAAATACATGAGTCAGACACGGGCACACAGGTGGAAGAATGTACATCGAATAGGATTACTGTTTATCATACTTGATAAAGAATTGATAACACTGTACAATTTTATAGAGAAAACCATTTTGTTAAGCTTAAAGCTATTCTATAATTCTAGAGAAAATACACAAGACAAAGATTTAAGCAAGTATAGAGGTAAAAAGTCTTTCTTGACTACGTAATGATTTCCTCTGCTCATTTTATGTGTATAAAGTTTGTACTGCCCATAAGTGGTCTCTATTTACCCTGACCGGCCACCGCACTGGCTAATTGGCTTATTTTTCACAGAAAAGATAAAATATTAGTTCTTTCAATACAATCCACCAGTCACTGATTGGTTAATAATTATAACGTAAACATCTTATTATAGAATAAAATGCTAAGTTTCTCTACGTGACAGTTTACAGTTAAACTTATAAACTTATTAAGACGTGTTAATAGAAATCCTTCAAAAGCCTCCTACTAGATTTTATTTTCATCACGAAATACACAGTGCACACTTTGATCGGTTACCATGGATACAAAAATGAGCCTAAAGAATTTCCGATCTATCAAAGTGGCGTTTTTAAGTTTGGCTTTGACAAGATGAGAATTGTAAGTTAGTCTGGCCATGTTCCAGATCTATATACATTCTATTTCAACATTTTATACTCCAGGTTTTCTTACAGTGTGGTTATAAAAATAAAAGGTATCACATAACAAGAAAACTGATATTAACATGTATATGATAAATATGTATACTATATAAGAAACCACGAAAAGAAGAAAACAGCATGATTTGTCTTACAACCTCAATGAGCAAATTCAGAGAAAATACACGTGACTTTTGTGTAGTACATAAATTATATGTAGCATATACATTTACAATAGTAGCTGGTTTTAAAACTCAACATATGAATATAGCTAGAAGCTTCTATATAACGAGACATGGCAAAACCTTACTCTTCACAACACTTTTGCATGCTTGATTAATTCAATATATTTTACAAAACTTCCTCTGTAGAAATATTTCGAATTTGTAACGAATGTTGATTGTAAAAGAGAACGGGTTTCCAAGTTTGTCTGAATAGCTAATGTTATATAGTAGCTTGGCTGGCAAGCATTTTATCATCACTTCGCTTCTGTATACCCCTGTAGTAGTCACTGTAATGATCTGTGTGTGTACGTAAATGAAGGTAATTTCTTCAACGTCTAACGAAAGTATATCCTCGAAAAACAGGCTATATTAGAAATATCATGATACAATTTACTACTCGGAATTGTCGACAAACAAATTTATTTCTTTAAAAAGGACACACCCTTAAATTGATTAGTAATATACTGCATAACAATAATTAATTGGCTAATAAAACAACTGATTACGGAAAGAAGAATATATATTCAAAACATTTCCTTGAGTCAAGACCAGGAAGGAAGTGTTTATTTGTGTTTAAATAACTGTCCACCCAAATCATTCAACACTTCCTTATATATCGACAAACATCAATTTCAATCGGATTACTTGAAGTTTTAGACTTACACCAAGACAACAGTAATTCCTTAGATATCATATTCAAATTTGGTTAATTTCAAAGGAAATGAAAACTTTATTTGAGTTCTGTTTCGTTAAAAGTATTTTACAAAACAAGATGCGAAATTCAAATGAATGCTGGAGAAACAAGGCCACTTTGTTAAACGAACCCATGATAAAAAAAAAAATAACTGTGCTATTTACACTCAAGATAAAAATGGTGACACATGTAACGTCATTTACACTCAAGATAAAAATGGTGACACATGTAACGTCATTTACACTCAAGATAAAAATGATGACACAAACATGTAACGTCTTATGTTAGAGATAAGTTATAAATACTGAAATTGTGCGGTAGATGTTTCAATGAGCATCCTTATAAGAAAGAAACAAACATGATTCTATGATGTTTAAAGTTAGGTATACACTTGCATTGTTATAACATAGTTTCTATACAAGACTGATTGAAATATTCACAATTTTATTCTTTATTTCCCTACCGGTGGATTTAAGGGTCATTTTCAATAGTCTAAAAAAATCAAAATGAAAAATTCTTCACATGATTGAGCAAAACATTAGAATGCTGTTACGTTTATCTTGAATTCTTCTGGTTCTCATTTCATCAGAAGTTATCATACCAAACCTATATTATTGTTTATATTTCATTCACTAAAAATCTAAATTACTATAGGTGAGTGAAAATAAAGATTAAGTTCTAAAAATTTATAAACAAATCGAAGTTCTGTAAACAAATAAATTCTTGTATCAAATAAAAAAAGAACAAACTTAAAAGCATCATGTTCAACGAAAATACAAAGTTAAAGATGGTTTTTTATTTAAAAAATCTTGAATCGAAATGTTTTCTTATAAACATGAGCCAACACTAGTTCTCTAACTATAAACCCTGGATAAACAAAAAATTAAAAAAAGATGATTGACGTAGTTACAGTGCAGATTTAATTCTCGATTGTGTATAGTTTTTGGACTAAGTATTTGGAAAAATATTGAACACGCATAGTAATCCTATTTCCGTAAACAGTTTAGACTATAAAAATGTTGATTTTTATGCTAAAAGTGTCAGTATCATTTCAATTAAATAAACTAAATATTTAGTCATACATGTATTTCTTACATATATATTCTATTTAGTATTATGTTCCATAGTTAAAACGTTTTGATATTTAATTAACGGCTGTATTAATGTTATTATTATTGCATTATTTTCAGAAGCAATTAAATTAACAATACAAATTCTGGCCTACAATTTCATGACATCAACATTTTAACCAATAGAAAACTTCCTTCTTCAGCTGAAAATTTTGTATCTAACAATATCATTCGCTACAAATGTAGGTCAAAATCGATTTTAATACAGCTACGCCGTAAAAACAATGAGCATACAAGTGTAAATAACAAATATAAATATTTACAAGTTAACTCTAAAAATGTGTAACAGGAAGATACCAAATGTGATTAAATGTGCACGAAGTTATGATTGTGCAGGTAAAAAATAATGCATATATATATATATATACATAACAGAATTATAACAAATTATTGCGATCAACTGTCCGTTCGCTGCAAAATCTCACGAAGAGTTACTTCCCCTCCTTTTGCTTGAGTATACGATTTTGTTTTAAATGTTGTCACATTATAATCAAGTGTTAACATTTTGTCGCTGCAATTTTTAAAATGACGTATTCTCATAAGCATAGCTACACTGTCGATTTTATATTTACCATTCGGATATGCGAATATAAGGATAATCATTCACAACCATTCTTTTTACATCAAAACTTGGAAGCAGATTTTAAAAATTAATTAAATGAAAAATATTACCAAGTTCCTTCTATTTTTTCTAAGTATTAAAAGTGCCTCGATTAAATACAAGTGTTTTATGGAGTTTAAAGTTTAATACATTTGTATTATATATGAGAAATGACAGAAGAACGTAAAAATCATTGTTACAGCAAATGAAGTTTCAACCACGCAATCACTTAATAAAATCCGGACAAAATATTGTCTTGTGTAAGCAAGGCGTTGAGCAGGAGGTGTCCACATATAAAATACGGTTCTATGCAGCAAAGTTCAAGGTCAAAAAGCAAGTTCAAGGTCAGATTGCTAATCTGGTCTACGATTCAACATCTGAAATACAATAAATAGAAAGAAGATATTGAGATGCTATGTTTCTATTAATAGATCGTAAAGTTTGATATATCAGACGAATACATACATATGGTTGAAGAATAGCCCAAAGTAACCAAACGTTTGACATTTCTGCAAGTCCCGAAACAAGATATATACAGTTTGTTTGTTTTTTCATTTTAAAATGAGTGTAAGACTGTGTGTCACCTGTACTGCCGACATTTGCTATTATTATAGAGTATATCTCATATACATTTCCATAGAGACTTTGGTAAAAAACTGAAACAATAGCTTAAATGCCTAGGTTATCTTACATGTAAGACCGTGTAAATTATAATGAACATTTAACAATAGTAAAATAAACATTTATAGGTGTCTGCTACTGTCTATTGATACTCTGAACTTTTTAAATGTATCTCTATTTAGGTTTCATCTGAGTAGTGAACATAGTTTAATATGATAATTAATGTCATTGATGTTAAGAAACCAGTATTTTCTCAAAAGGAGGAGACGTTTTACTTTAACCATACACAGCACAATAAAAGCGGTACATTTACTGCACGGCAAGGCTTGTGACGTTGTATATTAGCTTTCGTAAACACACCGATGAAGTGAATACAATGAAGGTAGGTAATTCTTAATACAGAAATCGTTAATTCTTAATACAGAAATCGTTAATACAATGTGGGTAGGTAATTCTTAATACAGAAATCGTTAATACAATGTGGGTAGGTAATTCTTAATACAGAAATCGTTAATACTTTAAATTATAAATGGAAAACTTTTTATTACGATTACTAGTAGCGGAAAACTTATTACAACAAAAATTTAGTTTCCGCCTAGTTTGGAGGTTGGAATTCATGTGTTTATCAACTGGTTCGATTCACATTTGAAGATAAACTTTAAAACTTTATTTAACCTCTTTGTAAATTGTTTGAATATAAACTTATTCCGGTTGGTGTCAATAGTTAACAATGGTGGTACTTCGGTAAATATAAAACGGTTATTTTATTTCGTTTCTACTTAACCTTATCTTGGTTACAAACTTCGTGTGCTATCAAAAAACATCGCATTCAAAAAACCTCAAATATAAAGATATTCAGTCGTATGTTATAAACATCAAGTTAACATTTTGCATTTTATTAAATTAAATATGTTTATTTCAGAAACAGTACATATATATCCGTTGATTTATTTTTGGTCTCCTATAACCAAGGAACGCACACACACACGCCCGCACACCACGCACAATTACTTCTCTTCTGATATATAGCCTTTTGAACATGTAGGCGTGCAAACAATACATTTATTACAGCAGAATATTCATATTTACATTTTTGTGAATATGGAACAAAGCATTTTTAAGCGCAGTAAAATAAAATATCAAATATCGCAAAATATAAAGGAATTGCTGTATTTTCAAAATCAAAACATTTTGATGATGTGAACCAAAAAAGCATTTGTAACAGCGAATTTAGGACATATAAAAAATTATGTGGACAAGGCATGCTAATGGATTTTTTTTAAATTTCAGCCTAATTTTAATATCTATAGTACAAAATGTAATTACTTTACTATATAATACATTTTGGAAATATCGAATATTTACATATAAAGTTTGTAACGTCACGTTTGTTGAACATTATTTCTGAGCAAAGGTTTGTCTGCGATCTAACTAGAAAATAAAATCTTTATACAAATTCTTCATAACTAATAGTTCACATTAATTTTGATAATCTAACAGACATTTGCAAAAATATTGCAAAACAATGAAGATTCATTACCACTAATATTATTAGATCTTTATTCTTTATACTTTTAGATCTACACTTAAACAATATCATGTTTCAAAAAAAAGGACATTCACGATTCTGCAAAAATTTGAAAAACTGAATATCACAAAATCTGGAATACATGGAACATAAATTAATCTTGTCTGAACATGCAATTCACAAAAGTTGGTGACCAAAATAAAACCTACACTCAATTTCTATATCTCACCTTAAATTATGACGCTGAAGACGACATAATGACGTCATCAAAATGTACATGTGCTGTATTGCATCCTTTAATTAAACCAAGAGACATGCACTGTAAGTGCAAACTTTATAATGAAAGATAGCATTTCTAACTAGCGCATCAAAGGAAAATGATATCGAAAAGTTTTTATGAAACAGACGTGAAAAAAAGTTGCTTGTCAGTAAAAAGATAACATAACAAAATGTGCATGTGGCAGAGATATGACGTCCATTTATGATAAATGAAGTCACTAATCTTAGAAACGTGGCGTCAAAAAAGAAAAGTCCATTTGGATGAAATCTCATAAATACAAATGCTTTTTGTTTGTTACATCTAAGTTGTGCTTTCTTTTGGAAATGTATCAAATTTCTGCATTTGACTCTGACAACAAGGAAGATTCTTGATAAATGTAGGCATTTTATAAAGATAAATTCAGTAACTGTACACGACCTATTAAGAAATTTTAGATACACAAATGGTTTATGACAGACAAGATATCGCGTTTAAGCATGCGGCTCCTATTTTACTTTGCCATATGTCTATAGACACGACAACATACTAGACCATGTTCTGCTTTTATTTAAGAAAATTTGCCGATATATTTATGATTCCAACATTTTTAATTAAGCTGTTTCTAAGTAATTTCAAATATCAAAACAAAATTTTAAGTCACTGTGGTTACACACAGTACTTATACCACAGTGTCCCCTACCAACGTAAAATTTGTAGTAAATAATGTTTACTTCAATAAGTAAAATTTAGATCAAAATAATAAACGTGCAAGTTTGGCAGTTAAAGTTTGCTAGTATATCTGGGTTCTCAAGAGCGAATACTTACTTGTATTATTGGCAGTTTTGAGCAAAGGCGCTGTAGGACCTTGGTCGTCTGAGGGGGTTGTCACTGTGATAACAACATTGCTATGAACATCTAAACCTAAACTATTTCGATCAGCTATACCTGTAGTAAAATACTTTTCATTATTACGTTTCTCTTTGCTATAGAACTCGATTTTCTGGCCCAGAGGTTGGAGCGTACGCCTGCGATTCTAAAGGCCCTGGGTTCGAATCCTAGCCGAGCATGGAAAGTATCTTTTGGGCAAACAAACCTAAGCAAGCCACACAGGTTTCAGTTAAAAAAACTAACTAACTGAAAACAGATATCAGAAATGACAGTTAGCATGAGATTTCTACTTAACGTATATCTGCTTTTAGAACGACAGAAAACACTTTTGGAATTTTTGATATTTGAGGGACAACTCGAAAACGAACAAACTGCTTCTGAAAAGAATTGAACTGCCTCTGAACTAAAGATTTGTAAAAAAGAACAATTTCAGAGAAACAATAAATCACAATTGTTTAATTCACTAGAATAAATGAGGTTATTTTAAAGAAAATAAAGTAATAAACACAATTCATGCACACAGCTAAGATACAAACCATTGGCGTAGCTACACAAATCCCTACTGGAACACAACAAGATGATGAGAATGATAAGAATGATACGACTGCACGAAAAAAAGCAAAAGAAAAAAAAACAGCATGTTTATACCGATACACGCGTAAGATTTTCTCAAGGAAAGTGTGAGGTTTACTCTTTTTGAGGTCGTAGTAACAATATCTATGGTGCTGGAAGTAACTTACCTGTGTGATGTTTCTCTGTAGCGTGATCATAGTGACCATTTGAAGCCCGGCGACTTATTGATGGTGTAGGTACTGCGCTGGGATTTCTGCTTGCAACTGTCGATAAACACGAGTTTTGCTTATTTTTTTACATTCAAGGACTTGAAAGTTAAATCGATATGTTGCGAGACAGGAGGAAATATGCGTTTTAGACTGAAGAGTTAAAATGAAATTCAGTTAAAGCGGAAAGACTAGCTTGCTCATCTGAAATTATTGCTTTCTGTAAAGACAACAAGTATTTAAATGAAGGATAAACCTCTCTTTTATGTATATCTAACTTGCCCGCCAAACCCATAAGCACGTAAATATTACTGTCCGTAAAAATGTTTAAAGAGAAGAGATATTATTTGATTTTAACTTGTTCATTTTAATATCGATTTAGAAAACACCTTTAAATCAAACATACGTTAATTTACTCTTGAAATATAATACTAACTTTCTGACGAGTCTGATTTCAAAAGACAGGAATGTGAGACAAGGACTAACGCAATTAACGGCGGTTAAACTAACTATTTATGGTTAAGGAGTAAGACGCTTTCTCCTTACAAAATACTGTTCTGAGAGTAGGATTAATTCAGGGGTAGTAGTCGCTCCTGTCTTTATACGTATTTCAGAATCTAACCTTACCCTTAAAACTCCCTTGACGACTTCTGTTACTTCTAACACTCCCTTGCCGACTCTGCTGTCGACTTCCATGCCTGCTTCCCTGTCTGCTCCCCTGTCGACTTGTTTCTCGTATTCCTGTGATGCTGTTAACAACGGTCATGTGATCTTGGTTTGCTGGCTGCTCAAGCCTGTTCACTGCCACAGAAAATATCAGAACGTAAAATTGAAACATAATGTCACATTGTAGAAATTAAACATAACATCCTTCTATACAAATGTATCATTTTTAAAACAAGACAAAATATTAGGCTGTAAAACAAAATTAGAATGCAAAAATGATAAGTTTTTGTTAATTTCGCTACAATACAAAAACTATCTTGTTGAAAAGAAGACACATTGTTCACTTTAGTAAAGTTTCATAGTGAAGCTATCCTGTTAACAGGAAACAAAATACAGAACCGCTTACCAGAAAACAACAACTACATCTGAAATTGAATAAGTTTGTTCAACTGAAAAACAAACAGCAGACTATAGAAATAAAGAAGCACTGTGATGCTAAATAGAAATAAAAATATCTTGTTCAATAGAATAAACAAGAAATGTGCAACAGACAAATGCCCCTGAAACATTGCAATGGTCACTATCTTGGTAGCTTACAACTTCATGTTACTTTTATCATTTGTTCCAAAAAATGTAATCTGTGAACTAAACAAAGTACCCATACGTCCAGGAGTAAGACAATTATATGTCCTAAACCTATTTACATGGCTGTTATAAGTGTTTCAAAACAGTTTCTTAACTTTTAACTTTTGGATTTTTATGTTGCAGTTTAACACCACAGGCAAAAATATAGTTCAAATTGTAGTGACAAAGACATATTCACTTCAGAGTATATACAATCTGCATCACATTTTATAAATAAAGTTATTCTTTTCAGTACAACACACATGAAATATCAGATGGGTGACCTAAAGATATTTCTTCGGTACAACACACAATATCAGGATTTAGAAATTATTCTACACTGTTTAATACAACACGAAACATCAATGTAGAAATAAAAATATCGTGTACACTATAAAAGACAAACAGTCATTGACATACGAAAATATCCGCCACAAAATAATCTTGTCATTTTACTGAGATGTAACAAAGTGTATTAAGGGAAAATAAAGGACTACAATCATTTTTTACTGTAAATCAAATTCTACTTATTTCAGTATCTAGAATTCATTTTTTTTTTCATCTAGATTTTTACTTCTGTAGCACATTATTACATCAGAATGATAATATTAACAGGTGTTTTTCCAAAAGGAGATTGGGTATTGCTTATAATAACGCTTTAGACACAGATAAGTATAAATGAACAAAATTGCAACCTGTAAGTATATACAATAATTTATTGGAAATCTCAAGGCATCTGTCTGTTCTCCAAAGGCATAGCAAGGATTCGGCGACTACGGCGATCCTTTGTCTAGTGTTGTGATACAAAACTAATTGCCTTTTTTGTAAGTCATTGTACAAGTTTCGCCTCGACATTTAGAAACCGTACATTATTAATGATTTAATTTCCCTAGAGAACACTATGGTCTCCACTCTGATTGAATTGTTGCACAATTACGATCAACGTAATTGAATAACGACTTCAAAAGAAACGTGAATTTTGCCGACAATAAACCACAATCAGAACATTGAGCGGCGTTCTCTTTTTTAGAGAATTAAAAAAAAAAGTTTTAAAATTAAATGTTTGTAAAGTTTTCGGACTCCAGTGGGCAATATCACAAATTTATTCGAAATAGAATGCATTGGAATATATGGCATACAAGACACCTAATCCCATAATTTTAAAGAAATGTAATTGTATAACTAAACAAGAAGGCTACGATGGCCTTTAATCGCTCACCTCAGTACTTTTGCTACGTCTATATAACGAACATTTCTGTGAATTTCGGTGGGAAATGACCTTGCTGTTTAGATGGGAATCCTGTGAGATTTTTTCCCTATATTTAGCTTTAGCAGCCTTGAGTACAACGGTGTGGAACGGCTTGAGCAATTTTTGAAAAAGACAATATATGGAATATTTCTGCCAAGGTTAGTTAAAAATGGCTCTATGGTTTTTGAGGAGATGTCCTTTGAAGTCAAATCTCTTTTTATATCTGGTGGCCAATTTGTGCAATGGAGTGGAACGTTTTGAGTAATTCTATAGAGGGCCATTTAGTGAACATTTCTGTGAAATATGGTGGAAAATGACCTTGCTGTTTAGCTGGAGATGTTGTTTGATTTTTTTTTTCGATTGTTTTCAGCATTTGTTGTTCTTGTGTGTAATAGAGTGAAATGGATTGGACAATTTTAAAAACGAGCAAAATAAGGAAATTCCTGTCAAGTTTGATAAATAATGGCTTAATGGTTTTGGAGGAGATGTCATTTGAAGCCAAATATTGACGAAAATCTATTTTCACTTCAGGTGGCAATTTTGTGCAA
>JAAONU010000042.1:0-15822 GCA_012932295.1 Cyclina sinensis
ACAGACCCCCTGCTAACACCAGCACACACGCGCTAACGCACGTACACCCCTTCTCCTTCCGTCCTGTATCGTTGCTTTCTGCTTTACTTACTGGCTGCTAAAGAAATCTACACACAAAATTTAAGTTGCAACATGAAAAACGTTGATGCACAGCATCAAGTCGGCGAAGAAGATGTGAATGTGTTGGATACATGTTATTTTATCATACAGAATATTTTATAAGCTGTAGAACTGTAAGCGCATTTAAATCATCACTGTGTTTGCAAGTGAAAATGGACGAAAATGAATTACATCAAATAGGAATTATCGAAATAAAAGAGACATGAAAGGCGCTTATTACTTGTACAATAGTTTACCAACATGTCCGACTAGTGCAGGCATCAACTGTCCTTTAATAATCTATTCATGACCGTGTGGGGATTTTGGGCATTTTCCCCCCATTTTGGTGCTCTAACGTAAGGTGGAACTCTACACTTCAAAAGCGGGATCCATCGAAATGGCACTGGATTATAAACTATTCACACCTCCAGTACTGAAGAGTTGAACTCTACAACACCAGACTCAGGTGGTCCATGTAGTTTTGCTTTTTTATCGTCGGTTACGTTTTCCCGTATGACAGACGCCATCAGCAGAATATTATTTGTTTTCAGGTTAGAGAGTATCGCATTCAAGTTTCTTTTACATGTTCAGTGTATATAGAACCGATAATAAGCCCTTTGTTTATGTTCGTAATTTGGCGGCCCGACAGCCTAGCGGACTAACCGTAGCGACCTAGCTCGGTTTAACTTCTCATTGGACAAACAGTGCAGAAGTGAGTGTCGAACTCGCGACCCCTTGACTACAAGGTCTGTGCATTACCTCTTGATCATTACCACCGCCTGTGGTGGTATTCTCTGATGTCATGCTCTCTGGTGCTCCGCTAGGTGAGCAAGGTAAAGGTAGCTTTATATATTTCCAAATCCATGACTTTCATTGATCAATTATTTTAGAGGTAGAAGTAAGCTTTATTCAGAGAAAAGCCTCTCCTATCCCCCTCTAGAGCTCCGCATTCAATGGCTTATTCAACTATACGCTAACTTAAAACGCGCGAAAACATTGCTGCGTTTAAGCAGATGCAATACTTGAGACAAATTTTGGTTTGAATGTTTAAGACTTTCCTGCAATGCAACATACATTGTTGTATTTACAATGAATGTGACCCCCACACAGTTGTCTAATGTGTCATGTACTCGAATAATCTTGCAATAAAGTGCCGGACCAGTTTCCAACAAGCGTATATGAATATAACATATATAAATTAATCACTGATCAGTTTGCATAACACTAAACAAAATTTTCAAATATTCCAGCCGTTTTTTCTTCACGAAAACATGTTATCGATGCTGATATATGACGTTCTAGTAACTGTATAGGGGTCTTTTAACAAATTATAGATATTATCTATTTCATTAAATATCGCATAAAATATAAAAAAAAATAGCAAATTTCTTCATCATTTGTTGCAAGCGGATACAACTGCCTTTTTATGATTTTAAAATCGGAGTACTTAGCAATTTTAAATGTAATAAATGCAGATGGTTTCAAATTATTGCCATCACGTGTCTGTCAGCGACAGACACTTAAAACCATAATTAATTTTATGCTTATATTATTTCAAAATATATTAGTTTGTCTTTGAATGTTATATACGTAGCATTAGTATATTACCACTTCATGTCTCTATGTCAGTTTGAAAATACCTGTTTCGGGTGGTGTAATTTGACTCAGGATGTACCTTACAAAATTTGAATATCTTAATTCATCTCTCGTTCGTCTTCCGTTCGAAGATAGGGTAATTATTCTTGTACTTTTTCATCCTTCTGTCCCTTTTCTATGTCACGGAAACCACAGTCAAATTATTTGTTGGACTATAGGTGATGTGCTTGGATGAAAACAAACAGTTCACGTTAACAGACATGTTTTAATATATAACACTTCGAATATATATATTTATAAGAAGTCCAAAAGAATATCCGGATTAAGAATAGTAAAATTTATGAGAAGACTTCACATGTCGAAAATTTTCCGTTTAATTCCGGTGGTAAACGTGTCTCATTATTTTGCTTACCAGTATTATATAAATAATATTAGATCAACGTCACAAAATTTATTATTTAAAAATGTCTATAAACTAAAGACCATTTCGTAGCTCTTATTGAAATTAAGGTGTCTAATTTGGTTAAAACTAAAGTACCAAGGTCGGGGACCATTGTGAAGATATTATTACGCAACCTGTATCTGAATACTTCTTAGCCGTAGGCACTGTTTTACCTGAAACGCTAAATATAATGCATAAATTGTAAAAAAAAAAAGGCTCTACATGCACAATTTCTGAGATAGTGATTTTTTTCTGTCAAGTTCTTGACTTTTTGTTCCAGTTTTAATCAAAATTCTTTTTGTTTTAAAATTTTACAGTTAAACTTTTAATGTAAAATTGATACTACAGTGAGACGAAAATTGGGGCCGCGACCATCACCTGATTCACAGATTCGCCCCTTTTCTTACTCGCTCCCTCCTCCTTTACTTTCCAACACACCTCTAAGTCCGCTGATCTTTTATATTTTATAGCGTATAAAATATCATTTTACTTTTTTGTTTATCATGAATATTTATGAGGTATCAGTGATCCAGTGTTGCTAATGAATACTTTTAACAAGGAAATCAAAAGAAAAAAAGATACAAACTTCAAGATGGCAATTTCGTCGTTTTTTAGATCGCGTTATATTTAGTTCGTTTCCAGTTTGACAACAGATTATATGTCCTTAAATTTCAAGAATATCAACTTAAACAGCCAGAGTAAACGTGACCAATCTAGTATGAACGAGACCAATCTAAGCAGACTAGCGGTCATATATTTATCTTGACACGTCTTTATTGTGGTTTGCGATATGTATCTGTAAAAAAAAGAATAAATAAATAAAAAAAAGCCGGTTTATTATAATTAAGATCGCTTATTCAAACTACTCGACTGGCCAATGAAAAGGATAGCAATTTGGCGAACCCTCAAAGTTTTCTTGAATTATGTCTTTAATGCAAGAATAACAGGCACAGAAACGCATGTACACAAAGAATAAATGTTGAATATTTAAACTGCATAAAAATGTAAAAGGAATCAACCTGACTACGGGAAATACTGATTCTCTTCAAACCTGATCTCTAAAACAATGCGTATATTATGTTGGAAGTTGGAACTATAAAATGTAGTTTGATCTGAGTTTTTTTTTTTACTTTTGTTCCATCCTTTGGTCTTAGATCTAACGAGACCTCTGACAAAAGTTGACGTAGAAATATAGTTTCTACACATTGTAAGACAAATACTGCTCTTTAATCAAAGGAACTAATTATGCTATAATAAAACATGAATGTGCACGTAAAAAAATAGGCTGTTTCATGTATTTTTATTTTCTTGAAAGACACTGCAGGAAACCGTATAAAAACTACCTTTATGTATAAAAAAATCTTATAGAAATGACAAGCACATTTGTTATGTCATGACGATTAAATCTCAGGTTATCTAAAAATTATTTGTTTCAGTTCAGATTCCATCAGTATTTGAAACATAAATTTGGAAAGAATAAGACAACTTTAGTCAGTTTTATAAACTGTTCATTCAAAGCATGCTTAAATTACCATATATGTAGACCTATTACAGTGAATATACTAAGATATCTAATAATCAGATTAATTATTCAAAAGTTATAGATAAGAGGTTATCCTATGACATAGACGAATAAATTAAAGTCCCAAACAGAACGTCATTCTATTACATCATAATTAAAAACTACGTGATTCCTGTAGGATAGTCATATGATCCGGGATAAAACTAGACCAGACTGTTAACAAAGTTGAGGTATCGGTAAGGTTCAGGATCAAGGTTAATGTCGGCATCGACCTCGTCGCAGATCTGTTCACGCTGGACGCAAATTGCAGACGAAACTTAAAACTATCACGATAATTTGAATTCTTTGTTTGAAGTATCACGAGTAATAAAAAGTGCATTGCCTTCAAAATCTATAAAAAAATAATAGATTAACCATTTAAAAAAATAAAGATCAAGACTTTGAACGCGAAACTGACAATGAGCAATATAATCCCTTTACACTAGATGACATGAGAATAGGTCTTCAAACGCTTGTACAAGAGACTAGTTATACTCAAGAATACTGTAGACCATTCTTCTAACATGTGGGATCATTTAGTCAACTTCTTTGTATAGTTAATATAAAAAATGCAGCAATTTCTCAGTATTGCCTTTTTATAGAGCAGTATAAATATATTTTTCGTTTTTTTAAAAAGTTAGTTGTATTTTCATAAGTCGATAACTCTTAATACAGGTTTCGGTCGCATTGTGACGTCATCGTGCAGTCTGACTTGTCCATATTTGATGTTTTTCTTTCTTTCTTTTTCTTTTGTATTTGAAAGCAGAGCTTGAGATAGAACTAAAACCTCCCCATAGTTTTTTTAGAAAACATATGTTTCTATATTGTCAGACATGTATATTAATGCTAATTTCAATGTTCTAGTGGGGTAAAGCACATGACTTGAAATCCATTGGCCGGAAGTTCGATCTCTCCAACCACCCTCCAACACTCCTAATTGTCTTTCGGATGAGACGTTAAACCTTTAATCCCATATGTCAAATCCATACGCTGTGTATGTAATAGCACAAGAACTGTCTCTGGAATGCGATGCTTTCCTCCACAACCTAAAATAACTAAACGCAACGCGGGTGTTGGTCATATGGGCAACTGGTACCGACAACAAAATAAACGACAAAATAAACACAAAAGGTAGAAAACGATAGACAGACACTACAAACTTTTGTTTGTGCTGGCCGAACATCATGTTATGATACTTCATACTTCAAGGATTTTCTTTGGTCAATCAATAACCTGTGATCATCAGCCTTTGTCCAGCTTATCTTTTTAGAACGCTCAATGCACAAACAACCACTTCAATTTAATCAGTTATTAACTTGTTCCATCGGTAAGGTTCAAAAAGAAGCCATCCGACTATTTATTGACTGGCATGTTTGTTTGTTTGACTAAAGAAATTATTATTTTAGAGTACTTAAGTCTAAAAAACTTTCGGGGACATTTCAAAGGTCTTGTTCAAAACAAAAGGTTCATGAATTTTTGGTATAGCCTTGGCCGTAACAGCAATAAAGTTTGACGTATTACACTGGATTGCGTAGGAATGCTTAGATTTAAAAACCAAAAGAGTAAACGGCAAATTTGATACACGCCCAGTGATGGTGAATCTTTTCTAGTTACCTACAGACACTATTCCTCGAGCAATTAAACTCCAACAGGGTAGCCAAAAATAAAGTTAAGATTGAAAACAATAAATATGACACCCTCAGTGTAGGCCAATAACGGTATTAAAGCATTTACACCTTACTACAAATTGATTCTAGTTACTGTCAGTTTCCTAACTCATTACAACACAATTGATATAGTTCAAATAGAAATGTCATAATTCAGTTTTATCCGCTAAATGTTGACATTTTATTGGAACTATTTTCTTGGTGAATGATTTGTTACAGCCACTTTGGTCATGCACTTCCTATAAACTTTCATTCAACTCACTCAGTAAAAACATAATCAAGATCGCCAGAATCTCGCTTTAAATTTCATTTTGTTGAATAAAAGTTTACGTAAAATCTAAACTAATGTCGGATTCTATATACATGTTTGTATCTGAAAGCGGCGATACGCAATATCCTTGAATAAAAATAACTCTATCCAAGCGGGAACCTAGGGTTTGTCTTTACACCAAACATGTTCCGATTAGTCCAGCATTAAGTGGATTTCTCTAACAAAAGGTTCTGGTTTTTGTCACAAGTGTTTTATTGCATTATGAGTGTTGTCTTGTGTGTTTTAGTTATGTATCTATTTATTTATTTAAGTCTTCAATACATACAATACAATACATTGATAACTTAATACAGAGTTAAAATACATATATATGCCTCAGTTCTAAAATCAAATTATTAGAGACTATTAATATCAATACTTATCAATTTGTCTACATTGTAAAAGACAGATTACATTGCTAATATTAGTTTAAAAACCAAGCTAAAAAGTTCAAAAATGAACTAACTTTTACAAAACTGAAAATTTGTTAACTCATGGCACTAATGCGTTTTATTAGATTTGCCCCCAGTTTAACTCCCATCGCTGTTAAGCTGAAGATAATGAACATGAACAAATCAGAACTCGAGTTATAATCTAACGGCGAGAAGGTCTGGATGCCATTGTTTATCCCTGCTATCTGCTATTTGACCTACAGAGTTACGTAAGCATTACAAAATTTAGTATGTTTTAAAAGAAACTAGCATGTTTTACATAACACAACATGCCAAAAGTCACGCCCTCCAGAAACAGGGCAAGTTTTATCAGTGTCATTATCTGACAGACTATCCCATAGGCAACCTAACTAAGATTACAGATATAACCTTTAATTTAACCGATTTATGGTACTTGTTTGATGTTTCTAAAATATGCCTGTGCATGACCTCATCATTATCAATGGTAAGATTAACAATAGAAAACATCAGCGTAAATGTTTAGTTTGTGATCTTATAGAGGACGAATGTCATTTTGTTTTAGAATGGTGTCTATATACTGCAGCTTGGTTTAAACATTATTTGAGCAAATAGTTACATGTACAGATGCACAATACATTGCAAAACTTTCTGGACTGGAGAACAAGTTTGAATAAACTTATATTAATTCCTTTCCAAAGTGAGATTACAAAAGAAAACAATGTGAACTAAGTCGGTCAAGAAATGTATGATTTTTAAAAAAGTATTCTGCTGTCTCTATTATTAGTCAAACAAAGTTACCGCAAAAGTTGTGGACTAGTTGTTATTTGTTATTGGCGATTTTTTATCATTATGTTGTTTCACTGAATACAAATTATATGATTGTAATAAAGGCATTAACCTGAAACAATTATGAAATATCCCATCGGTAAGAATATCAAAATATCATGGTTGACAATGATCAACATTTTTACTTAACATTAGGTCCCTTGGTACCGTGCTTTCCTAAGTACTTCAGGGATGTAACTGCTGCGCGGTATGGCGCTACATATGACGATATTAGAACTCAGTAAATACCGGCTAACATGCTTCTGTCCATATGATTCTCTCTTTCTCCTGGTTCTTTTGAAGTTACTTATTGAAAAAAATGTACTGTATAATATCAATTGTAGTTATATTTTTGCAAAGTCTCATTCATATATCGAAAACGCTTGGGTGGTGAACTGACTTTTTACTGGGTAGCTAACAGGCAGAAGTAGCGAATCGACCTGAAATCTATAGATACAACCTCTGACAAGCGCGTCAGGGAATCGATTCTTTAGGTCAGCGGTAAGAGCGTTGGTTTAGCAAACTATTTATGACCTAGGCGACATCAGTGCACATTGCACTCGCTTTATGACCTAGGCGACATGAGTGCACATTGCACTCGCTTTGTGACCTAGGCGACATGAGTGCACATTGCACTCGCTTTATGATCTAGGCGACATGAGTGCACATTGCACTCGCTTTATGACCTAGGCGACATGAGTGCACATTGAACTCGCAGGAGGTCTTATAAAATGCACCAACAGTGTGTAAAATTACATGTATCCGACTTGTTCTTCTGCGCCGACTTGATTCTGTGCATAACCGTTTTCCATGTATACAGATGTATTTTAGAGACATTTTATCTGTTAGTATCTAGAAAACACACACGGGTGCGGTCTGGAGGGTAAGCAAGAGACGTCTTGTAAGTGACTGTCTATTGCTGAAAACGTTAAATGCTGATATGAAGCTCTGTACACTCAGAAAGATAAGTTAATTTGGTCAAAGGTTAGTTTTTAATCTCAATACAGGAGATAATTGGCTGTGAGAGGGCATGGGAGATTCGTGAGAAACAGGTAGGCGCCTTAGTTCGGCATACAAAGGGCATTGAAAGATAGTGAGAGACGCTTTCTACAGAATTACATGCACAATTAAAGAGGTGATTCGCTGATATTTTTTCTAATTAAGTAGTTTTTTTAGGGAACTACAGCCTAATTGGAGACGAGAATGAATAATTTGATTTATACTTGACCCACATTATGTAGTGGCAAAGGCTTAGTAAGATTTCTGTTGAGATTCGTCTTGAAGGCCTGGACAGAGTTTGCATTACGAGTGTCTATGTACAGAAAGTATATTCAGTCAGAATCGTAGAAAGAAAGGAGGAATTGTAGAATGTGTCATTGCTGGTGGAAGGCCACATCATCGGCTATCCTTAAATGATATCGATGGTTGGACTGGACAGGTATTAAAGATATATAGGTGCCTGTGGTTTCGTCTGTTTGCAAGGGTTTCCCATTTTGGTTCAAAAAAGAAGGTTTGGATGTTACAAAGTTTTGTCGCACCTGAGACAATTCGGGCTATCTCGTTTTGCATTGCTTCTATTTCGCTAAGTTGTTCATTGGCACAATTATTCCACACTACGTCATCATACTCCAAGGGGGGTCTAATATGACCAAAATAAAACATCTGCAAGCTTGCCCGAGACAAAGGGAAATTAAGAGATTTCAACAGACCAGTTCTTTGTCAAGCTTTATTTAGAATAGAAGTGATATGATTTTTCATGTTCCGTCCTCGGTGTCAGGCCAAGATGTTTAGGCGGTTGTACAGATACTAATGGTATTCTGGCCTTTGATAATGGAGGATGACTTTGTTTACGTTTCTTTTTCGAGAATACTGTAGATTTTGTTTTAGAGGGGTTGAAAGACACTAGCCAGGATTTTGACAAGTATGTATCTTACTAAGCCGCTATTGAGGAAGTCTGCTGAGGAGGAAAGGGTTTCAACAAAGATATAAAGACTTTTGTCGTTAGCAAATCGACTGATATGTCGTTTATATAACTGAGTAAAAGAAGGGGACTCAGGATGGATCCTTGTGGGACTCCAGCATTTACCTCTAGAAAGAGTGTCTACAAAATTCAACTATCTGCATGTTTCCTTGAGGATAAGTAGGCAGATAACCACTCGAGGAGCTAACGAAAATGACCATGGTGCCAAACTCTGTCAAAAGACCTTCGAGGCGTCGCAAAAACAGCTGGTATTTCCTTTCCTTCATCAAGAGCTTTAGCAATGTCTTTGTAAAAATAAGTAAGATGTTTTAAAATGGAAAGTCCTTTGATAAATCCCGACTGGTGTTCTGTTTACAGGTTGTTATTTTGTTAAGTAGTTACACTGCGGCTTAATAGAACTTGTAAATATCCTTTAACTATTGAGGGCATCCAAATTTATTCAAATTTGTTGATAAATTCAGTAACAACAAAAATTCAAATGATAAAAAGCAGCAGTGAAGTATACATGTATATATCAAAGCAGAAACAAGTCCAAGCAGACGTGAAGTAAAGCAAAGAGAACCAGCAGCAAACAAAAACAAAGCAAAGCTTAAAGGGAAGACAAATCCAAAATAAAGCAGCAGTGAAGTAAAAACAAATAAAACAGAGGTGAAGTAAAGAAACGAGAACCGGTAGTAAAGCATATTAAATCAAAGCAGAAGCGAAGTAAACAAATCAAAGCAGAAGCGAAGTAAACAAATCAAAGCAGAAGCGAAGTAAAACAAAGCAGAAGCGAAGTAAAACAAAGCAAATCAGAGCAGTATTGAAGTAAAATAAATAACACATAACACAAGATATATCACATAGCGTTGTTCGATTTAATTCCAACATGATGAAACTTTCTTTTTGGCATCGACAGAGGCGTATATTACGTATGTTATTGTAATCTATGTCTCTGGCATAGACATTTTGCTTTATATTTTGGTGCGACACAACACATGACAAGATGCTGTTATGATGATGTCGTTTGGTACGCTAGACGTCCTTTTCTTCCATAATAATGTCGCAAAGCATCATGTTATTATAATAATAATAACAATTTACACAGACACCTCTAAATAACCGTCGATGAGGAATTTTAATTCTTTATAACATGGATATGTATCAAATTATCTCTTAAATCACTTATTTAATAAAAACTGAATTTTCGTAAATTTGTTAGAAAAATAATCGAATAAAAACATTACAAAGGGAGCAGTTAATACATTCCTGAGGACCATATGTTTAATCAAAGATCTAAAATAGGTATTTGGTTTAATGGATATATTCTGCTTATTTTCATACTGATCAAAGTAAAGTGGCTAATTAATCATAAATAAATTAACCATAATTCTGCATTGCTTGAACGAGGAACGAAAGACAATTTAATAATGATTGAAGTTATCTATGGGGCCAGGGCCTGATAGGGCCTGTGTTTGTCAGGAGTACTTTCGAGTACACTCAGTCAGTCAGTCTGATACGTAAGTAATCAGGAGAAGATAACACCAGACTCAGTTAACTAAGTTGTCTAACTTTAAGACTCTCCCCTTTGAAGTTACTTGAAAACAAATTCGTTCCACAATCCACAAATGTATTTTCTAAAAGATAATTCTTTCTTCTGTTGCAAATTTAACTGAAATAGAAGTTTCAAAGAAAAAGTTCAAGCTAATTTAATTGCATAGGTAAGTGCCTGCAATGTTTTATACAAAGAATTATACATTTAAGTGAACAGTAATCGGTTGGACAAGAAATCGGATAATTATAAGACAAATAAAAACGTATAGATTAGATGTTATTTGAGATATTTTTCATTATGCCCACGGGGGTCATTACTTCAGCTTATAGCTGCCAAAAGACAATACTGACTATACTAGGCGTTATAATATAACATTATTACATGTACACCACCTTAGTCAGTTCTCTTGTAGTGTGGTGTGAAACCACCAAATAGATTCCTTCATTATTCTATATAAAACTCATAAAGATCACAGGTATGTAAAACATAGCGAAACCTTTTTAAATAGCTTTAAATTACATATTCTTGTAGATCTATATCTGTACTCATGAGAAATAGCAAGTAAAGTGGGGGGTTGTGTTACTACAGGTTTTTTTTTAGGCTGATTTTATAGCCGATATTGGGTCATATTCGGCGAGGGGAAAATCCCGGGATCCGGGACCCGGGACGCCCGGGATCCGGGATCGTATTAAACATATAGGGAAACAAATAAACAGTGTTGGTTTTGATTTTTGTCGTAATTTGTGGCAATAAAAAGGTTAGATTATTTGATTATCTCATATAAATTGACCATTATGTTGACTTAAAATTAAGGTTACATTATCAGTAGAGCTATACCAGTTTGTATTTTAACTAGAAATCACAATAGTTAGACAATGATATTAATTGAGTATGCAAAACGGTCATGTAGTTTGAAAAGTCAACACCTTAATGTTATAGTATCTGAATTGTAGTTATGTATAACTGTAAAAATGTCGATAATCACTATTACTTTAATGTGTCACACGGCAAATTAATTTAAGTTTTAATGACAAAGTGCCGCTTTTGAATGTGTTGATGCTGATCAAAGAAAATGCAAATAATAATAATAATAAAAAGAATGTCGCAACTATCTCCAATATAAAAAACTTAAAATCCATCAACGATAAAATTAATTTACTGAAAAAAAAGATTTCACGCTTATACTATACATGCATATCTACAACAAAAGGAGCGCTAATCGATAATTTATCGATGACACATATGGCGGGTTGTATATTCCCGGTATTACTATATGTTTAATACGATCCCGGATCCCGGCTTTTCTAAAGGCGATCCCGGGATTTTCCCCCCACCGTCATATTCCCAATTGAAAATAGTATCTTTTTTTCACAAAAAATCAGAAAAAAATCTCAATTGAAACTTCAAAAGACAAAAAAAAAAAAAAAAAAAAAAAAAAAAAAAAAAAAAAACTAAAATCCACGAAAACAAGAGATCTTTCACTGTAATAGACTTGTTAGGATTGAAAGTTTCCATCATAGACACTAATTGTTAGTGTTCATTTAAAACTTGCAAAACTGAAGTCATGCATTTTTCCCAATTTTTAGCAAAACATCCCTGGATTTCCCAATCCCAAGGGTATGGGTCATGTTCCCAAAATACTGAGAAAAAACCCTGGAACTTACAAACAAGAAAGATATTTCTGCTCATGTGAACTTACCCATAAAATTAACAAAAAATAGCTAATTTCCAGATTGGGGTATGTGAAACAATTTCACATTGTGAATTCTATTCTGAATGTATATGGGCATAAAAGTGCTACCACACTATCAAAAATAATCAAACAATATGATTCCAGCAAAGAAAAACAGATTAGGGCAAAAATGTTTAAAATAGCCAAGAAAACTGAGAACTATTTCTAGCCGCCATTATGCGGGTACCATTTTTTGAGCTCCAGTAGACTGAATTGGTGGTTTCATACCTTGTAAAGAGCCATTATTATCATAAACTAGGTTGAGTTTTTATACTTGGCATTTAGCACTGTCATGTTGTTTCTTGTGTTTTGAATTGGATTTTCTTGACACTGCACTTAATTTAAGCAGCTGACCTTGGGTTAGCAAATCGGGGCTTTAACTTGCTTCTTGAAGTTCTTGTTTATCTGTGCAAGCTCCTTGGAAGTATTGTAAAGGCTAAAAGTTTCGCAGTCATACACCAGTGCCATTAGCAAACTTACTTGTTGAAATTGATGAGAGTTCTGATGTTGGCAGAAGAAGTTTAAAAACTATTTTCTAATGTTTTTCTTTTCAATAGGTTTGTTTTAATTACCTGGCTTTCCCATTTCACATGCAGGGAACTCAAGATGTTAAAAAGCCTTCTCACTCCAGTGAGCATTTTCGTATGAAGAAGCGTATTGTGAAGAAAATAGTTCACAAGTTACTCAGTTTTACTGTGAGTTTCCGTTGTGGTCGAAGGATGGAGGACAGTGCTGTAACAACCAGCTCAAACTTGAATGATTCACAACTTTCACAATTGTCACAGGTAATATTGTCATTTTTGCTGATTTTTTTTTAAGTTAGTGTTGGAAATGAAAAATACCATATATTGGTATTGCTTGAAAAAACTGTTGCTCTGGGTGACCTACATGCACTGGTAATACTGAGGGGAAGAGATAGTAATGCAGAAACATTGTCGAATTTTGCAAATTGGCACAATTACTTATATTTCCTCAACATAAATACCAATCAACCAGACATGAAATTGTGCTTTGACAGCTATTGCGAATGTGAAGGATTTATCCTTGATTGATACATGTAAATTAGATGAACAATGTGTTACTTCTAGGTTGTACATAGTAAAATGTTCAGGTCATTGTAACAAGACCATTATTTGATTTTGCTTCTTTATTAAACTTTCCTTTTGAATTAAAACAATAAGAAAAAGGTTCTGCACTTTTAAAGAACTGCAACTCTCACACAACTTGAAATTGAATAAATTAGTGGCATGTGATAACTGGACTTCGAAATTCACAAACTTTTTGACACCCACCTTCACTGCACATTCCAAAATATGTTTTAGAAGTAATTATGTTATTGTTGAGAGTAGGAACTTTCAAATTTGACAGTGTTTCTCTTTTTTTCTTGTGTAATAAATACATAAATATTCAATGATTCAATGATCATAGTACAGTAATGTCCTGCTATTGAAATTACTCCAGGTATTTCAAAATCAGGTGAAAACCTGTCTAAAATTTTGAACAAAAAAGTCACCTGCTATAACTTATTAATTATTTACCCTTACCCTGCTGGAGGCAGTTAACTCTGCCTTTGTGTTCAGTTAGTAAATTTTCATTAAGTACCTTCATAAACAATAAATGGATCTGTCCAAATTGAAAGATGGTCAAGTCCATTTGAGATATTTAGCATGGTCAGGGTTGAGACCACTTTTTAATTGGTCCTATTAGGGAAATTTTAATGTATATTTCTTTTTGCAATTTTCTCCACATGGTACCAGAATATAGGTGCAGTTCTGTATTTCCAGATCACTGAAGCTGGGTCTTTAGAGAAGTCAGCAGAAAACAAGTTTCTTGACCATGAATGGGGAACAAACTTGCTGAGGGGATTTTCCAAACTTTACAAGGACCGAGAGTTTGTCGACATAACTCTTGTTGTGGACAACAAGGAATTCTTCTGTCACAAAAATGTACTCGCAATATCTAGTCCTTTCTTCATGGCTTTGTTTTCCACCACTCTTTTGGAGAGTAAACAACAAAAGATAACTTTGAAAGAAATAGATAGCCTAACAATGGAACTTGTGCTTGATTACATTTATACGGGAGAAGTTTGCATGACTGAAGAAACTGTGCAAGATTTGCTCTCGGCTGCAAACAGATTTCAGCTGCTACCACTGCGTACAGGTTGGTGATTTTATGCGACGACACATCACAGTTTCAAACTGTATTGGTGTTTACTTTTTTGCTAAAGCTCATGAATGTGGTGGTTTGGCTGCAAAAGCCAAAGAAATAATTAACAAACAGTTTTCAGTTTTATGTCAGAATCAAGAATTTTTGTCACTGCCCGCCGATAAATTAATTGAAATTACCAGTGATGACAACATTGAGGTTTCGCAGGAAGAAATTGTTTATGAAGCCTGTTTGAACTGGGTAAAAAGCAATCTTATCGAGAGAAAAAACACCTTGCCAGTGTCATGAGTTGTGTACGATTCGCAAATATAAACTCATACTATTTCTGTGACCGGATAGATTGCTGTCAGATGTTGAAGGAATGCATGAGTTTGAAGGAGACACTTGACAATGTGAAATATTTCCACATGCTGAGGTAATGAACATACCAAGATATCCTTCATATTCTAATGATTTGATTGGCTTACCTGATTAGCTAAATGTTTTTCTCACTGATAATTTATAGGTCCTGGACACATAGTTAGATCAATAGTTTAAGACAGCAAAAAAGGGTTAACATACCAAAAAAAAAAAAAAGTTACTTGAGTTCTGTAATATTTCTACCTCGTTGAGTGAAAGTGAAAAGGTTTTAACTGGCATTGAATAAAGAAGCAAAAAAACTGATTCATCCACTCCATGTAAGTAAAAGGGTATAATATGAAAAGTATTTCAAGGGGTCACTGCAAAACTTTTGGATCATATTATTTTATAAGTAGTCAGAATAGTTTTGCTTTTAACCCTGATTGTAAATAAGAAAGAGAATTTTAGTTTTTGCAGAAAAACATCCTGTTTATACCATTTCTGTTTTAAATGAGGATTTCAGTGAAACCTGTTTTTTTTTTTTTTTTAGCTCACCTGAGCAAAGCTCAGGGTGACTATTGTGATCACCCTGTGTCCGGCGTCCGTCATCGGTCATCTGTCGTCAACATTTTACTTTAAATGACATCTCCTCCTAAACCACAAAGCTATTTTTAACCAAACTTTACAGAAATGTTCCTTATATTGCCCTTTCTTAAAATTGCTCAAACCGTTCCACTCCATTGCACATAAGGGCTGCAAAAGCTAAAAAAAAGAAAAAAAATTCAAACAACATCTCCTCCTCAACGGCTGGGTGATATTCCACCAAATTTTACAGAAATGTTCCTTACATAGCCCTCTATTAAAATTGCTAAAACAGTTCCGCTCCATTGAACAAAATTGCTGTTAGAGCTAAAAATAGATTTTCGTCAATATTTAGCTTCAAATGACATCTCCTCCAAATCCGCTTGGCCATTGGGGTACATGTTGTTCAGTTGGACAGGGTCAAACATTACAGTTTCTGCTCAATAACTTGGTATTCATTCATAACTTTAGTTAGGATATTGAGATGAGAGTTTGTGTATAGTTAGTGAATATGAAAAATCAAGTTAGGATTGATTTTGGGTCAGCAGGTTCAAGGTCAAGGTCACCAGTCTTTG
>JAAONU010000157.1:0-15000 GCA_012932295.1 Cyclina sinensis
GCTGTTACTGCTACAGAGTTATAGCAGTAACAGCAGTATTACTGCTGTTACTGCTGTTACTGCCAGAACATTGTAGCAGTAATACTGCTGTTACTGCTGTTACTGCTTTACTGCCAACTTCACGCTGCTGCTATATATAGCATGTATATATAGCATGATACTGAGTGTGAAAAGTGAAAAAAAAAACATTAAATTGTTTGGTCATGCTTTACGAAGCAAAATTTTATCACACAATGTGGGAGTGAAATAAAGGCAAGATGTATTTGAAAGCATATACAATGTATATTCCCTTACAGCGCGAGAACCAAAGATGAAAGGCCTTTCCAAACAGCTTGGAACCAGACCAGATGCTGAGTAACTCGGTGTCAGGTCAGGCTCCAAGCTGTTTGGCATTCAGACAATATTTCATCTGTTTTTTTTTTTGTTGTTTTTTTTTTTTCGAAAATTTGTCAAATTTACAATAAGCAGACGACTTTTTTAGCAGACGACATTCCATTTTGTACCTGTAGTTTCAGACAAATTGTACGAAGATGAATACATAGTAAATTACTAATCAGGGGCCATAAAACTGTGTAAAATCGTTGGACCGGAACACACCAATGATATGCGCATCTCAACTTGGTACTGAGGTTCCCACCAATTTTTGTTGAAATCCGTTCAGTAGTGGCTGAGAAATAGCGTGGAAACACATTTTACTTTATATACATGAAACAATACTAATCAAGGGTCATAGCTCAGGGTTAAATCGTTGGACCAGAACACACCGACGATATGCGCATCTCCACGTGATACTGAAGGTTACCACCAAGTTTCGATGAAACCTTTTCAGTTTTGGCTAAGAAATAGCGCGGAAACAGATTTTACTTTACATACATAGTACAATATTAACCAAGGGCCATAACACAGTGTTAAATCATTGCATGGAAACAAGCCAAGGATATGAGAGGTTGTCACCAAGTTTCGTTGAAATCTAATTGGTAGTTGCTGAGAAATAGTGCGGAAACGATATTCGGACGGGCGGACGGACAAAGGAAGGACGGACGGAGGACAACGCCTAAACAATATCCCCCTCCCGATTTCATTGGCGGTGATATTAACTCTGAAATGATAAAAGATGGAGTTATGCATTTCTTTACAGTATGATCTATCGATCTTTGATATTTCAGGTCACTATCTCTTACAGCTTTAGGTATATGCCTCGAACAAAATTCAAGTAACAAAATAACTCTGAAGTCATGGCGAATCATAGAGTTATTGTTCTGATGCACGGCAAAACTGCAAAAACACATATATATTCCACGTTTCTAGTAAATACCTTTAATACTTTTCTAGATATGTTCCGGACAAAAGTGGACTACAGGACGGAATGACGAACGGAGACTATCACTATTTCTCCCTTCGAAAATTCGGCGGGGATAAAAATATAAAATGTATGTTTATTTCCAATTTCCGAGCCATAAGTCATTATTTACACTTTGGTTATATGGTAATTTTATGTAATAAGTATATGCTTTGGCTAAAAAGAGCTTTACTTTAAGTTCAGTGGCTTTGTTGAGAGATCTTACATTTTTAGTTTGCTTTCAAATCGAAATATGCAAGAACGTACGAGATAAACTGTCGTACATCCATGCAAAGTTTAATCAAGGTCTTTAGTCAAACGCTTACGAATGAAGTATATTAATGAAAAGCACACGCACGCACACGCGCACGCACGCACGCACGCACACACGCACACACACACACACACACACGCACACACACACGAACGCACGCAAGAAAAACGACAAATTCAGCTCATATTTAAATTTTTTTGTAATTAAGAAGTATTGCGGTTGTATGGAGGTTTGTAGCACGGCGACGACTAATTTTAGTTGTTTGATAGGAAGCCTTATTTTTAGAAATGTTTATAAATAAATGAATATGAAAATTATTTCATGTCAATTAAATTCAACGTACACTTTCATTGTCGACCAGATTTTTAACGAAGTTCTCAGCCATATGCTGAAGCAATATTCAATAAAGATCTTAAATGAATGTACGTACTTGTCGTGTTAAGTTTGAAGAGAATTTTGGTTGAGAATCAGAACTTCTTGGCTTGCCTCACGACATGTATGGATGGATACATCACCCTGTAATAAATATAAACTTAAAAGTAAAAGTTAAGCAAAAATGATTTCAGGATTTGTGGGACATTGTTATCCACTAAACGATCTCAAAAGTTGATTAGGATATGTTTTTTAATTGCCATAGAACAATGCACGTTTTGACTTCATAATAGTAATATTATTACGACGGTCGATAAACCGGAGTGATTAACTTGAAAGCATCTGAACGACAAAGCATGAATTACCATACAGTATGGAAAAAAAGATATATTTCCATTATAACACACTCAAAAAAAGAGATATCGCGGAAAAACGTAGAACTACATTCGGCAGAGCAGTAATTTACTTGATAACGTTGATTAAATGACGTCGTATGTTATATAGTTGTATATGGTGGCTGATTTCGGACATTTCGTTGTTTCGTTCTGTCGCGCGCGCCAATACGAAACAACGACATTTTACAGTTTCGAAGTTTCGTTTTGGCGCGCGCGAAACAACGATACAACGATAAACCGCGCGCGCGACACAACGAAACAACGACACTATGAGCGCGACATAACGATACTCAGAATCTTACGGTGTTCCGTTGGGGCCATCGTGTCGTCGCTTCGGCGTTCTAGGTCGCCGAAGCGAAGACACGGTGCGCCGAAGCGACGACACGATGCGCCGAAGCGAAATTAATATCGTGCCATCGCATCGTCTCGTCGCTTCGGCGCATCGTGTTATCGTCTCGTCGCTTCGGCGCATCGTGTCGTCGCTTCGTGTCGTCGCTTCGGCGTATCGTCTCGTCGTGTCATCGCTCTATCGTGTTGTCGCTTCGGCGTATCGTGCCGTCGCTTCGGCGCATCGTCTCGTCGTGTCATCGCTCTATCGTCTCTTCGCTTCGGCGCATCGTCTTATCGTCTCGTCGCTTCGGCGCATCGTGTCGTCGCTTCGGCGTATCGTCTCGTCGTGTCATCGCTCTATCGCCTCGTCGCTTCGGCGCATCGTGTCGTCGCTTCGGCGCATCGTGTCTTCGCTTCGGCGTATCGTGTCGTCGCTTCGGCGTTCTAGGTCGCCGAAGCGAAGACACGATGGCCCCAACGGAACACCGTAGAATCTCGTCTTGTCGTGCGCGCGGTTTCAGTTTAATGGCGTCTTTTCGTTCTGTCGCGCGCGCCATTACGAAACTTCCAATCTTTAAGATGTCGTTATTTCGTTCTGTCGTTATTTCGTTCTGCCGTTATTTCGTTCTGTCGCGCGCGCCAATACGAAACTTCCTAACTTTAAAATGTCGTTGTTTCGTTCTGTCGCCTTCCGGCTCGCATGCGCATATCTAGTATTGTTACAGAAACAGCATTTCCGCGTTTCCTGTTTTATTTATGTTTTATTTATATATAATTATAACAGTGAAGTTGTCATAATATAAATAATTTTCATGAATATGCACACTGCATAATTTTTCACATTCTTGGTATTGCTCGTGAAAGAAGCATGTGTCACTTGTTTTGTCTTTACCATCACAAATCTTACAAATTTGACTAAAATTATTTTAGTATAAATAAAATGTCAAAAATATGACTGGTAATGATAGCATATAAAATAAGCGCTGTAAGTTACTTGAACATGAACGTAACATACTATTTAATAAAAGGGTATTGGAGGCAGTACACATAGATGGTAAATGCTTTATCGCACATATAGCATACTTTTGAACAATTAAGTAATAAAAAACAGTTATAGTCACATATCTAACAACAAAAAAAACAAAACAAAAAAAAAAACAAGAAAGTCAGTAGAACCAGTGGATGCTCCTCGAAGAACGCTTTTGTTACTACATTGCATCAGTAGTTTAAGAGAAATAGTCTCGGGACAAAATTTAAATATAAAAATCATTAAAGGGCCATAACTGTGTAATAAGTTGATAAACCGGGTCATGCAAATAATATGCACATCTCCTCTTGACAATGAAGCTTCCCATAAAGTTTCGTTAAATTCAAGTCAATAGTTGGCTGCTGAGAAATAGGGTGGATAAGAAATGTGGGACGAACGGATGTACATGAAGTGATATTTAATATTTGTCCAATTAGTCAGTTAGTGGCAATTATAAAGCATGGCTGACTATATACATGTATGCAGTAATTTAACAATAGGACTATGTGATGTCTTTAAATTTACACAGTTTTACTAGTAATTTAAGCATAACTTACTGCCACATTCCTCATTGACACAAAATTCCATTACTTAGAACTACAAATGTTCTAGCAACAATTTTTAATCAGCTTTTTTTCAAATCCTCATATAAAATCAGGTGGCATTAACAACAACAAAAAAAAAAACATTTATAATCCAGCAAATAAGTCATAGACTTGTATACTCCCCCTATACACATAGAATTAAATTTGCCCGGTTCATAAATCTAAACGATGGTTGCATCACGCAATCACTGCTTATTAAAAGTGAATTATGTATAATGCTGTTTTGTTGTTTTCACTACATTTTTATGTTTTCGTAACAGAACACACAACATCGGCCCTCAAATATATTGAGAATTCCGTTAATTTTAGTCGCATACCTTTGTGTCTGAACTTTCGCCATCAGCCATGTTAACGGATGTTTGTGCGCATGCGAACCGGAAGGCGACAGAACGAAAAAACGCCATTTAAAAATTGGAAATTTCGTTTTGGCGCGCGCGACAGAACGAAACAACGACAATTGAAATGTTTCGATTTTTCGTATTGGCGCGCGCGACAGAACGAAAAGACGACAATAAACTGAAACCGCGCGCACGACAAGACGAGATTCTGAGTATCGTTTTGTCGCGTTCATAGTGTCGTTGTTTCGATGTGTCGCGCGCGCCGTTTATCGTTGTATCGTTGTTTCGCGCGCGCCAAAACGAAACTTCGAAACTGTAAAATGTTGTTGTTTCGTATTGGCGCGCGCGACAGAACGAAACAACGAAATGTCCGAAATCAGCCACCATAGTTATAGGTTATAGGCCCCTAGAGCTTGCATTGGGATATTTTCACGATTTTTGAGCGGTGAGACTTTAGAATTGAAATATCATTCCGCGAAAGAACGAGTGCAAATAACGAAATGCAAACTAAACAACCTATTTTATATTACTTTATTATACAGAGATTTTTATTTTGTCAAAATTTAAAAGATGTCGTATTGCATCGATCATACTTTGCAAAATAAATTAATGCTGCAAATCTAAACATCCTTCGATTCGGTTCAGATGAAAATCACTGGTTCTGAGGATAATGCTGATTAAAAAATTCTAAATAACAGAAATTTGTGTATATCTTCTACTTTTCCGTGTTCATATGTCGTTTTCAAATGTACTTTAAAACCCATCTATAACTAGCTATTGAAGCACCTTTTTGCGCAGACAGCCCATTGCTTCATGTAGAAAATGGGCAATAAAGTAAAAAAATTAACTTTGTGTTCAAAATATGCTTAATTCACCCCTCTTTTATGGAATTTGTAGGAAAAGAACCCTAAATATTTAATCATCGTCTATTATCCCTAGATTACAACAAATTAAAGATATTGTCGCTAAGTTTAGCAAAAATAACATTTAAGGTATGAGCCATATAATGCATTACCTCCACTTTGAAGAGTAGTTAAATAGCCTAAAATTACTGTGAAATTCATTGAAACATGAGGGTCGTGGGTTCAAACCCCAGAAGAGTTTTTTTCTTTCTATTTTTTTTTCTTTTGACATTACACATGAATCTCGCAGATCCTTTTTTAGAAAAAAAATGTTTAATTAAAATTATAAAATTATTATATGTATTTATTGGTTAAATTATGCTAAATTTTATAACAAATATGGTACCTTATATTTTCAAAATATTATAAAATCAAAACTGCACGGTAAAAGTATTTTGTATTTGGTAATATCAAACGATACACTTCTTAGAAACTTTGGGCAAAATTTGAAAAGAGCACCTCAACTAAGAAGACTTTAGCAGTATTTTGAATTTGGTACTCTAACCAGGAAAATAATCAAGCAATTGGTGGGGTAGGGCAATATGTTTGTACATATTTCAGACATTTTGAGTGGAAACGGTCATTTAGCTTGTTGGTTTGTTATTTGAATGTTATTATGTTTCTTGACACTAATCAATAGGAAAACACCCGCAGTAACCCTACAGTGCAGGGGAGGCTAAAAATAAAACGCTGCTTTTTCTTCCGCTATCCCAGCACTGCATTGCAGGAAGGGGTGGGTGCAGATGCCTGGTGCATCACTATTTGAATATTATTATACCTCCCCTAACTGCTCAATGTAAATTTCCCATAGAGTAAATTTTTCATACCTCCCGTAGGGTAGTTGGAAGCTAATCAGGTTGGAAAACACAGCTTTTTATTTTTATTATAGAAGTCTGCCAGTATTCGCGGTTACCAACGTATGGGATAGTTTATACAAAGGGAAAAAACTATTCATGAAATTGAGATGAAATGCAATATTTATCTCCCTTACCTCGTAAACGCCATTTGTTTCTGAAAAAAAACGCATCTATCCAAAAGCCATGAGTGTCCTGTCTTCTTTAATCGAAAGGGAAACACGAGAAATTACTAGAAAAAGATCCTTCGCACCAGTCTTGTGTGATGTTATCTCCCGTTGTTCTGTAACTGGAACCGACACTTATAAAATGATAATAAAAATGTGCAGGGATATTGTTATTAGTTGGATTAGGAGAGGGGACTGCCATCTAAGTGACATCGTGCTAACTGAAGCATTTATGAATCTGGACCATCTGCTATATGACAATTTAGTTGATGTACTTTTACGAATTCACCATCGAATCCATGACAGCAACTGCAGATGTTTGATGGACGAAGTCCAAATGTTTGATGATATGCTGCTTGGGGTACATGGCTTGTAAGAAAATTTAAATGATTACTATGCAACATAAAGAACCAATGTTAACATAATGCTTAGAAAGAATATTGAATAAACTAAACGTTTCAGGATGTTCCCAGGAATATATGCAAAATAGATGATTTATATCACCTTATTCATTTTACTTTAAAAACACAGCATTTGATCCTTAAAATATTTTTGTTTGTTTTTGTTGGGTTTAACGCCATTTCAACAGTATTTCAGTCATATAACGGCGGGCAGTTAGCCTAACCAGTGTTCCTGGATTTCATACCAGTACTAACCCAGTTCTCCGCAAGTAACTACCAACTTCCCCACATGAATCAGAGGTGGAGGAGGAATGACTTCATACTCAATGTACTCAATCATCCGCCTCGCCCAGGGCACGAACCAAAGAACCCCCGATCCGTAGACCTTGCGCTCTCCCTACTGAGCCAAGCGGGTGGGCTCCTTTAAATATGGTTTGTTACAATATACTTAATTTATTTCACAACAAATTAAAAACAAGAACCCAGAGAACCGGAAGATGCTCCCCGAATTATTCTTGATTACAGAAGATAAGTGGAAGTTGGTAGCTTGAATATTTTTGGACTTGTGCCTCCCATCAAAATGCAAGTATACAAAATAAGAAAAAGGCAATAACTCCGAAATCGTGTAGTGGAGAGTTATGGTTCTTGTGCATTGCACTTTCCAACTATGAGATCTATCCATCTTTGTGAAGTTTCAAGTCAGTGCCTTGAAAAGTTTCTGACTTATGTTACGAGAAAAACACGAAATGTGGGACGAATGAACACATGGATGAACTAACGAACGAACGGGAAAAGCGGCGACTGTATGCTCTCCTGAATATTTCGGGGAGCAAAATACACATCTCCTGTTGATAATAATGCTACCCATAAAGTTTCGTTGAATTCCAGCTAGGAGTTGCTGAGAAATAGGGCGAAAAGATCACACCATATACTATATGTACTATTTATATAAAACTAGAAATATGTCCATAGGACACGGATGCCCCCACTTCCCGCTGCATTGTCACTAAAATGCATCAGGATACACAAGTGCATAAGTTCCAATGCTGACAACAATTCTTACAAAGTTTCATGGCTCCAGCACTTAAACTTTTTGAGTTATGCATGACACAAGTCTAAAAATACTGTATCAGGGGGCATAACTCTACTTAACTAAAAATATTTCCGTCAAAATACCCAGGTGCGCAAGTTCATATGCTGACAATTATTCTTAGAAAGTTTCATGGCTCTAGGACTTTTACTTTTTGAGTTATGTGCAACACAAACCTAAAATACTCTATCAGGGGGCATAACTCTGCCGATCTCAAAACAATTTCCGTCCAAATTCCCAAGTGCACAAGTTCACATGCTGACAACTATTGTTACAAAGTTTCATGGATCTAGGACTTATATGTTTTGAGTTATGTGCGACACAAGCCTAAAAATACTATTTCAGGGGGTAAAACTCTGCCATTACTGAACCAAACCACAAGCGAAACCCCAGGTGCACAACTTCAAATGCTGACTAACATTCCTGTAAAGTTTTTTGACCGTACCTCAAATACTTTTTGGGCTACGAGCGACACAAATTTGTGGAACGGACGGACGGACAGACGGACGGACAAGGGCAAATCTTAATGCCCCCTCTCAGAGTGGGGGCAAAAATATCAAAGGGCCATAACACTGTGGTAAGTACAGAAATAGGATTATGCAGATAATATGCACATCTCTTCCTGAAAATAAAGCTACCTAATCGTTGAATTCTAGCCAACGGTTGCTGAAAAATAGGGCGGCCAAGTAATGTGGGACGGACGAAGCGGCAACTATACGCTCTCCCAAAAATTTCGGGGAGCATTATGTATTCTGGTTTCGCCCTAAAAAGTTAATTAATATGGAACAGTACATCTAATATTAACCCGATCCGGGTTCAATGGAAGCAAGGATTATGATTTTATTTTTCATTTCAGGTCATTCTCATGATGATTCTTTTCATACAGACAGCCGAAGATGAGCTGAAATTGAGTTGATATTACTTGTAAAAAGTTTTAATTGTATAAATACTAGTAGTTTGTAAGGCTTAATTAGAGACTTGTTATCAATTATCCCATTTTTCACAGCATTTGGTGAAAACTACAGATGATTATTTTCCTATTTCCATGCTAGCCAGGGTATGCCATTGTGATGTCATCAGCTACACGACGTCATGACAACCCTGCCGTGCCAGCCTGAAAAAAACTATAAATAGTTGGCAGTCTTTGGCAGAATTGTCAGTACCTTGATAGAATTCTGCCAGACCACTTGGTCCTTACCAAAGTTGAAATAACTAGATAAATTGTTGCCAGAAACTAATAACATTATGCCATTACACTCTTATGAGCTTATATCTAGCCACCAAGAAGGTAAAGTTGCCATAAATAAGTCTTAGACAGATATTAAACAGATCGAATTTAAAAATATTACTACCCACACACAATGATATAAGTCAATAAATAAAATAAGGCTATAACATATTGATATGGAATAAGCGATCTTAACCTAGAGTAGCATCACTATGGACCTCCTGGTTCCTGTATTTGTGTCTTTTTGGCAAACAGATGCGTGTACTTGGTACCCGCCATAAACTGGCGGGGCTAATTTGAATATATGCCAGGATACCTTTAAGATAATCAGTCAGGGTCGGTTTAGACTTTTTCATTTCTGTTGTTTTGGGCTTTCTGTAGGGCATCCCATTAATGTTCTATTTTAGACTTATTCAAATACCTTTTACTGAATATCTGTTCTTTATTCCTAGATACAATTACAGGTATATAATTTATAGACTAGACTGTAAATAGATACCATTCAACTCTTTGACTACCCTATTCCATAGACTAGAGCTTAATTATGTCAACTTTATAGTCCTAGAGACTAGTATAATAGATAAGTACCACTCAACTCTATAACTCAATCTACATAATCCAGATTTTTAAATTAAGCTAGGCAGGATGTGGCACTGCATTGTCAAGCCTCCTGTCGTAAACTAGGCAAAAAGTGACACTGTATAAAATTTTGTCAAGACTCCTGACGTAAACTAGGCAAGATATGATATGTATTTGTTAAACCTTATGTACTATCTAACAAGAAATCAAGATGTTACATAATCGAGTTTCAAATGCACCCAGCCATCAGCAAGTTCCTATTCAGAAAATAGTAGACATCTTGACAAATAAGTAAGACATGTCCAGCAACTGCGATACAAGTTCAGAAGTATACTAATTATATGTGAGAAAAACGTAGACAGTTTAAAAATTAAGTAGACATCCTGATAAATAAGTAGACATGTCCAGCAACTGCGACACAAGTTCAGAAAATATAGTAATTATACGTGCGAAAAACGAAGAGAGACTAAGAAATAAGTAGACAGCCTGATAAATAAGTAGACATGTCCAGCAACAGCGACACAAGTTCAGAAAGTATAGCAATTATACGTGAGAAAAACGTAGAGAGTCTAAGAAATAAGTAGACAGTCTGATAAATAAGTAGACATGTCCTGCAACTGCGACACAATTTCAGAAATTATAGTAATTATACCTCGGAACAAACTAGAGAGTCTAAGAAATAAGTAGACAGCCTGATAAATAAGTAGACATGTCCAACAACTGCGACACAAGTTCAGAAAGTATAGTAATTATACGTGAGAAAAAAGTAGAGAGTCTAAGAAATAAGTAGACAGCCTGATAAATAAGTAGACATGTCCAGCAACTGCGATACAAGTTCAGAAAGTACAGTAATTATATGTGAGACAAACGTAGACAGTTTAAGAAATAAGTAGACAGCCTGATAAATAAGTAGACATGTCCAACAACTGTGACACAAGTTCAGAAAGTATAGTAATTATATGTGAGAAAACGTAGAGAGTCTAAGAAATAAGTAGACAGCCTGATAAATAAGTAGACATGTCCAGCAACTGCGACACAAGTTCAAAAAGTATAGTAATTATACCTGGGGAAAATGTAGAGAGTCTAAGAAATAAGTAGACAACCTGATAAATAAGTAGACATGTCCAGCAACTGCGACACAATTTCAGAAAGTATAATTAGTATACCTGGGAAAACGTAGACAGTTTAAGAAATAAGTAGACAGCCTGATAAATAAGTAGACATGTGCAGCAACTGCGACACAAGTTCAGAAATTATAGTAATTATACCTGCGAAAAACGTAGATTGTCTAAGAAGTAAGTAGACAGCCTGATAAATAAGTAGACATGTCCATCAACTGTGACAAAAATTCAGAAAGTATAGTATTTATACGTGGGAAAAATTTAGAGAGTCTAAGAAATAAGTAGACAGTCTGATAAATAATTAGACATGTCCAGCAACTGCGACACAAGTTCAGAAAGTATAGTAATTATACCTGGGAAAAACATAGACAGTTTAAGAAATAAGTAGACAGCCTGATAAATAAGTAGACATGTCCAGCAACTGCGACACAATTTCAGAAAGTATAATAAGTATACCTGGGAAAACGTAGACAGTTTAAGAAATAAGTAGACATCCTGATAAATAAGTAGACATGTGCAGCAACTGCGACACAAGTTCAGAAATTATAGTAATTATACCTGCGAAAAACGTAGAGAGTCTAAGAAATAAGTAGACAGCCTGATAAATAAGTAGACATGTCCATCAACTGCGACACAAATTCAGAAAGTATAGTATTTATATGTGGGAAAAACGTAGAGAGTCTAAGAAATAAGTAGACAGTCTGATAAATAATAAGACATTTCCAGAAACTGCGACACAAGTTCAGAAAGTATAGTATTTATACGTGGGAAAACGTAGAGAGTCTAAGAAATAAGTAGACAGCCTGATAAATAAGTAGACATGTCCAGCAACTGCGACACAATTTCAGAAAGTATAATAATTATACCTGGGAAAAACGTAGACAGTTTAAGAAATAAGTAGACATCCTGATAAATAAGTAGACATGTCCAGCAACTGCGACACAAGTTCAGAAAATATAGTAACTATATGTGAGACAAACGTACAGAGTCTAAGAAATAAGTAGACAGTCTGATAAATAAGACAGTCCAGCAATTGCGATACTTGTTCCGAAACTTTAGAAATTATACGTGGGAAAAACGTAAAGAGCCTAAGAAAATAGTAGCAGTAGACATCGTGATAAATAAGTTGATATGTCTAGCAACTGCGATACAAGTTCAGAAATGTAAGTTATTTTTCGAAGAAACACATAGAGAATCCAAGAAAAAAGTAGACCTCTTGAGAAATAAGTAGACATGTCCAGCAACTGCTGTAGAAGTTCAGAGTTGTAGCATCCTTCTTACTGTAAACTTTAATAATCATATTTTATAGGTACAAAAACATAAAAAAGATGCTAGTTACAAAACTAAATGTTTTATTACTTGATAATTATAATTTTATGGACAATTTTATTTCATTCTGTGTTTTGAGATGACCCCTTTTATCATATTAGCATACTCCCGCCTAAATGTATTCGCGCATGCGCCGAACGGGATATGTCTACTTTTTTCTCAGTCTACTTATTTCTCGTTACACCGGAATATTCCGTAGATATCCTTGTTTATAGTCGGAGTATTCAGTAGATATCCTTGTTTATTGCCGGAGTATTCAGTAGTTATTTTTAGCTCACCTGTCACGTAGTGACAGAGTGAGCTTTTGTGATCGCCTTTTGTCCGTCGTCCATCCGTCCGTCCACAATTAGTTTGTTAACACTCTAGTGGTCCAATTTTGGCTCGATTGTCATGAAACTTGGTCAGGATGTTTGTCTCATTAATTTCTCGGACGAGTTCGAACATGGTTTATCTGGGTTGAGAAATTAGGTCACAGAGCCCGAAAGTAGAAAAACCTTGTTAACACTCTAGAGGCAATTTTTATGCAGTCCAAATATCCTGGAAATTTGTCAGAAAGGTTGTATTAATGATTTCTAGCTCAAGTTTGAATATGGGCCATCTGGGTTCAAAAACTAAGTCACAGACCCTAAATATGGAAAAACCTTGTTAACACTCTAGAAGTAACATTTTCAGTCCAAATAATCTGGAAATCTGTCAGTAAGGTTGTTTAAGGGATATCGAGCTCAAGTTCGAATATAGATCATCTGGGATCAAAAACTAGGTCACAGAGCCTTAAAATAGAAAAAACTTGTTAACACTCTAGAGGCTACCTTTCAGTCCAAATATTCTGGAAATTTTTCAGAAAGGTTGTTTCAATGATTTCTAACTCACGTTCGAATATGGGCCATCTGGGTTCAAAACTAGGTCACAGACCCCACATATGGTAAAACCTTGTTAACACTCTAGAGGTAACATTTTCAGTCCAAATAACCTGAATATTTGTCATAAAGATTGTTTCAATGATTTGTAGCTCAGCTTTTAATACGGGTTATCTGGGGTCAAAAACTAGATCACTGATCCCAAAAGTAGAAAAACCTTGTTAATGCTCTAGATGTTACATTTTCAGTCTAAATGTCCTTGCAATTTGTCAGACAGGTTGTTTTGATGATATCTAGCTTAAGTTTGAATATGGGTAATCTTGGGTCAAAAATTAGGTCACATAGCCTAAATATGGAAAAACCTTGTTAATACTCTAGAGGTAACATTTTCAGTCCAAATAACCTGAATTTGTCGGAAAGGTTGCTTCTATGATTTCTAGCTCGTGTTTGAATATGGGTCATCTGGAGTCAGAAACTAGGTCACAGAGCCCAAATATCGAAAAAACTTTGTAAACACTCTAGAGGCTATATTTTCAGTCAAAATGTCCTAGAAATTTGTCAGAAAGGTTGTTTTGATGATTTGTAGCTCAGCTTTGGATATGGGTCATCTAGGTTCAAAAACTAGGTCACAGAGCCCCAATATGGAAAAACCTTGTTAACACTCTAGAGGTTACATTTTTAGTCCAAATATCCCGGATATTTGTCAGAGAGATTGCATCAATAATTTTTAGCTCAGATTCGAATATGGGACATCTAGGTTAAAAAACTAGGTCATAGAGCCCCAATATGGAAAAACCTTGTTAACACTCTAGAGGTTACATTTTCAGTCCAGATAACCTGGAAATTTGTCAGAAAGATTGTTTCAATAATTTCTAGGTCAAGTTCGAATATAGGTCATCTGGGGTCTATTAACCAGGTCCATGGTAACTTTGTTAATAGCAGTCATACTCAGGTGAGCGATCTAGGGCCTTCAAAATCAAAATTCGGTGAATGTGGATAGACCGGAAGTAGATATATTGAGTGAAGAATCGGTAGAAAAACGGGATTACAGCATAAATAGGATAAAATCAGTGAAGAAAAAGCTTCAAAGAACGGATATTGAAGAATTAACTGTGACAGAAACCGGTGGAGGAGTGAAATTATAAATGAATACAGCCTTGTATGAAGTATTCAGGTATGCAACAGAATCTTACTTTACTTCTACTGATCTTAAGTACAAATCTGTGCGTATACCAGTGTACGATTCTACAGAAAACTTAATAGAAACAAAGTACAAACTCTCGAATGGAAAATGTCCGCTTTACACTGTTAACTTATATCACACAAAATGTTCAAGTTTAATAAATGGACGCCAAACGAGCAAATTCATGGATCACGATCTCTCAGAAATTTTGTCGTGCGTCGAAGAAGATATTTGTAATAGTGGATATACACTGGCAGATCTGAACTGTTATATTAAAACATATTGTTCAATATAATGGAAAAAGAAACCAATACAAAAACGAGTGAAAATTCTAGTCTGGTGGTAACACTTGCAGACGAATACACTGAATCTTTTGAACAGAATGAAAATTTCACCAAAAATGTCTCAGCTGATATTGCTGAAATGCAGATGACCGACTCTACATGTACTCAAATTGAGTCTGAAGATAGCCAAATTGTTGAGTCAGAAAATCCCGATCCGCCAAATCATAATTCTAATTCGGTATTATTTAAAATGATTCTAGAGAATGTAAATGGCATCTGTCGCGACACAGAGGAAGTAAACAATTCCTTGAATGCACACGTGCAG
>JAAONU010000043.1:0-323759 GCA_012932295.1 Cyclina sinensis
TCCTAGAGACCCCCTACCTCCAAGTTTAGTCTCTCAGTCCGATTGGGCACTAAATTGGAATATTTTAACCTTATGAAAATGTGATTTAGTGGTGTGTGACATAAATTCGCGCGTAAGAGCTCGTGATTCTATGAAGTGACGTCATGCGCAGCGCGTCAAGGCAATGTATGCTCGGCCAACTTAAAAAAAAATGGAAGGAATGACCCAGTTTCAGTGATCCAGCATGCATAGCTTTGTCTCTCTCCTCTACCTTGAATATTCATTTTGGCAAGAGGTCACGTGACACGCACCTGCTCAGAAACATGCGTTGGCGGTAAAAGTCAAATTTTCCATTTTGTCGAATTTGCACGGACATACGTTTTTAAATAGATATAGCGGTGTCCAAAATTCGTCTTTGACCTTGATCACGTGACATCCCGTATTTTGCCATATATACTTTTCAATGCTGGGGCCGCATCCATATTTGAGAAGTTAATGTGGAATCTACGGAGGCCTAAAGGTGCCATCTTCGCGGTTACGTTTTATTACGTTATCGTCGTTTAAAGGATATAAACGGCTGCATAAAAGACCCGTTATCGGTAGATATGCTCGATGTAAAATATAATTTATACGCCTAACTTTTTAGTGAATGTTCAAAATAACTGAATGGTACGGAACTTTTGTATTCGACTAGTTTTAATAATCATTAAAAAACATCCGTAACTACCATAAATTTATATTCTAATGTTTACATTAACGATTGGATGTCAGCGTATTTCGTAGACTTCAACCAAATGAGTTACATTAACTGTTTTGAAAATAAACAAATAATTAGAAAGTTTTGAATTATGTAGCTAATTTATATGACGAATCTTTGATAAAGTAGCATTCAAAGTTACAATTGGTGAAAACAAATGAACAAAATTCAGTCACGGTTTTGAAAAAAAATAATGATCCAATAATCGGAATTGCAAGTAAATCAACATTTTGAAAAAAAAAATCAAAGTATTGCATTCAAATATAATGTCATGTTAGACAATATTTTGTTCTAATAAGTGCAATCAGATGCTTGTACTAGTTTATTTGTTTTGTCGATAATGAAATTTCAAAGAAGGGACTTGTAAATATCAATGCACAATGAGCAATTTTGCTAGATTTATGAACATTTACAATGATATGATAAGACAATAGCTAGATCTATGAACCTTTATAATGTTATGCTAATTGATACAATAGCTAGATCTATGAACTTTAACAATGTTATGATAATTGATGCAATAGCTAGATCTATGAACTTTAACAATGTTATGATAATTGATACAATAGCTAGATCTATGAACTTTTACAATGTTATGATAATTGATGCAATAGCTAGATCTATGAACTTTTACACAATGTTATTATTATACAATAGCTAGATCTATGAACCTTTATAATGTTATGCTAATTGATACAATAGCTAGATCTATGAACTTTTACAATGTTATTATTATACAATAGCTAGATCTATGAACTTTTACAATGTTATGATAACAAAATAACTATATCTTTGAACTTTTACAATGTTATGATAATACAATAGTTTGGTGTATGAACAGTTCTAATGATAAGATATGATAAGAACATTGCTAGATCTATTACTAGTTGCAGTGATATGATAATAGAATAGCTACTTGACATTGCTCCTGTCCCTTTTTGGGTCTTTAAAGAAGATTAACTGTATGAACAATAATCGGTAAACATTTTGTTAAATAAACGCCCGTATGAAGACAATAATAAAACACAAAACAAATATGTATATTATGAACAATATAATCTAATTACAATTTTCGAGAACAAGAAATAGTAAGGATTGTGAAATTCACTGAGGGACAAAGTTAAAGAGATGGCCTTTTGTCAGGCTGAAGATTTCAGCTTGATGTTTTTTATAAAAATATGAAGTAGATGTTTTTATATCCGCTGACACCAAGGAACATAGTTAAGTGAAAATAAGCAGCAATTTTTTCTTTTAAACACGTTGTTTATGCATTGGTGTGAATATTTGCATATTTTGACAATAATGTTATATTTCTGTAAATGGACGGTATTATAACTTTAAACTGCATATTATATTGAAGCTATATTTGATGACATATGGCACTCCAGTAAAGTGATCTGTCGTTTAGAATTCATTTCAGACGACGTCATTCGTTTATGCCAAGCACCGAAGTGTAGCAGACTGTCATCAGAAACAATATTTTAACATCCATGCAAATTACTAAAGCTGTTTCTAAAGCATAATAAGTTAGTCGAAATCATATGTTCAGATATAAGCAATATATTATTCTTCATTCTCGCTGAACTGGGAGATCTGTAACGTTTTAAAAATATGGCCATGTTTATAGTTAACGAGACTATAAATTACCAGATGAATACTTGTTTTACTGTTGCAGTATCAAAATAATGATAAAGATAATATTTCCAGAAACTTCAGAGTTTATCCTGGTTAAGTTAATAAATATAAGCGTTATGAAGGTTGTCACTCAGAGTAATTTTCAATGACTTACAATTAAATTTTACAAATACAATTTGTCATTCACATAATAAAATTGGCAAGCCATAAAAATGTTATTAAAAGTGTTACGAAAGGGATTATTGTATGTCATATAAGACAAAAAAACGCGTGTCTCGCGTTTGCTATTTAATAATGATTATCAAATAATTGAGTTGGTCGACTGATTTATAAAATAACTTTGACATAGACTATACAGACTATTTCATTAACAATTTTCAATTTATCGGTTTGCATAATGTATAATTTTTCTCATGTCTTATATATACCACTGGTATGATGTGAACATCTTAGATATTACAAATCTCACGGTCTGACAATTATCACGCTGCGCCGCTAATAATTTCCGGAAATACATCGCAATTGTTACACACCACCAAATCAAGGTTATGGGGAACAGGACAATTTTGTCTAGGGTTTGTGTTGAGACAAAGTTCTCTAAAAATGGGATGAATGTTCTGAAAATAAATTTTACCTGAAAATAATACATTTATTGTAAAGCAAGTTGAAATAAAGCATTAGTGTGCAGGACATTTGGCTATTGTTTATCGTTTTTAAATATAAAAGCAAATTTTGACAAATTGTAATAGAAAGTATAATAGCGGGATAGGCATAGCGAGAAAGTGGAATGGTCAAGTAATTAAAAGATCTGAATGAAATTATTTCTCATAATCCTTCTGTCCAGACATCAGCAAATCTTTAGAAGCCAATTAATTTAGATTTGGAATTGATGTTTCAATGAAATTCTGTACGGTTTAATTTATTTGTGTATAACATAAAAAGTGTATTATTCCGTAAACAGGTACCGGATACAGACTTTAGTCTCATCCATTTTACAGATCTACTTTTCGCGAGGAAAACAATATGCTGTATAAAGGGAAAAAAACTGTTTATGATTAGTCTTTCAATTATAAAAAAGCCGTTTTTTCGTATATGTTTCTTGAGTGGGTTTAAAACGAACTATTTGCCAAACTCAATGGCGATGATATTTCAAGAAAAGTAGGTGCAACAGTATGTAGGTATTGCACGGTATTGTAGTGTTGTTACATTTCTATGACAATTTGTTGTTAAACTTTGCAGGAGTATAATGAGTTTTACGTTTAGTAAATAACCAAGAAGTGAGCAGAAACTAAAACCAGCTTACAGACAATAAACTCTTCGTTTGTCTTCATTTTTAACGATATACACTTGAACTCGTTATGCTGACAAAGCGGAATAGAAAGAATGTAAAGCTTCTTTGGTTAGTTCTGTACAGTTTTCTTTGAACTAAAGAACATGCTATCAGGATGTTTCGAAAAATCGAAGCATAGCGTTTCGACATAAACTGGAATGAAAAACAATAATAAAATTAAAATTATCTATTTACCTGAATTAATTTTCTGAATTGACATTTTCACTGAACACTTTTCAGTTTATTCCCTATCACATCAGCTGTGCTTTATATATTTATGTACTGCATACTTCCAGTTTTCATGAACGACTTTGTTCAAGAGATCAATAACCTTGACCTTTCAATCGAAATTTATCTTTAACCTGATAAAGAATATTTTTGCAAACAAAACTAAAAGCTTCACACTGTGCACGTGCTTTCTTTTCTATTGATACCAAACGTCATCCAAGTTACCTTCAAAATAACGGATGTCAAATAATCGTTTAAGCACAATGCTGATATAGTACTACAATGAAAAACACGATAATACTAATCGTTTACACTTTAACCTGGGAAAGAATAGTGTTGCAAACAAAACTAAAAGCTTCACATTGTGCACGTGAAACACGCGCAATTCCTAGTTCTGTGTCGCCGCAACATTTTTCTTTTAATTCAGTTATAAAATAAAAAAGTGTTCCGCGTCCTGCATTATCTCTATGTTCTGTTTAATGTCTATAAGCTTCAGTATCTTTAGTGACTGTATGCAATGTAGAATTAGTGAAGGAACTGACAGACATGGATAGGAGGCGGACAGTGCGAAACATTGCAGAGCAACTGTCTCTAACTCTTACAACAGTATGTAGAGTTCTAACTAATTAGTGTGTGACCACAGGTGGTATTTACGTCGAGTAATTGAACCGCACTTTGCAATTTGACTTTTAGGTGAAGTTACGTTGACGTCTGCGTACTTCAAGTATTACACAGTACTTTGTTCAATGTTCCATGTTGAATTTACCTTTCCAAGTATCTCTATATGTGTATATATTAGTCAGCCATAGGTAAACGTGTCACATTATGTATTTTGTTTTTGAAAAATCACACAAGGTTGGAGAAATTGAGCAATCCCGAGAATGTATGAAACAACCCTTATTTTTTATCATTTCTTAAAACTCTGAATATACGCGATGTCTTTTCTCTCTCGTTTCTAAAAAAAAAGAAAAAAAATAACTATTTCATTTTAAAAAAAGTTATATTTAATTATGAAACAAAGAATTCGATCTACAATAAAATATAAAGAATGAATTTACAGAATGTAATTAAACTCAGGACAGCAAGAAAAACATCAATATGGTGTTTTCTTTATTTTCTGATTTCTTTAACACCGCGATTATGTATGCTAGATAAGATATATGAAACCGTTTAAATCAATATCAAAATCTGTGAATTCTACTTAAAATAGATTTAGTCGAAACGTTCAATGTACACCATTTGTAATAGTTATTATATGGCACGGATGCTAGTTTCAAGCTTTATGAAAGAGAATGTCGCTGTGTACTGCCAAGTCATACATTTCTATGAAATAAACCAGATTTAGTTACCATTGCCGATATCGCACCTTTTACCATAGCTTAAAGCTTAGCTTTATATTGTGAAGATACTAAACCGAGAAATTGTCAGATATATTACACTTTTATCGGCATTAGCCAGCAAACATGTTGCCTTAATTAACCGATGTTTGAGAAAACAATCTTGACACCCGGACCCCCTCCCCCCATTAAGGTAGACCGTTTTCCTAACAGTACATACACAATACTAGTGAACAAGAATTTAATATTTCAGTATTTCAGTGAGTTAAGACAAGCGTCATAGAGAGAAAAAATGCATTTGTAATGTCTGGGTTTGGTGGACATTGACGTAATAGAAGGATGAATGTGTTCCATTATCCGGAATTTCCTGTTACATGCGTCAACTATTTAAATGTGTTTTATTTAGTTATTATGTGCAAGATTTTTAAATGAAGTATTAAGAAGATAAAACTTTATGAAAACGAATGAATGAACTTCAGACCTATTATATACTGAACGTTATTTAAACTTAAGTTATTGTTGGACGTCTTTGTAAGCAATAATTCAATGTTATTTTTATCAATAAATCATATATGCTTAATGTTTTGTATTGTATTCTTGTACTATGTATGTGCGAAAAATGTGAAACAAATAAATATATAATTATATTGCGGTAAGTATCTCGTTAAACAAATGAGATCACCTCTTTTATTTTCCGCAGCATATTTTCAAAATAAAATATTATGTTTTGGATGTTTGAACTAACACGCAAACTCAATTATTGTATTTGTTTCTGAGATAACATTGTGAAACTTGAAGAAAATAGTTAAAAATGGAATATTGAAATGAAAAAAAAAAAGAAATTTAATTATGGTCAAAGTGAGAATATACTTCTCATTTTTTATGTGTTTGAAAAATACTAGAATTCAACGAAACAAACTTACGAAAGAAAAACAAAACAATTTCATGTTCATGTATCCAATCCGCTATCAAAGAAGGAAATCTAAATTGACTCTGCTTATAACCTTCATGCAGTCTGGCATAGTATAGCAGTAAAATGAAAACGAACAAACTGCATTTTCCTGGTATGGCTGTATAATTTTAAACACAACGTTGGTTCAGACCGTATTGCTGTGAACCAAATTAAGTAGCACGTGGATTTCGATTATGCAAACTATTTTGAAAATAGGACGTGCGCTTGCAGAAACCGTGGCCCCGCAGACTTTTGACATAGGCTCTGGTTGATTTACGTTTCTGTGAGAAAAAAAAAATCAGGTAAATTAAAAAAAATCTCAGGTAAAATAGCAAGTTGTATTTTATTCACACTCTCTCGTTTATTTGATTTAAGTAATTTGTTTTAAAGGTAGCAATAGCTAATAAAAGGTAAACATATTCAGACTTTTAAATTCCAGAGTATAGCTTTGTGATTTCCGGGGAAGGAGGGGCATTGTTTACTACATTAATGCTTTATTTTTATTATAGATTAGACAGTATGATGTATTATCATTACGTCTTAACGTTCCTACGGTTGTTGTTCTGTCATTTACGCCATTTCCTCTATGAAACTTTGTATTTTGCATTAGAAAATTCATATAAAGAACTTGAGTTATATTTATACATTTTGAAATAGTGTTTTATTTTATGAATAGATTTCCTTTAATACCGCAAAAAGTTAAGTCGTTAATTGTTTCTTTTAATTTAATGTTCTTTTATTCGTCCGTTTGTTACGATTATTCCATTTAACTGTACACAATCGTGACTATTTTTAGGCTAAGTAGTATTTTTTTTTTTTGTAAAAAATACAGTGTTGCTCCACATTCAAATAGCAATATGAAGTATACAATTTCGCAGTTCAACTGGAAATATGCATGCTTCAAATTGATTGAAGAAATGACATTCAATGTACATTGCTACAACGTATAACATAATTTATGATGTTTACTTAGAAGTACTGAAACAGAGAAATGCCTCTAAATTGTTGCATATAATATCAACCTTCTTTCTTCAAGAGACACAAGCAAATAATGAAATAATTCTATGAGAATTGGAGGTTTCATTTCAGTTTCGAAATTAAGATTTTTATTTTCAATTTCTTTCAAAGTATCGTTTAATTCGTTCTATTTATAAAAGAAATAAAGTCATAATTACATGTCGCACTCGTGCTCCGACCTTAATCGTATGAGCTGTCCCCGTGCCTGAAATGTAGGAAAATCGTTCGATAATTTTCCCTATGATAATAGCATATGATATTTTAGTAAACTTATATTACTTGTTATTAAATTTGGAGGACGGGATTACAAAAGAAAAGTAAAATACAGACTGACAAACAAAATAACCGACGGATGGATTGATTGCTATATCTTTTCATTTTGGCTTGACAAGACACTTTTACATATTTCTATTATATTTTAAATTATTTTTTATGTTTACTTTCTCTCTGCAGTTGACTATAGTTTAGGTTGAAATAAATACTCGATGGCAAACTTTACTCGAATTAAAACGTTTTTCTCCTTAGTGATTTTCCGTATAAAAACCTCTCATCTTATAAGTAATATGCTAATACAGTTTATATTTGAAGTAAAGATAATATTTACAGTTTGCTTTGACGGAAAATCAATCAAAATATAACACATAAATGATACGGATATATGATGCCATTTTTTCTATCCATTAAGGCATTGTATACACTTGCTCATGAACATAATATATCTTACTTGACCTAGTACTGTAAAGCTATTATCTGATGCGTATCTATACTATATTAATGGTATGACAAAATTTATGAAACATTGGCAATTTGTTTTTATTGCATATATTGTTACTCTTACTTTTGAAATCTCAGTAAAAATGTAATAACAAGTACCTGTATCTGCTTTATCACTAGCCACCTCCTTGACAGCCTCTGTTGCCTGAGAGTTCTGCGGATTAAGAGTTACGACTGTTGTGACTAATTGCCCAAGACGCTTGTTCGATGTAACCAGGTTCTGCAGCTGTTCACCAGGAATAAATTCAAAGTTTTTAAACTGTTTTGCCTGGGTTTCAGCAACCTTATACTCAATCTCAGCGACATTCGGCTTGGTTTCAACAGTGTTGATAAATAACGTATTGTCTTGGAAACATTTGACGTCTAACTTTTGCCTGATATCCTCGATTTTGGTAGAAAGTAGTTCACAATTACTCTCCAACTTAATCAGCATTTTTTCATTCTCTGACATTAGAGCTTTTGCCTCGGAAATCACACTTCTTTCTACATTGTCTAAATATGTATTGACCTTTAACCTGAACTTCCTGATTTCTGAAAGAGCCTTTTCTAGCAGCACCTCAGTATTCCGTTTGTTCACTTGAATTTTCTCACCATTTTTGCTGTTAACTGAAGCAAGTTGTTCAATTTTACTCATCAAAGTCTTAAACTCCTGACTGTGTTGAAAATTTTCAGACAGATGACTGATGAATTCAGCCTTGCAGTCGTTATGTTTAAGTACCACACAATCTCCACACCCAACCACATCATGTTTCGGACAGTAGAACTTGACTGTTTCTCCAGCATGTTGCTTACATTTCACTTCGCTATCCACACATCCAAGCATAGACGATGTTGATGGCATCATCCCTTTCACCATCACGTGATTCCTACATAATTTCGCCTTTAGATGATGTGTAAAGCAGGTGTTACACATGTACTCCTCGCAATCTTTACAAAATCCATCCGATTGTTTAGTAATATTTTCTCCTTTACAAGGCTCGCATATTTTATCTGTTTTCCCTACAAGTACGTTTTTACCAGATCCTTTCAGTTTACCGCTTACTTCCATAACGACAAAAGGTGAATTCCAAATCAACTTAAAACAAGTTAGTGTCGAAACATTCCTTGTCAAATACTGGCGATCATTCAGGGTTTAAATAATAACGAGCTGTATTGATCGTCATATACCCACTGGTGTGTAAAACTCCCGTTGTTGTGTACATAAGTTTATTGTACTGAATTGGAATAAATAGGCCTCTTTTGAAGATTGGATAAAATTAGTACCATATTACGTTACATGTTTTAGCTATTTGTCTTCTGTTTAACTATTAGTTTGTAATCGATTTTTAACAGGGTTTGCTAAATAACTGTGGCCGTTTAACGGCTACTTACCCGCCTGAAAAAAATTCCTCTCGAGCTGAAATATTTCCCTCGGTCTGAAAAAAAACACCTATTATGGCGTGTTTGCCTTTAGAAAATCGTATTTTTGTTCAAATCATCGATGTTTAGAACACACAGGATCCATTTCCGTTTCCAGAAAATGTAAAAACCGGGGCCCGGTATAAACGGTGGGTCCGGAATCTGCCGTCAATAGAATTTTCGGCCGTTTTTCTGAATCGTAAACAAAACGTTTGAATTTTCTCTCAAACTCGTTAACAAGTTCCATTTTATATAACCAATAGCCGATATTTATGACTGAATAACGATGTCACCAGCTAGGGTGTGATAGTTTGATCTCGGGAAGTAACTGCTGGACGGCCCTGTCCGGATCGTTCCGAACATTAAACTATCGTTTATTCCGTAGTCGCGATGTCGGATAATAGTGGAAAAGTTAAAATCTGATTCTATTGTTACACATATATAGAATCATTTTTCAAATGTCCAGTATCGCCATTCTTGAGCCTGCCTTCACGTCACGAACTGGTTGATATGTTTAAGGAATTCAAGGCCAGGAAGATAGCTCTCTGAACTGTTTCATTATTTATGACTCAACGCATTTCATAAACACTACGCATCGAACTCGAGGATGACAACGATACCAGTAATAAAGTATTCATTTACGGTAAGCACTAAGCAGGAAGCATAATGCGATTTACTATATTTGTGTTCATATTATGACAACAGATGGCGATTTGTCGCTACATCCCGTTATTTTCCGGATGGTGTCGCTATTTTGCGACTAGATTTTTGCAAAGTTTTGAATTTTGATGTTTATTTCAATACTTTGTTTGCATACCAAAAATATCGACTAAATCATAAATAGAATATCCTTAAACTCTACAACTTTGTGAACGATTTTACTTTAGTGTTTATTCTACCTGAGTCATCCTCGGTAACCCATGTTATTTGTCAAACTTGATAAATACGGTACAATGTAGTTTATACGGAATGTGTACCGTGTGCACAAAGTCGGATTGATGACAACTCTCGACAAGAAAAAAAAAAACAAAAACAAAAACAACTCTAAATGATAAACATGCAAAAAGCACTTATCCCTAAATAGTTTGAATAGAGCATGAAGATAGTTCGATGACACATTAAGCTACATGGCATCACATTTTCATTATTCCAACACAGTACAAAAAGACGATGGAATAGTACAGTTTCGTTACAACTATAGAGTTTTTTTTTTCGCAAGGTGATGGCTAAAATTCGGTCGAGTGTATTTTCTACTTGTTTTATCCTACTGAATATCTTAATCAGACAGTGCAAACCTGTTAGACATGTCAGAAGAGGAAACTTAATCATTAATGATGAAACAAACAATAAATATGTGAAACTTGAGTTGACCTACTGTAACTTTTCTCTTACATTAAAGCGACACGGCCTAATAAACAGCAATGATGCACTGAATAAATATTTTGCAGAAAGGCATTTTTTGTATAAGACAATGTGCCGTGCAATGGCTGTGCCAAAATGGGCAAATATGAATACATATAATCTAATTCATAAGGTAAATTTCAAATGATGACGTATGCGCATGATTATGTTTACAAATACTGTTAATGTATTAACTGCTGCAAACAAATCAATCGCGTTTAGGTCGACAAGATTTGTTGTAATATTTGAGTCGACACCACAGTAAAGGTATGTTTCATTAAAAACAATGTCACATCATGGTCGACGTCACGTTAGAGTCGATGTCAAATTTAAGACAATTTCTCTTTGAAAGCGATGCCAAAATACAGAGAAAGTGACATTAGAGTCGGTGTCTTAGTATAGATTACACACGACAAAAGCCGATATCACTTTATACCGATGTAGCATTATAGTCGGTGTCACGATGTAGGCTAAGACACTTTGCCGTTGATGTCACATTATTGTTTATGTTTCAATACAGCCTATGATACATCAGGGTCGATGTCACATTATATACGACATTACATGACGTCTTGTATATTCCAAAGGTGAAAAAAAAAAAACAACATCATGTTCTAGTCAACTTGAAGTTTTGGAATAACTTTAATTGATATTTAACCCGAATGTTGTAAAGAATGATTTTAAAATTATAGAAAGGAATGCAATTAACAGGAAAATACTTTTTTCTAGTCAACACCTGCATGTCTGTATCAAAGATGTAGATGGAAATGAAATGTCACCCGATCAGGATCAAATTTAGTGACCACTTTATGTATAACTTTGAATTAAGCATTTTAAGCAGGCAGTGAAAAATAAAACTTGAACATAAATTACATCTTATTTATTACATTTTGCGTTGCGATCTGTTCAACATTAAATTCACATCATTTTGCATCAGCAAGATTCGAACCTTTGACACTCGGTTAAGGAAAACGACAAGCGTAACCCTCTGTGCCAGAGTAAAGCTTTTCTTATTTACGTTTCTGATGTTTAAAATAAAACTGAGTTGCTATCAGTAGCTAACGTGGTACAATATCGACTGCTAAAAATGAAAACAAAATATATTAATTTTGATTGTTAAACATTATTTAGTTTGTTGTTCCGTTACCCTCTTGGTAGTTTAAAATGAAATATGAATGTTGAAATTACTACATGTAGGCATCATTGACCAATATTTCATCTGCATTTTGTTTACTGCGCCACTCGTGAAAATATCACATATGGTATTCACTCGATGAAATAAATTCTCATCTTCCACAAAAACAAACAAATATCCTCTATTTCTTATGCCGGAGTCAGTTCCCTTTATGCACATTCTATTATGTAGTTAATTTACGGGATAAGCAAATCTTCATACATATTTAATTCATATTTCTAAAAAAAGTAAAAAGAAATTGAAGTGAAATTTGAAAGCATTTTAATTGTAATTATGGTGAGCTTTGTAGGACTTTTCAGTTATCACAATTGTTCTGTTTAGGGCTTCAAAATAACAGTTACACAAAACATTACGCTCCTGGGACAAAACAAATAGGAAAAAATAATAAAGAATCAACACAGTACTCTTCTCTAATAACAACTCGTTACTTAACGCTCCTTTAACTTTCATTTCTGACCGAGCGACGAATAAAATTGTAACAGGTAGTTTCGTTAGCAAATAGTTCGGAACGCGGAAGTTAAATTCAGTATGATCTTTATCGATGATTAAATTCAGTATTAGCTTTATCGCATAACCGCCATTAGATGTAAAAATATACTGATATTAACATTCCACAAGTGGTATTTACATGAGAAAGGAATTTAAATATAACAATTAAAAACCAAATCTCTAAAGTAGCATAGTAAATTGCATAGTACAAAAAGCCTATTTGAAAAAAAAAAGTCTTTACCTGATGCCCTTTCATACAACTATGCTTCAATACCTCAATGAATAAATTGTATTTTCAGATAATTGATAAGCAAATGTGCCCAATTATGAGGGAGGTAACTAGTTTGCATTTTCATATGTAGATAGTTCTGTTTATTGCTCTTAATATCATATAACGTGAATCTGATTACCAAACTTATGACAATTTACCGCATCAAGAGGCTCTACTTACCGCTTACATCTAGTCCTTTAATTTCAAAGAGGGTTAGCATATTTCATTGTTAGATATTTACCAAAAATCTTTTCTTGAATTCATACGCAATGTCAAGAACTTTTCCAGTTAGACATCTTTAATAGCCGTCTTTGAAAACTTTGATTTTAAGATAAACAGAGGCTTTAAACACGGAGAGAAATGGTAGTAATAATGTGGTTTTAGTTTTCCTTTGCATGGTGCTTTCAAAGAGAATGAAGACTATTGTATAAATTAGTATCTGATTTCCGATGTACGTATTTTCTTGAATGAAACAGTAAAAATCAAATCCGGAGCCTAGTATCAATAACTGGTATGACTGATTGCTAGCCTTATTAATTTGGCGTTGACGGGTTGACCCTTTTTTATAGACATTTTTTTTCTTATTATTGTCAAACTGTTATGCGTATTTTTAAATGTCATTTTTGTGCGCAGAAACACTGCCAATGGTGTTGGTTAATTTTTTTTTTCGGTTACAGTATAAATTCATCTTCGATATCCTCTTAAAGTCGAAAGAACATGTATTTGATTACTTTTTAATGAAAAAAAAAATTAAGACCATTCGCCCTTTTATGTATTTGCCATTTATTTCACTCTCTTTCTGTGGAGAAATGTCGCATGCCGTCACAGTAAAAATAACCTTCTCATGAAAATCAATGTGTCTTACCGGTAATGATGGAGTTCACTTATATAAATGGATTTTTTTTCTATTGTTTAGCTTTCGATATATTTAAATAGGAGTTTGTTAAAAGTTCATGATAAAACGACAAATATCCGGATACCTGTATCATACTGTAGCTGATGTTTACCTATGCACCGTTTCCCTTATTCCAGCCATTCAGAAATTTAAGTCAAATTCGATATCTTAAATTGTTCATTGACAAATGATATTTTTGGAAAATTGTTTCCCTAAAGGTTGATGTTGGTAATTTTTCCCAAAGCATTCTAGTTATCGTTCCCAACGACTTTAAATTAGGCAGTTTCCATGCATACAGCTGCAACTTTATTTTCGACTTGGAAAAAAGACACCACCTGTCAAACATTTTCTTACGGAAGCCTAATAGTGCCATTTTAACTTACAACTTCGATATTAGAACTTGGAACTTAGGAATTAGAAATTAGGACTTCGATATTAGACGAGAGACGCTGTGATACTCATTCTGGTTATTTGCATCTGTGACGTATTAAAACTGTGAAATGTCACTGTTTGCACTAAGAAACACTTACAGAGAAAATTTGAAAAAAATGATAATTACTACATTTGCCTTCTCTCCGTCCTTCTCGCTAGCGTCATCCATGGACGGAAGGCTAATAGTGCCATTTAAACTAACAACTTCGATATTAGAACTTGGAAGTTAGGAATTAGAAATTAGGACTTCGATAATAGAACTAAGGAATTGGAACAAATGACTTAGGAGCAACGACTTGTATACCTGCATTTTGGCGGGACAAGTGTCATGGAGGACGATAGCGAGAAGGACGGAGAGAAGGCAAATGTCCCGCCAAAATGCAGGTATACAAGTCGTAACTCCTAAGTCATCTGTTCCAATTCCTAAGTTCTAATATCGAAGTCCTAATTTCTAATTCCTAAGTTCCAAGTTCTAATATCGAAGTTGTAAGTAAAGATGGCACTATTATGCTTCCGTACATGGAGAACGATAGCGAGAAGGACGGAGAAAAGGCAAATGTAGTAATTGTCTTGTTTTCAAGTTTCCTCCGTAATTGTTTCTTAGTGCAAACAGTGACATTTCACAGTTTTAATACGTCACAGATACAAATAACCAGAATGAGTATCACAGCGTCTCTCGTCTAATATCGAAGTCCTAATTTCTTATTCCTAAGTTTTAAGTTCTAATATCGAAGTTGTAAGTTAAAATGGCACTATTAGGCTTCCGTATTTTCTCGATGTCTCTTCGACAAGTTTGATTAGTTGGACCATATTCTTTGCATTCTATTCAAACAATTTGTGAAGCCTTTCTTCCATCCGTTGGTTCCTTTCTTCATTCCTTCCTTTGTAAGAATTTTTTAATCCTTTGATTTATTCTTTCCTTCTTTTGAATTCTGTCCGTTGGTTCCGTCCTTCCTTCCTTCCGATGGTTCCTTTATTCTGTTGGTTCTTTCCTTCTGCTGGTTACTTCCATCTGCTCGTTCTTTCCTTTCGTTGGTTCACCCATTCCGTTGTTTCCTTTCTTCCTTCCTTTCTTTCTTTCTTCCTTCCTTCCTTCCTTCCTTCTTTCGTAGGGGTTCTTCATCCCTTTAGTTTATTCCTTCCTTTTTTGGTCTCTTCCTTTCTTTCTTTCTTTATTTGGTTTATTCCTAATTTCATTCATTCCTCCCTTATTTCATTGGTTCCTTCCTTTGGTTCATTTCTCCCCATTTTTTATTTCTTTGTTTCTTCGTTCCCACCGTTCCAACCGTTCCTACTTTCCTACCTTCCGTCCGCTGGTTATCCTACCTCCTTCCTTCCGTTGGTTTCTTCATCCTTCCCTCCCTACCTTCTGTTGGTTTCTTCACTTTTAAAATTTCCTTTAAGTTTCTCAATATTGTTTTGTTAATACAATAGGAAGCATTGCATATAGTAAGGAATGTTGGCGTTTATTGAAATTATTTTACCGAATTCCTGTTTCACTGTCGCTCCAGACGTTAGTTATTTTTGCCTATTTCAAAGGGATATAAATGTAACAAACACATCTTTTATTGCTCTATACACTTACCTTCCCTTTCACCTGATATGGTAAAACTTCCAGAAAAAATGTGGGTGCCGATATGATTTATAGAAATAAAAGCAGAAATTCATAATTTTTATTACAATCATGCGAACGAGACCCTCACTGTACATGCATGTATATATGTACTGTTATAACAAACTGTACATGTATACTGAATGTGCTATTGTTGTACAACACGCTTTATTAACAACATCTTTGCAAGCACAGGATATAATGAATACACTATAGAACTCAACTACGATCATCTATTTTAGAAATAATTAAAGTATATTAATTAGAGCTAAAATGATAAATGTTTAAAAGAGAACAGCATTAATAATAACAATAATATATTTTACAAGGCTTACATTTTCAGTGTGCATTATGCATCTTGAACACTTCAAATGAAACCACTGTAGTTTGCAATTGTGTTGTCACATATCCACATGTTATCTCTTTAAAGCTCCTGGAAGAGCAATGGTCCAGTGGTAACGCGTTGAATTGGTAATCCTGGGGTCGCGATTTCGCCCGCTGCTCCTTAAATGACATTACTTATTCTCTTTCGGATACGGAATCCTGTTGGGTCCAGTTAAAATGTCGCCGTCGCGCTTAGAGTTACACGCTCGACAATGCGACGCGACATCGCGAAAATGCGATACGACGCTCGACAATGCGAAGCGACGCACGACAATGTCAAACAAAATATCGCGATTTCATATCGTATTGTTGCGCTATGAAAGCGCGAAATATCGCATTGTCGCTTCGCATTGTCGTGCGTTATATCGCATTGTCGAGTTGCGTTGTCGCGATGTCGCGTCGCGTTTTCGTCCGTCGTGTTCTGCATTTGTGTAGGCCTCGACGCACGACAGTACGATACGACGCTCGACAATGCGAAGCGATGCGCAGCAACGCGACGCGACATTTTCACAATGTCGTATCGCATTGTCTCCCGTCGTGTGTGCTCCTCTAGCGCGAAACACGAAAATGCCAAACGACACTAAACAACGCGACGCGACGCTCGAAAACGCGAAACGACACTAGACAATGCGACAATGCCATTTTTCGCGCTTTCATAGCGCGACAATACGATATGAAATCGCGATATTTCGTTTGATATTGTCATGCGTCGCTTCACATTGTCGAGCGCCGCATCGCATTTTCGCGATGTTGCGTCGTGTTTTCGAGCGTCTACCTCTAAGCGCGACGGCGACTTTTAACTGGCCTCAACAGGATTCCGTATTCGGATGAGTCGTAAAACTGAGGTCCCATATATCAGTGCCATAAACTTGTTCAAAAGGTTAATAGTTTCTAATGATTCGATTAAGATTAACAAACAATGAACTGCACACCGTTTTAAAGCTTTCTAAACCTAAGATAAACTGTCGAAATCTCGTTTTCATTATATCTCAAATATCTTCTATTTATACCCGTTGAAAACAAAATGCATCGAACAAAAGAACATGCATTTTCTACAAAATTAAAGAATATGTCTGTGTGATATGTATGTTTGTAATTTGGTCGTATATCTGCTAGATGACTAACTTAAATTCAGGATGTCCACATGTTATTTTTTTATGCGGCAATTATCTTTTTGTAATTTGTTAAATATTTCCAATTAAGAATTATAATGCTTGTTTAGCATGCTTAAACAAATACAGTCTAGCCGTGTGATAGAAATACGTATTTCATTGGTAATGCAATTTGTAATATCGTAACGTGACATACCTTTGTTCTTTTAAAATGCACATTCTGTATTTCACACAAATTTAGACAGACGACAACCATATGCTAGCACGCAGACACGAATGCCTTTGGTGACGAGATCTGTTTTAAAGCCCTATAGAAGTAACATTCCTATACACTGCACTTCCATTCATTGTTCTTTGTCTTTGTGTAAGCTTTCAGACAACGATCTCTTATCCATATTGAACTAAAAAAAGAAATGCTTAAGGAAACAGTAATAAAACAAGACTTCCAGAGTTATGTGCCTTGTTTAGTGCACTCCAGCTTAATAGCCATTGCCATTGTGTGAAGTTTCAGTAATGTTTCTCTAAACAAGTACAATATGCACTTGAAATGAAAAAAAAAATGTAATTAAAAACTTAAGCCAGACATAGTTATAGGTTCTGTACTCTGCGATCTCTTCTGAGTGTTCTCTCTCTCTCTTTATGCATTTCAACCAAGTCCCTTTAGTTGATGAGTTTTTTTTCTAAGGAAGAACAAATAAAAAAAGGGAAATATTCATCAAAATATATCTGCTGACAAATGTTCGCCTGTTTAAAAAATCACTGTGACGTCGCCCGTCTTGCAAAGAACGTGGATGTTTTGACATTGTTTTCAGCTAAAGACGTGGGTTTCGCGTATGACACACCGTCTTACCAAGATGAACAGATGTGCCAAGTTATTTAAACAATCTTCCATGCATGGATATGTTACCGGCCAAGCAGGGCGCACAGACGAACACAACTCGTATGAACGTGCCAACGGTCACAATTATGTAGAGATATCCACGAGCGGTCTTGCCAATAAAATTACGAGATTCTGTATCGTAATTGTCCTCAGAACGGCTCTTATAATTATGAATACTTTAAACATTTTCCGACAGATTTTAAAACTATGTTGGTTTGTTTTTATGCCACACTTAGGGGCAATAAAACACAGAGTGTTAACATCGCCTCACTTTAAGGAGTCATTGCTGCTTTAGTGATAAACTGAAGTGAGTGCAGTTTATCTTTCCGTTCCGGTTTCTAACTAACTTTTTATAGTAGCCACTTGTAAACAAAACTTCGTTTCTATAGGAGTATCAAGTTATTGCATATCCTAGTAATTTCTCATTATCTATCAGAAACAATTCTGCTTGTACCAATGTATTTTATATTTCTCAGATTTAATAGTGTTCATTTTAACTGAGGAGGCAACCATTAATTTAAAACTTGTTTGAAACCAATTAGAGATGGATTGGTAATATTACTTTTTTACATAAAATAATTATCTGTTCATTTCTAAACAGAATATAATATTATAATGTTGAAGATTCTCTCTAGTAAATACTAAAAAAAAAAAGATTTACTGTCCATATGGAAATTTCATTATATACATTTAACAAGCATGTTCACTTCTTTTATGAAGTTCGTGCTAACACTACATTCCCAAATAAGTGGATCATGTGCCGAGTACAAGTACCCTAGCACAAGTAAGGATAATAGATTTGCAAGGCATATAAATTGGCCGGAAGGGTGCACGCATACGAAACCTTTTTGTACATGACAAAAAGTTTAAATCCGATATGTTTGCAGATAATTTGCCATCGTTGCACATGCGCAAAATGTAAAGTGATTGGAAAATATTCATGGACCTATAAGATAACGATACCTATATTTGTTTTTCGTGATTTCACGATACAATAAACTAAGTAAATATTTCAGATAGCTGTGCGATGTAAGTTATGATATGAATAACCTTGACTTGAACTGCCAGACAAGTAGGTTTCTTTGAAACGGTAGTTACTATTTCCTTAGATGAAACAATAATGATTAATATGATTTTCGTTTTAATTTGTGACTCATCCAGAGAGGCAGAAATAAAACCATTATCATGTTAAATATGTATACAAGTTTAGTCAGCCAAATATCTGACACACATTAAATATTATACACTTAGTTTACCAGGCGAGTTTTTAAACTGATTATTTTTCATGATTCAAAAATAAACTTCAATGCATAGCCAACACTACTGATCGACATAAACCTACCCTATACAAGCCGGGATTGTTTACTTTTGTAGACTGTACTCAATTGATAAAACCAGGTCTATTTTAAAACCGGTTGAACTAATTGTCGTATTGTATTTAATATTTTAGATAGTTGTCATCCGTTTAAACTATTTGTTCCTTTTCAATAATTTTGATATCTCATATCGTTATTATTTACTGTAGTAGGAGTTTTAGAAGTTTTTGCCACAGTTAATGTGAATGCTGAACTGATTATTGTGGATTGCAGACAAGGGGCACGTTTTAAGAAAAGTAGTAGCAACGAGCCTGCTGATCAAAAAGGCCTAATAAAACCTTTAATGTTTCTCAACAAATAACCATCACTTTCCTTGTAATTAAAATTCTTCATGCTTTAGAATAACGAGGAAATATAATAGCTATATTCGTCAAAATTTGGTCCCATCAAGGTGACGGGTGCAATCTTGATTGTGATAATCAACAAAGATGAAACTGAGTGTTATGTACGTCCACATTGCGATAATCAGTAAACATGAAACTGTGTGTTCTGTACGTCCACATTGCGACAATCAGTAAAGATGAAACTGTGTGTCATGTACGTCCACATTGGCAATTTGCGATATCAGTAAACATGAAACTGTGTGTTCTGTACGTCCACATTGCGACAATCAGTAAAGATGAAACTGTGTGTTCTGTACGTGCAGTTTGCGATAATCAGTAAACATGAAACATCAGTATAAGTGTACGTTTAACTGCATGAGAACGTGCATGCACGCGCTTGTGTTTGCATATGTGCATCCCTGTGTGCATGTGTGTGATTAGGTTTCGTTTTACTAAATATGCCTAATCATAAAATGGATTCGGGTTCGAGTTTGTTACCCCACACGGAACCATTTTCATTAATTATGAGGTTTTATAACAGTGCATGTTTAAGGACTGCATAGGATTTAGCGACAAAAAATAACGGTGAAACCAGTGTGTGATCTCTTGAATTACTTTAGTTTTATTCTTCTGATATCGGGTAGACTGCTCCCATACCAATATAGTGTGGGTTCTACATGTTTGACTTTACCCTGAAACTAAAACAACGTGCTAATATAAACCTCTTCGGTATCTTCTCTAATAGCATGTGGTAAAATTTGTAATATCATCACCTTGGCAAAGGTCGCATATATGTTCTCTTTATAGACAGTTAAAATCTAAGAATAAAAGAATACTCGTTAAAGTAGAGCGCTCCTTTATACAACTGTATATTTGCAATAATCGTTTTCACAACGAGCAGTATTGATTGTTGATTTTAAGTAGTCAGGTATTTTTCAAGCCCAGATGATATTATAAAATTTAAAAGTTGATTCCGTGTCAAATTTGCCACTCATTTTACAAGCTTTAAACATAACGTTAAAACGGTTATTCTCAAACTTGAAGAACAAATTGTTTATATGACTCTTACCTGGAGGCATAAATTTTAAAACGTAGTCGTTTCATTTTGGAATAATCCAAATATGCATTACTGTAGAGCGTAAAGCTTAAGGAGAAACATACCCGATTGTTTCAATGTTTATGAATACAGCTCTTATATTTATTATTTACTTGTAACTTCTTTTCTGGATTTATGTTCCAACAATGTTAGCACTACATGTATATGAATCACAAAGGGGTTTGTTTTAGACGGACTACATCTTAAACACAGTTTGCATTGAATGTAATTGTTTCCATTCATTGTGTTCGTAAAAAGAACACCATATTGCCAGGGCGTAAAAAACTTACACAGGGTAAAAAAAGCACTTATTTGACTAGAAAACAGATGTGGTTCTTGTCATGATGTAAAAGGACGTATTTGAGATCCTTACACGTAAACGATGTCAATAGAATACATTGTAGAAAAATGTTTTGAAGTCAAATGCTCAAATAATTTTTATATAATAGCACAAGTCTTAAAAAAGAAAACAAAAAAATATCTACGAATATTACGAGTTTCTACGCATATACTAAAGCTTTACGAACAGTATAAAACCTATATTTAGAACTTTGACTTCCGTGTGTCGTCACATGATTGAATACATATTTACTCTTCGCACATGCGCTAAAATCATATCCGTATATGAATATTGACTAAAAACCACATGTATTTGTTTCATAGATAAATGTCCCAAACATCGCTTTCAAAGTTTTGCCAAAATATTAAAAACTGTTAATATTTAAAGCTGTTTGCAGTTTATTTACAAGATTTGTCAAACACATACAAAGTCAACTGAAGACTTCAGCTTATTTACACAGGGGCAGAAACTTGATTGAGATTTGCTATATTGAGTATGTTCAACAGTTTAATGTGTGATTTCTGTTTACTGCTTAAGAGACCGGAAGCTGTGTCACGAAAACTTAAGCAAACACGCGACGAAATTCTTTTGAGAGAAATAAGAAGTAGGGTGTCCCTGTTGTGGCACGCTTTTTTCACCACGTGTTGCAATATTTACCTAAAAATATTCACCTATCAGAATCAGTAAGAGTTACGTCTGCCCGCTTAATATAGAGGAAGTCTGTTTAAAGTAAACTGACTATCAAACTCATTCTTGTGGACTTTCGTACTTACTTGTTATATGGTTGTTCGTGAAATTTATTCATAAAAAAATGCATGTGCCGGTACTGGTGAAAACGACATGCTGCGGAACATGTCACGTGGTACACCAAACACCTGTTTCGGGGATACTGTATTCTATATTTTACCGACATTTTTTCCCAAGTGGACGTTTACGAAAAGTGCGGTTTCCCATGCAATGATTCCTCCGCGAGCCGATTTTTTTTTCTTTGTTTCTTCTTTTTTTGGCCAGATAACGAGGCTGTACCGACAGAATCGAGGAAAGTGAACACATGTTTTCTATTTCTATCGTTTAACTGTGTTCATGGTGCTTTAATCTTTATTGTTTTCTCATACAAAAAATACCTCTACTTTGAGAATGGCATTATCCACCTCACTGGCCTTTTTTATAAATCCAAGGTCAGTGCGTTCCGTGCAGCTCATGAATGTGCGCAACACATATCTGTGCATTCCATACAATAAAAATAATTGCAATGTTTGTATACGTGTCTTTTATTAAATAAATAAAGAGTGCTACCGATTTTCTGTGCGCATTTATTGATATCTCGTATATCTGACTGAATGAATACTCAACAAGGAAGCTTGAAACATCCTAGTAGGATGTACTAACGAATGCGGTAATAAAAAACAGGTCAGTAATATGTCGAGAAAAGATAAGTACAATATAAGACAGTCGCACAACTTAACATTTAAGGTTTGAAAGAAGCGAAATGTCAGTAAAGATATATTTTTATAACATTAACTGTTTACGTCTTTTAACGTTATATTTTGATGTCTAAATTCTGGTAGTGTAGTTATATATGAGAGACATAGAATATGTATATCTGCATTATATTATTTTGGTTTCTGTGTGTTTAAACAGACTGTTGTGCCAACAAACGAATCGTACATTTACAAACAGGAAATATTGATAATTATAATTATAAAGCATATCACCAGAATACACTGACTCGAATTTCAAAACGTTTTCTTTCCGTAGTTTGTAATAAAACGATACATTACAAGCATTTCGTGTTTCCCTTGAGTAAAAACATGTTACCCATCTTTCTGCTATCTATATTATACCAATCAAACAGGCGTATGTTCTGCATGTAAAACGAGTAAAATAATATTTCTGTTAGAAATGTTTATGTTGACGAGAGAATGATAATGGATGTTGTCCAGTGTTTGTATTTCTGAACAAAAGGCTATAAAGTAAAAAAACACAACCATGTTGATATGACATTGACTCTTTGCATTATGAGACTTACACATACGCGCACAGGAATTTAGTTGGCTTATTTGAACAGAACTTAAATTAACATTTGAGAGTGTACTCTCGTTAGATATTGTCTTATTGTAGATATTTGATAGACTTGCAGAAAAAAAATACTGGTGGCGGATAAATTGTATATGTTCTACACTTGTACATGATTATTAAAATAAGTGAGGGTAAGATCTGTCTGTAAATGTGACCTTGAGGTTGCTTACTGTATTGATGTACTATGAATTCTTATTGGAGAGGTCATCAGACCTCTCCACAGTGTTGGCTTTAATTGCTGGCGGCATCCATTTTTGCGTATCAAATTTTAGTTAATGATCTCATATTAAGCCTAAAATCATGAAAACCAGTCTACAAAGATAGTTATGCGCATGCTCCTAATCATAATACGAATTTATTTAAACGAAACCAAAATTTAACATCGAGTCAAAACGGCCCATGGTTAAAACGGCCCATTATGAACAGAACGTACAGAATAATTTTGTAATCCCTTAATTAAACACAAACAAATGCAATTATAGGGATGCATTTCTTATAATCTATGCTACTTTTTAAAAACTACAAATTCTAAATGCATTTTTTTCTGAGAAACTCATCAGCCTGTTGAACAAATTAATATTTAGCCATGGTCATGAAAAAATGGTAAATATTTTTTTCCGAATTTCAGAGCATTTTTGACAAGTCCATTTCTTCGATTTGGATCAAATTTACGCCCTTTTAATATTTAGTCCAGCTTAAAAGATACTATCGCTGATTATTTTTTTTTAAAAATTTGGACTAAGAAAGGTGTAATAAAAGCTTGAAAGTGAAAACAAAACTGAATGAGCCTAAAAAAGCAGCAGCTTAACATGGGAGTTCTGGCTTCAACAACTACATGCATTGTTGTAAAAGAGGGGGAGTAAAGCCTAAGGGGCTTATAAGAAGATCCCCAAGATTCTACAAGGTATGAAATACATGAGGTTATCTTAATTTGTTTAATTTATTTAAATGATAGACACGCCACTATAAAAACATTTGAAATAACTAAATTATAGTCAGTTTCGGTCATTTTGCCTAATAAGGTATTAACTATTAATAATAGTTAGGTTACTAGTTTTTATAATTATTTAAATCACAGACCTTTTAAAAAATTCAAAATGATCTTGGAAACAAATAGATTCATTCTTTCAGTGACGACAGCTGCTGACCTCTCTTTGGCTTACTTTTTTAAAGGAAGCCAACTTGTATTCAGTATTGTGTTAGTGTATTCCCTCCCTTCTTGCTAGAGACATTATAACTATAAGAATACTCTCTATTATAGAAACATTGTATTATATGAAAAGTTGTTTGTCTAGATATTGTGTAGTTTTTGAATGTTATATAGTATGAAATAATTTTATCAGACTGGTAGGGGAAGGTTAATGTATCGACCCGTGTGATGTTTTAATTGTTTAACATCTAAACGTATTGAAGTCATCGTAGGTTAAGTTACTGTTATAGAGTTTGAACAGTTTTTTATGAGTGTCTTGTAGCAGCTGACGATTATCAAATCAACGAAGTGTTTCAAAAGTCTATTTATTCAATCTCACTTTTATTTAAGTCATTAAAATAAACGAAACAAACCCAAAGGTTTCCTAGGCAATTGTGTTCGTTGTTTTAGTACTTCTTTTTCCCTTTCTATTCTAACATATGTATTCATACAATGTATCATTATATGAAATGAAATAAAACTTCGAATTACATTTTCCATGCACATTATAAAGTACTAAAGTCATTTTAAAAGAGTACAAATCAGTGCATTTATATAAATTTAATAAAAGCAAATATCTTCTGAAATGCTACTTATTTCAAAATCAGACGGTATAATTGAACGAATACTGTAATGACAACTGTGTGTCTATAAATAAAACCGGACTTTCTGTATGAATAATTGAAAAGATAGAAATCGTAAACTTTATTCCTTTTTTCATTACACATATACTTTTTTATCACAAATCAAACACATATGGTGTAACATTCAATTAGCAAGGTTTTGTCAAGATTTATCAAATATATAGATTGAAATGAACTTTTTATTCTGTAGCCACTTAAGTAAAATACTGTCGCTGTAACGGCATTCATTTGTAATGCATTTATGTGTACAATCGTTAAAGATCATTTAGTTATGGGAACAAAAGGATTTGTACTATGATCGCAAACTTAAAAAGTCTCAAAATTATGTTTGTTTATTAGCAGCAAAGCTAAAATATTCGTTCAATGTTTATATAATCATTGGTCAAATTTAGACCTGATACATCCATTTAAGAGACGAAAACCCTTTGAACGTTATTACCTCTAGGAACAACTTTCGCCTCAAGTAAAAGCTTTGAACACAATATATACCGCAACATAAACTTATTACAAATTTTCACCAGAAACATGCAGAACAAACACACACGCTGTCATTTGTCCACGAAATGTTAATTAACTAAGTTACTGACTCATTTTTGTTACAGAAAGACATCAAAATATAAAGTCTTACACACTTTAAACGATAAAATATTTACCCCGTGACTTAGATACTTTTATTATAATATTAATTTTGACTAAACGTAAACCTAGACGCAGTGGCTCAGTGGTGTAAATCATCACTCTTTAATTTACTGACCGAAAGGTCATGCGTTCGAATCCTGGTTAAGTCAACATTTTTTTCCTTTTTTTTAATGATGTATTGAAGCATAATACGTTTGTCCATAGTATAGTTTAAAGAAAAAATATTAGCTAAATTCTGTGAGTCAGTCGCTTTAAAGCAACGCACTTAAAACACGTTTTCAGTAAACATTGTTGATTTACATGTGTATTGAACATTCTGTTAAAGTCTTTGTCTCTATATTATTCTGCAATATTTGTTAAAAACTACACATGCTGGAATTTTATATCCTTTCTTTTTAACCCTTACAATGTTTTTTAAATAATGGCTGAACCTTTGCGAAACAAAAATTGATTGTAGACTGGGGTGACCTTAGAACTGAATTTGGTTCAACTGATCCCTTTTCATGCATATCGAAAGTGTAAAGAGGTGCTCCGAATGAGACCTCTGACCATAGCATATGATATTGATATTGGGTCTGACTGTAATCGCCATTCAGATTCTGTCTTTTTTGGTTTGACAGACTATCGAGGAACTATTTTAGTTGTAGCGTAAAATTACAGTTACTATTTCTTCTAGCAAATGTGAGCCAGTGACTATGCTATTCGGTAAGACGTTCTGTAATTATGCTGTTTCTATATGTGAATTGTTCCTTTAAGTGAACTGATTATATAATTATGCGAATTGTTTAAAATAACCGCATACAGCATTATTTGCTCATTTGAATTCCGCAAGGCAAGGTACAGAGAAATTACACTTATTGGATAAAAAGTGCTGACTGTTTTTCCAAACTCTGAATTAAGCCGCTCATTTATGTCAGACTCTGCAAATTTCAACCCGATATTTTCGTACTAAAGTAACACACATTGCTCAAACATTTAATTGTAAACATTAACTACGCTCGATGACTACTAAGCGCGCAGTGTCCAAAATCAAAAGCCCGTAGGACCCATACCTGCTTGCAAGTCCAAAACTACCGTATTTTACTTACTGAGATATTAAGTCTGTAGATATTGTCACTATATCCCGGATGGAGCTGTTTGTTGATTGTAGCGCGCACCAACGTGTGTTTATATATGTCTGTAGATATGTTCAGGAGGTAATCTGATGAAAAAATCCAAAAATAAATACAAACCGTAGGAACCATAAATTTGTAATCAATAACACTCCTGAAGAAAATTAAAAGCAGTGTGTTTTTCACGTTGTTATCAATATGTGATTCCTTTGTTTCATTCGCCTTTTCCTTCTTGAACGATGCTTATAGAAGGTTATCAAGCGTTTGAAGGCTCAGTAGAATTCAGTTACATATTACAATGAAAAGATATATCAATTCCAAATATGTTGCTTTGGTTGAAAAAGTCAAGGTAGAAAAGAAAGTCTATATTACACACAACAGATATATGCCGAACACGTCTTTGTGAAGAATGAAAGCAACTTTTCATTAGTAACCAGGCCGTGAAAATACGAAACAACTTGTGTATACTGAAAAGTCCATTACTTCCAATACACGTATGTAAGGTAGACAAAAAACAACATCAAACAAACAAACACAAACGAGGTACAGTGGTCAAGGGGTTAGAGCGCCGGACTCCCAACAAGGAGGCCGCTGGTTCAAATTCCCTCAAGGCGAGAAACAGTGACTTTCCGCGTTCTTCAATTTCGGCGCGAGTATTTGATTTAAACCCAGGAAACAATCATCGAAAAGGGTTCGTGCAAGTTGCAATATCGATAGTTTAAACTAAAGGAAACAAATCATATCCATCATCATTTTGGTTTGTTTCTGCTTAGTGCCATTTGGAAGTGTCTCAACATGAGGAAATCGACATAATGGAAAGGACTGTAACAGAGATGCATCAAACTTAGTCAGTAGCCGTAAGCGAAGCTTTACATATCAAGCATGGCTGCAATATAAATTTCATACAGTTGATCCTCTTAACTGGAAAGAAGATATAAATCTGTTTTCATCTCCGTCTCAAAGGGATGCAAATCTTACAACCATACTTCAAATTGCTAAACATGATTACCTTTTTGTATACTTACAGAAAACAGTAGTAAAATGCTGATCCATTTGTTTTGTTTTTAGATAACCGCATATTTTGTCCAAAATACAAACATAGAATGTAGCAAACTTTACATGTTACACTGAACTTGTTTAAAAATTGCTGCAAGGTTTATTTCTCGTATGGTTAAAAACAACTCCAGTCCAGTTTCAGTTAAAGTTTTATTACATTTCCTTTGTCTGATAATAATGATAATAATGTTGCAAACATATAATTCTGTAAGAGCAAAATTTCATGTGTTATATGTAACTATCTTATTACGATACAAGTTTTTGTTAACTATAAAACTGTCATATTAACAGGGTTTGACACTAGCTGGAGAAAACAAAATAAATTTTAAGTAATGATAACTTCATCTTATTACAAATAGGTGTCATTTTCGGTATCAGATTAACAAACGGTGCAACATTAAGCAAGTAGAGGTTAATACAGCTAACTTCGTGATGTATTGTCAGGAAATCAAAACGTTTATCACAGCAAAACAGAACCGATTTTATTTTGAATAAATACAATACAGTACGTCATCCCATATATACCTTTTTAACAAACAGTCACGTAACAATATAAACAGTAGACTTAAATGATGTTAAGTTACAACTTACATCAGAAGTGGTCTTGATAAGGAATTGGTATAAATAGCGAATAGTATTAGTTTCTAAGCTGTAGACTTTTGGTCCTTGAAACTGCTGATGTGCGAGATATTTTGAAATGATTAAGTTGTAATAATAGTTGTATTAATAGCGGAACCTTAATTTATATTGACAAACAGATAAATATCTTCAAAGTGACAGAAGTGTGAAAATAAACAATCAAATATTCATAATAACTAAAATACCCAAAATACTTAATATTGGAAAACAGCGAAATAAAAGAAAATAAGCAATACCATATTTTTGACTTGAACTTCATGCAAATATACAGAAAAAAAACTACATAACTTCTAATAATACACAATGGTCATGACACGTCTGTGTATTAAACTCCTTTCTGTTTTAACACACTAACGATAAACCCCGCCATTGCATATTTTTTTTTTTTTTTTTTTTTGAATGAATACCTGGTTTGGACAGAGGCGTTAAAAGTTTTCAAATGTGCTCATTTTTATACAGCTGCTATAAACTGTTTAAACTTTTCATTTTTGTAATAATTTCACCACTTTATAATGACTTTTTACATAGTTTTATTTCTACTATTATTGTTTTGGCAAATTTGTAGAATTAGAGACAAAAACAGTGAGACGTTTACTTAAAATTCAAGCAAAATCTGTCCTACTCAGAAATTGCAATTTAATTACCGAATAGTCATCAAAATACTTTAAAAAGTACCACAAAACTGCTAGCAAACAGATCGGTAGACAGGCTGGAAACTTTATTTGCATTTATGTTCAATACGAGAGCAACATGTTTTATTTAAAAAATAATATGTATAATACCATTTTTTGGAGACAGTTGAAATATATTTCAGATATCTTGCTTTTTACCGATTTGAGCAATGTTCAGTGTTCATAAGTGGCGAGTAAGTCCGGTTAAGTAGTTCTGCTTGAGTTGTACAAAAGTTTGTAGTTTTTGAAATCGTGTCACATTCTGTACACACGGACTTTTTCAAGTGTACTCGAAAGATTGTTACCATATTTAACTACACTAGACAAAAAATCCCGAAAAAGCAATTTCTTTCTCCCAGCGACAATTTTCAAACCGCCATATTGGATCCCGAACTGTTTTCCAATATAAGTGTCTGCTAATTTTTTGTCCACTCCTACACTTTATTTGTACATTTCTAAATGGATATTAACAGTTTGACATCGCCTTTGAAATTTAACAAACTATGAAAAACGTCGGTCAAAAACAATTAAAGAACTCATACGAACATAAACACACACCATCTATTACTGTTTTTATATAATATTTACAAGAAAGCAATTCTCCAACGAGTTGTTTTCGAAAATTACACAAAGACTGATTGTCCTTATCAACAACGCTTCTCGTTTCAGTTGAAAACAAATTTGATCATTGTAGAAGCGCTTGCATATATGTTTCAACTTAATCTTCGATCGATCATATGTAATTAGCAATATGTTTTCTTAGTTTTTAATTTTAGATATCTGCTAAAATCCAAAATAGCTTTCCTATTGTTACATTTATGAAGCTGAAAGCATTGATCATACGGGAGTATCTATAAATAAATCCTAAATGTAAATCCGAAAACAACATGAAATTCACCTATTAAATCTCGTCACCTATTTATTAGGTAACAACAGGATAAAAATATTCCATAGATGAAAATCCTTAAGAGTTATATCCTCGACAAAAACAATATAATAATAAATATAATGAAATAATCATATCAAAGAACATTTATGCTAGTTTTCATTATACCACATATCACACCATTTATATCTTCCTGTCAAATATCTTACATTTATGGGTGAATTATTATTCGTTAAATGTGTCACGTAATGAAAATGAAGCCATTACATTTAATACACCTAATCAAATTATTCAGGAGTAGCAAACTCTTTAGTGTACGTATAGAAACTTACAAAATACTATTAATAAATATCATCAAACAGATAAAACAGTGAAAAAGGATGATCTTTCCTATTTTATATGTTCTCTGTCAATATAAATTTTAGTAGAGAAAGCTTCTGTCTGAGGCTTATTTAGACCTTTAAGTTAATGTCGATATGCAAAATGAATTATATCGTTTATAATCAATTTGAAAACCTTTATGAAATATTGTTTAAATCAGAAGCACAGGTATAACCCTACAATCATTGACTGTATCTAAAATTTATAATAATATTTATCCATTCATACAGTCGATTCTTATATCTATATAGGTACTGATTATCTACAGCCATATTTTACTGTTTTAGCCTTTTTCACAATATGTGACATTTTTCATTTTTTTCCAAAATGTTAATCAGACACATAGTCTACCCGATAATCTCAAGGAATCTTATCTTCAATTGTACTTCACCTCCACTATCCCACTTCACAGTGACCATTCCATCAGCATGCACAGCTATTACAGTTCCACACTACAAGTAAAAATATTAACTTTGATACAAATATTATTAAAATAACAAAACTTACTGATGCAGACATAAACATGATTATATTTTCTACATTACAACTTTGATATAATTTAATGTTACTATATAATAATAATAATAACAATAACCATAATCATTACCCCATCATCATCATCATATGGTTTATATGAAGCATATGAATAGTAAATATCAATTATAAGAATATCAGTGGATATGTTTATCTTCACTTAACTATCAAATCATTAAATGAAAGAAGAATTTACTTATTTTTTTCTTAAAGCATTTTATCCTTCAGTGTGAAAAGAAAAAAAAAGAACATAGTTTGAATGTTTATTGATTTCTCCTTTTCCATCTACTTTTTGTTACGTATATACGACACCAATGAGTTCCATACAGTATAGTAGAATAACTCGTGTCCTAAAAAATAATACAATACTGTAATCAGCGACTGCGGGCAGTATTTTGCCATTAAAGAAAACAAGAGTTGTTCTAGTGAAAATGTTACTGCACACATGACAATATTTCCGTGTTTACGCGCATCTAATTTTTCTTTAACAAAGAAAAATTGTTTGTAAAGTATCAACAAAAATGAATGACTGTGAAGTTTGAACTGTATGTCCCATCTGCGTTAATAGAAACAGGATAGCTAGTTGACGGTAACTAATTAATCTTAATTAAGAAATTATAGTATATATATAGTTTTTACCTATTACATGGCCACTTGAAAATGATTACTTTGTACGATGACACTTTTGAACATCATAATTATACCAATGTTCAGTAAACCGTCGAAATTATTTTATTTTAGTCAGTAGTAGCAATCAGCAATTGCAGGCAGAACTTGACAGTATAAATACATCTTAATTGAATATTTTACTTCATTTTCGTCTTCTGTACACCATCTTTACTTTTGCCAAGCAGAGAATGGCAGAATGGTATAAAAATATTACAAAAACAATTTGAAGACTATTTGTTTCTCTGTTATGAAAGAAAATAGAAGAATAAAAATAGAAATTAGAACTGAATTATGGATTTTAATATAAAATAATAATACATTATAAATTACATTAAAAAAATACGTGTTTGTTTGTTTGTTTGTTTGTTAGTTGTTGTTTTTTTTTTCGAAAATGGCAACATCGCACAGAGACACGTTAGATAATCATAAACTGTTACGTTTACATTTTGAATAATGCGTTTGGAATGGTTAAATGACAATTCGAAATGCCTTAGTTTTCAGACAGAAAGAGAACGATGTATTGAACAACAGTAGTAATCAGTGATTGTAGGCAGTAACGGGCAGTTTGCTTATAATTTGGATTCGTTAAGAAAGACTTTTTATTCATGCATTTGAAAAAAAACAACTGTTGTCGATTTGAATATTGTTTCATGTTTACAATGTCGGAAACCTGGGGCTAGACAACTGCTCAAAATCATAGGTTTTAAACGATCAAACTGACTTTCCGTCATATCAAACTGACTTTCTATCAACTCTGTCAGTTTTAATGTTTAGTAAACAATGTTTCAAAACTTAATTAAGTTGTATTAGAAGCTACTTTTCTGTATTTTACACACATTCGTTGTACCATTCAAACCAATGAACGCATTTTTCACATTAGAGTTATTTCAAGACGTAAACACATTATCACCATAATTTATATTTGCCTATAACGATAACACATGGTTGCCTTTTCTTTACTTTTAACATCCTTTTTCAGACAGTTAGGGACGGAAATAGATAATTACAGTTTTTTAATCGTTTTCAATATGTCATTATTTTTGTGTAATCAACCATTTTGTATGTGCTATTAACACATTGACATTTTGTTTTCTTTTTCAGCAAATTGTTTTAGTAGCGTACTGTTTTTAACCGCAGATAAATCCTTTCATTTAGTTGCTTTACTACGTGGCGGAAAAAACTTAAAGTACAACACAATTGATTGCAAACAATATGAAACTTCATTGCCTAAGTTACTTTATTTTCAATAGTGTTTTCGTTTCTCACTCCGTATCGAAACTTTCCAGTGAAGCACATGCAATGAAACTAATATTAATAAGATTTTATGAATTTTTCATGATTCTTGTCAAGATGACGAAAGTTGAATGGAATATTTCTAGAAAAAAATAACAGGATAAAATGCTGAAAACTGTCAGATTCTTGTTAAATATCAAGACCTTGTTCGGTTTTGAATGAAAAACAAACAGAATTTACTGTGGCTATAAATAGTACCTTGTCGTTCTCGGATACATTTTGACGTTTATGCTAAATGGTAATAAAATAGTCCATCCGGTTTACATGTTGATCATATAAACACTTATTATTTCTCTCTAAATCTGGAAGAAAAAAAGTATTATATGCGAAGTCCGAAACATTAACGAATTATAACTATAAAATTCCTACAGCAAGGCATTCATAAACTAGTGTTGTTTCAGTTAATTTTGAACGTACGTGCATTTAAACGTTTCCCTTCCCCCAATTATCACCTTGGAAACCCGTACCTACAACAAATACGTAAAACTTTAACTTATTCCTTGAATTGTGATTCTGTGGTATGTTTCCTGAAATCTAAAATTAAACGGACATAAATCATTAAAAAATATTGCTTCTATTTCTTTTTTGTGTCAAAATTATTTATATCAATTCACAGAATGTGAACAGATCGAGTTAGAATAGAAAGAATATAATGACTGCCCTTAAATCTCTAGGATCGAATGTTTCTAGTTTATAACTTTTAAGTTACAACTGTAACTAACATCATAATATAAGCGTGTACGGTAGTGTATGAACGACAAAAAAAAAACTTGTATGTCACGAAACAGCAGCAGTTAGCTATACAACGTATCATTTTACGAATGTTTATCTTCAATAAAAAGTGTTTAGAGCGGAAAAAAGAACATACATATATATAAGTGCGCCTTTTTTTATTATCGGAGAAAATTGTGACAAAACGGTAAAAATTGTTCGATGTTACATGATCATAGTATTATGGTCATGACTTTTTGTCAGATTATCTTAGTTACCCTTTATTTAAAACAGGGATCAAACGGTTTAGATGGATTTGTGAAGAAAAAATATTGAACTAGACAGAATGAAACATAAAAGAAAAGGAAAATATGATTGCTCCATGTTGGACACTGACTTTCAGCTAATACGCGTACATGTAAGTCAATTCAGCAATGTTTAAACACTCACAACGAAAGTTCAACATTTTGTTTATGTTCCTATTTTTTTTCTGTACGAAATATTGCCAGTATTATATTCCTATATGTACAATTGGAGCGGGGTTAGTGTTATCCAATATTATGTAATTCTATGTTTTGATTGGCTGTTAGAAGATCCGATTATTGCCGAAGCATTACGTATTTTTACGATGTGCTACCTGTTGAATCAATTTGCGAAGTTGTGTTATTCCGGAAATCCTCGGAGAGAATCACGTGACTGTCTGGTAATATTGTGTAGGAACATTGGATATTATTGTTTTGAAATCTATTAATAGTAACAAGTAACTGATAAGAGATACAGGTAACTTTTTGAAGGTTGGCAAAATTATGGTGGTTGATAACAATGCAAAACATAGTAATTTTGTAATTACCGTTTGAAAGTCATTTTTCATCAAACAGTAAAGTATTTTATATCATTTTAAAGGTCTGTAAACTCATATTTTACATATTTAAATCATAATTGTCAAAACTGTTTTCTTTTTTGTTTGTAAATGGTTAAACTTAGTGCATCTAAGCTGCTAGGAAAATGCTGAAACGACAGGTATAAATTAGTTTAGTTTTCTTTTTTAAAAGCAAACATTCCAAATCTGCTTATATTTTCAAAATATGAATTTAAAGAGCCTTCAAATGATGTAAAATGATAAATGTTTATGTTTAATGTTTTAAATTAATAGAATTCGGCTCACAAAGAAAAAAATATTTAAAATTAAAAATTCTGTCTGGTTCCCAGTCGTACTTTGCTACGACAGTGACTGTGTCTCACCTGGTCTTTATGTTGAATTATATCAAAGTAATCAAAGCATGGTCATAGTTTATTATCAACATTGATATTACAAGTATATTTGTTATTCTGTTCAAGCATGTTTGTTATTCTGTTCAAGCATGTTATTCCATGAAAGTCATGTTATTTTGTTACTTAACAAAACAAACAAAGTTTCAGTATCATAATTATCACCATTAACATCAGGAGATATATGGAAATAAAAGGTTGAACAAATATGTTGTTGTTGTACTTCAAAAAATGTGCATTACCTTAGTTATAATATGTCTGAACAGACAGGTCTTCAATTTAAAGATATACATTAAATTTCTTTTTAGGCATCTGCAAACAAAATAGAGTGCTGTAATTTAAGGTTCCTTAAAAATACAGTAAAAACACGTACACTCAAATGGACTCAAGTCCATTTGAATTTTTCTTGTTATTATTTATACATAATTGAACACGATATCACGTTTTGAACATGAAATAGGAATTTGACAGTCTGACAACTTCAGATACATTCCTAACCCTGAAGTGCGTATCACTTGTCACGTTTTTATTTTCCTTGCTTTTTTTCTTGATGTTGTGAAAGCAGCCGTGGCATTTCATTCAACGGAAAATTAAGTGCTTGGACGTGATTTTGATCAACACTAACAAGAAAACATCTAACTTGTTTGATCACCTGTTCCTTCTCCTCGTGTTTTATATTGTTGTATAGCTACTGTCTGTGTATTATGTTGGTTTGAGATAAGAATCATTTGTAAAGAACAACATTCTGAATGCTAGATTTAGAGTTACATTTTGACTGCCATAATAAAAAACATGAACGAGTGAAGTATTTATATGTGTCTGAACAGTTTTCATTAAATTTTACTGAGTGGCATCGCGAATTGTACAGGAACCACAATGTTCTGTAAGGAAATGAATATTTCAGCGGTAAACGTTAATTTTAATAGCTGACACATTGTAGACTTACATGATTTATATTGGTATTTATTTGATATTCAAATAGTCTAATAGTGGAATGTTTAAGATGGGAAGTACTACCCGTTTCGACCTCTTTTATACAATAAAAAAATCTTCCTAAGAATGTTTTGTCATTCAACAACAAACACCGCTTTCTTTTATTCGTTTCCTGATTAGATCGTTTATAGTCTTCAGCCGTTCTAGAAAGTAGTATTTCCCTGCTTACCTCCCCTGCGTCCGCCATTTTTATCAATTTAACTGGAAAAACTTGTTTAAAGCCTATGTGATAAAAAGGTTAAACTGCTGGTGTCACCATTACATTGACAATTTGTTAAAATAATGACGCATGCGTAAATGCTTAAAACAAAGCTGCATATTGAGTAAATTGTGTTATTTGTAATATAGACCGTTTCTCTCTTGTATTTGTTTCAAAAAGTAATACAATGTCACCAGAAACATTCTATTTCATAAAGACCGTTGCAAAAACAATCTGGGAAATAACAGGCTTTATATTAAATATTAATGTCCTACAGAGAGTCAAATATACGCCGATAATGTATGACATAGTGGTAAAGTGTCTAGTGCTATATCCTTTAATACATGATGTGTATTTTCCATATGTGCAATGAAAAATATTAAAAGGTTTACATTGTATTTATGTTTTATTCGTAGATATTAAAAGTCAGGTGCAGTTAAATTTTAATTATTCAAATAAATTTATATAAAAATATGAAAAAAAACAACTTCATTTTATCATAAATCGGATTAATAGCATAGTAAAACCTTGTAATCCACAGACGTTTAATAAATTTAGTTTAAGATTTAATATCGCATAACTTTTTTTTCAAGAAAGAAAAATACAACCACATAATATACGTTCCAACATAAACATGCGATTACAAAAATTCGCATAACCATTTAACATTACAAAATAGTATGTACGAACTTAAATGTGATACGGGGTAATTTACATGTAAAGAATTAGGTGCTTGTAAACTTTTGAGAACATGAAATGAATTGAATATATCGAGTTTATCTCTAGCAATCTTCTGCCATTGAAAAGCAGAAAAAAACGCTTCAAAACGTTTAGGGAAGTGCAATGCATAAAATTCACAATTCAACACTTGTCCGTTGTGGAAATAGAGCTCACTCAATGATTTAAATGTTTGTTATAAGTTTAGGTCTCTGTTGATACCTAGTATTTTATGGTTAGACACTATTTAGATAAACGCGCAAAAAATGTACGATTAAGATTAGTTTGATGAGAAAAATAATATTCAAATGTCATATTTAACCTATTGAACTAACAAATATTATTTAAGTTTCAAAATGAAAAACCTCAAAGCGTTGAATTGTATGAAGAAATACGAATCTGTTATATGAGACTTACGTTACGACACAACAGTGTTGAAGTGAAAGTACGAACCTGAAGAAAACTCTTTCAAGTATTATTTTTATTGAAATGCAGAGAACCGGGTAAAACAGAGGCTGTGATTTAAATACTTTTAGATTGTTTTTACGTATTGCCTGTAACAATTCGTTATCGAATAAAACTTGTCTTGATAGCTATATGCGGATGTAGACGATATTGTACTTATGAAAGAAATGGTATCAATGTCTACTCAACATCTGTATTGAATACGAAAACATAATAGGCAAAGAGAAATTATATTTGTATGGCCGAAATTCAGCTATGCAATAGGATTTAATTCAAAGCAGTAATTTCACAAGCATGTTGTAAAAATATTTCTTTCAATGTTTGCTTCACTTTCTTATTGAAAATATCAGTACTGTCAAAGCACTAAAAGTACTGAATGCGACAGGCAATTCACATTCTCAAGTTTATATATTTTGTCAACTGATTTTGTATTGATATAGTCCAGATATAGCAAAACTGCTTGCTTAGTTTCAATAGGCTCAAAAAGCTTTCATTTGCAGACGTTAAACCAGATATAACTGATACATATTCGACAAAAAAAAACGACTTATAGCTTAATATGTAAAACTGAAAACTATTAATTTCAAGATGTTTTCTCTTTGAATTACAATAGTTAACAAACGATATTTTCATTGGTCGCTTGTCTTGTTGCAGTAGACAACAAACCGCTTCCTGTACTAACACTGCACGTTTCTATGAATATCAAATGTTCATCTACATCTGAAGACTTAAAACAATATACTGTTACTTTCCTTATGCAAACGTTGACATTGACTTTGTATTTTTTTATCTAATGATGTATTATGATGGAAAAAAAATTGATTTTAATTAGTTTTGAAATGAGACATTTTTTTTTTAAATTTCCTATGTAAATGTTAAATCATTTACATACAGCGATTAAGAAGTAAATCAAAATGTGTAAAACGCTTGTGTTTGTTATCCCCGTGCTAACTTTTAATACTGTCAATTTGGTAAATGTGTAAGCGCAGTATACCATTAGCCTTCAGAATTCAAAACTGTGTCCTTTATGACAACAGCAGCTTATGAATAAATCTATGACTTGAATTTTTATAAACTCTTCATGTACTGTGGAGATCATTTTTTTTACGTTAAGGCAAAACAAATAAATTAAATCAGATTTATTTCGCTTACTACATTCGCTATTTTCCTGGACCCAAAATGCGCGTCTTATACTTTCTGCACTTCATAGACATGCTACGCCTCTTACGCTTGCTACGCCTCTTCGACTTACTGCGCTTCTAAGTCTTACTGCGCTTTTAAAATTATTACGCTTCTTAGTTTTACTACATTTCTTACACTTACTGCGTTTCTTAGACTTCCTGCGCTTCTAATTTTTACTGCACATCCTAGAATAACTACGTTTCTAAGACTTACTCAGCTTTTAAAACTAAATACGCTTTCTCAGATTTACTGCCGTTTTAGACTAACTGCGCTGCTTAGGCTGACTACGCTTCTACGACTTACTTAGCTCTTTAAACTAACTTCCATTTTCATACTTACTAACCTTTCGTGGTAGTTGCGCTTCTGAAACTTTCCACGCTTTTTATAGCGACTGTGATTCTTAGACTTACGAAGTTTATTTAAACTTTATGCACTTCTAAGTTATATTCTTAGATTTTTTTTTATAATTGTAAGATTACTATTCTTCTAAGATTAAAGACCTACTACGTTTCTTAGGCATACTACAGTTCTAAGATTTACTATAATTATTAGACGAACGACGTTTCTGGCAAAAATTAACTACGCATCTAAGACTTACTACCGTTCTTACACTAACTAGACTTACTAAGCTTTTAAGACTTACTGTGTTAATTCGACATACGAAACTTGTTAAACTTTCTGCGCTTCTAAGATTTACTATAATTATTAGACAAATTGCACTTCTAAGATTTAAAAAAAATCTACCCTTCTTAGACTTATTCCCGTTTTAGATTTACTGCCCATTTTAGATTTGCTATAACTCTAAGACTAATTGCGCTCTTAGACTTACTGCCCTTCTTAAAGTAACGGCTTTTCTTAAATTAACTATAATATCTTAGACTACGCATCTTAGACTTAAAGCTTTGTCTATGCCTTTTACTGTTCCTCTTGGATTCAATGCCCTTCTTAGATTTACTAAAATTCAAAGAATAACTGTCTTTCTTACATCAACTGCCCTTCTAACACTTACTGCCCTTCTTCGATGTACTATTATTCTTAGATTTGCTATAATGCTTAGATTAACCACAATTCTTAGACATACTACCCTTCTTACACTTATTGCCCTTCTTAGATTTACTATAAGTCTTACACCAACTGCGCTTCTTAGACCTTCCTAATCTTAATGCCCTTCTAACATTTACTGCCCTTTTAGATTTACTATAATTGTAAGAATAACTGCACTTCTTAGACTTACTGCCCTTCTAAGCCTCACCGCCCTTCTTAGATTAACTATAATTCTTATATTTATTATCATTTTTAGATTTACAATGAAAGTTAGATTTACTCACCTTCTTAGACTAACTGCTCTTCTAAGACTTACTGCCCTTCCTGACTCCCTGCGCTTCGAAGATGTACTATAATTCTTAGACTAACTGCGCTTCATAGAGTTAGAGAGTTATTACGCTTCTTAAACATTCTAACCTTTTAAGACTTACTGCCCTTCTTAGTTTAACTATAATTCTTAGATTTATTATCATTTTTAGATTTACAGTAATTGTTAAACTTACTCCCCTTCTTAGTTTTCCTATAATTCTTAGACTTACTGCCTTTTTTAGATTTACTTTAATTCTTAGACTAACTGCGCTTCTCAGAGTTATAAACTTATTACGTTTCTAAGACTATCTACGCTTCTTACATTTACTACGCATTTTAGACTTACTCTGTGGTTTTAATTTTGTTAATGCTTCCAGTTATAATTCATTACTTCAAAAACTGTTAACCCAACATAAAGAAAAACTCCTTTTAGAAATAACTTATAGTTATATCTAGCTTCTTTCCATCGAAAAACACGAAATATCCGAATTGCATCTACCATATATTAAGACTATGTAATTCTATTTGTGTTCTTATTATTTATTTATTTACAATCAATTGCAAAAATATGACAATTAATTGTTAAGAGTAGTACATTTTCGTGAAGTTGGCGGCCTAGCGGCTTAGCGATCTAATTTATACATAGTGTATCACATTTAGAATAGTATTTCCTAACTCATTCAAACAAACAACATAAACACATGGCGATTGAGATGTCTTTTGAAAATTGAAAATGGGTTTTTTTCATGAAGAAGTTATTACCCGTTTTAGGCTGCTAGCGGCCAAGCGACCTTAGACATGCAAAGTACATCACTGTTAACATAGCATTTCTGAACCTAGTTCAATCTAACACAAAAGAACAAAAGGCGTTTGGGTGTTTTTTTTTTTTTTTTCCAAATTGAAAAAAAGTGGTTTTAACATGTTTAAGACGAACTTGGTATCTTAAGATATACATACTGTATAACAGTTGAAAAATGTGTTGTGAACAAAGTTCAAACAAACAACATAAACAAAAGGTGTTTGATATGTCCATTAGCAAATTTAAATAAAGATTTTTCTTCGAAGAAGTTTTTGCTTTTTAGGCTGCTAGCGGCCTAAGTGCATCTATTATAAATAGTGTATCACAGTTTAAATAGTATTTCTCAACTCTGTTAATACAAATAATATAAACAAAAGGGGTTAGGGGTGCCTTTTGCAAATAAAAAAAATCATAAAGAGAAGTTTTAGGAGTTTTAGGCTGCTAGCGGCCTAAGGGCCTTTGTTATAAATAGTGTATCACAGTTTAAATAGTAATTCTCAACTAGCGGCCCAGCGATTTAGCGGCCTAAGATATACATAATGTATCAAAGTTACAGCAGCATTTGTGTACTCAGTTGAAACAAACAACATAAACAAAAGGGGTTTGGGGTTTCCATTTGTATATTTTTTTTCATGAATAGTAGTTTTCGGGCTGCTAGCAGCCCGGAGTGTCACAGTTGAAATTGTATTTCTGAACTAAGTCAAAACAAACAACGTAAACAAAAGGGGTTTAGGCTGTATATTTGCAACTAGAAAAATGACGATTTTTAAAAATAAATTAATATTTGTAAGAGTATTTGCCACGTTTAGGCCGCTAGCGGCCAGGCGGTCCAGCGGCCTTCGCTATACGTTGTGTTTCATAGTAAGAGAATTATTTCAGTTTCAACAAAATCTATCTATCTCTCATAATCTTAAAACGAAAAGAAAGACAAGAGGAAGAAAGAAAATAAGAAACAGAGAAACAAAAAAAGAAATCAAAATGAGTGGGTGGGTAGATGGGTGTGTGTGTTTGTGAGAGTGTAAGTGAGTGAGTGAGTGACTGAGTGAGAGGACAGGCGGGCGAGCGGACAATCGAGCGAGTGAGCGTGAGTGAGTGAGTGAGTGAGTGAGTCAGTCAGTCCGTCAGTTAGTTAGTCATCAATAAGTAATTAAATACGAATATTTTTAATCCGACCTACCTTAAATATATCTTATTGACTGGCTTACTCATCAAACCCTACCAAAGGATAGATGTACTTGCAAATCACCTACATACCATAAATCTAAGTTATTGGTCAAGTAAGGCATTGTGTTTAAAAGTTTATGTAAAAAAACTGTTTACGTAAAGGGTGAAGCAAATTTTGACCATAGGGCCATGGTTTGATAAAAACTTGCTAGAAATCCACTAGACAGCATTAAACATTGAAACTCAAGACTTTGTAATGTTTGTCCTATGTAAGTCTATACAAGAAAATGCCTTTTTTGGCCCTTTGAGGTGCCATAACTCTGGAACCAAATGACTGGAAATGGCAAAATCAAGAAAGGAACCAATCAATGTTTTGTATAAGATTTGTTGAAATGAAATTAAAAAAAAAGATTTCAATGCAGGCAAAATATACCTGTTAGGCCCCTATTAGTTGGGGTGTGGGGGCATTAGTTTATAATGCCCGATTGTTTCAGGCTGTTTCAAGAAAGGAACCAACATGTTCTGTTCTGTACAAGTTTGGTTGAAATGTAATACAAAATAGTCTTCTATTGTGCAGAGATGGCAAAATATTAATATATTATTATATTTTGGACCTTTCAATTACTATTTAATGCATGATCGGAGCAGGCCTTTTTAGAAAGGACCGAGATCTACTGTGCAGTACAAGTTTTTTTTCTTTTCAAAACAAATCAGAAATGAAACTTATTGACGGACGGTCACGCACAGACGACGGACATGTCGGTAAACAAAAGCTCATCTTGACCAGTGCTCATAAAACCTGCTGCGCTTCCTGGAACAATATATGTGTCAAACTTGCTGCACTACATATCCATAATGCGCTTCTTGCACTTATTGCGCTTTCGCCACTTACTGTGCATTTTAGAATCATTATGCTTCTAAGAAATTACTACGCTTCTTGGACTTTCTGCATCTTCAAGTTTAACGGCGCTTCTAGATTTGCTGCGCTTCCAAGCATACAGCGCTTCTTTGATTTATTCCGCTTCTTAGACAGACTGCGCATCTCAAACTTAATGTGTGCTACTTTCACTTATTCCTCTTCTAAGATTTACTGCGCTTCTTAGACTAAGAGCTCTTTTTAAGACTTGCTGCTCATCTTATAATAATAACACTTCTAAGACTCACAGTACGTTTTAGACTGACTGCTCTTCTGAGCCTAAATCTACCTCTTAGACTTACATCGCTTCATAGAGTTTTTATTGTATAATAAGTACGCTTCTTAGACTAACTGCACTTCTTAGACTTATGCGCTTCTGAGACGTGCAGCGCTTCATAGACTGACAACACTATTTAGTCTCATTTTGCTTTCATATTTGTGGTTCTTAGACTTACTTTGCTTTATAAACTTACTGCGCTTCTTAGACAGACTGCGCTTCTCAGACATGCTGCACTTCTTAGACTTACTGCACTACTTATTCACATTTTGCTTCTTTGATTTGTTGTTCTTCTTAGACTTACTGCATTTTTAAAACTCATTCCGCTTCTTAAACTCATTCCGCTTCTTTGACTAACTGCACATCTTTTACTTCCCGTGCTACTTAGATGTACAGCGCATTTTAGACTTACTGCGTTTTTTAGACTTACTGCGCTTCTAAGACTTACTGCGCTTTTTAGACATACTGCGCTGTTTCATCTTACTTAGATTCCTGGACTCACAGTAAGCACACTTGATGACAATTTATGAGAAGTTTTGTTAAAAGTATAATAAAATTCGATCATAGTCTTATAAAAATAATGTTTATTTGAGATCGACCGTTTCAAGACATATTAGGTGTTGTGGTTGGGTTCTATAACAAGAAGTGTCTACCTTTAAGTGGCTTTAATAGTTTTAAGATGTTTTTCATTCTGATGTTTCACTTCCTGGAGTGAAAACTCCTTTTTGAAATAGCATACTTTACCGTCGAAAAACAAAACAAAAAACTAGATGGGTGTTTAGCTGACTTGGATACTTTGTTTTCTCAGTGCTTGATAATAAATTATAAGCAAAGTTAAACAAGAGGCCCAAGTGAAAACAATTTGAGTGGGGGAGGGCAAGTTCCTAGTCATAAAAGATGTTTTTTTCTTGGGGTAGGAGGGGAGGGTGTCCGGTTGGGCTGTTGAGGGTGGATGGCGAGTCAAGTATCTATGTATTAAAAAAAACGGTGGGGGGGCGGGGGCGTGGAAGCGTCCCATGCAGAAGGTGGGGGAAATACCTACCCATACCATGTAAATAAACAGTTTAGTGCTAGTCTATGGAGTATGTAACTCATGTGAGAAAAAGGAAATTTGAAGGGGGAGGGAGGTACTGATGTGGTTGGGTGGAGGTGAAGTATCTACATATTTAAAAAAAATGAAAAAAATGGTGCTAGTGGGGTAAAGAGGTGGGGACGTAAGAGGGGGCTCTCCCATGCAAGGGGGGGGGGAGTACTGACCCATCTCATTTAAGTTGAAATTTTATGTCAAAGCTTAAAAAGTTCTTTTCCAAGGAGAAAAAAATAACTCATTTTTGGGGTTGGGGAAAGGAGTCAAGTAACTTCATACCTATATATTTAAAAAAAATGAAATGATTTTTTAGTGGGGGGGGGGGGGGGGGGGCGTACGAGTGGAGGGGTAGTAAAGTACCTACATATTAAAAAAAATGAAATAAAAAAGAATGGGGGGGGGGGGGTAACGCGGGGAGGTGGGGGACTTACTGTTGATCAAGTATTCCAAGTTTGAATGGAATATCTTTTTGAAAAAATGACATTAACAAAAAGGTTAACCAAGAAATTTTAAGTTGAAAACCGGGCATAACTTTGAAAACATAAATGTGAGGTTATTTTGATTTCATTGAAATTGAAACTTACGGCTATTAATTGTGTAACACATATATTTTCAAATGTCGCCTTTAAATTACATATTTCATTGAAATGCTTACAATACAACTAATGTTTTGTTGTTCATATTTAACAGAAGAAAGAAAGTGAATAAATGCTACGTAAAGGTTTTTGCCAGAGTTTTTAAGTGCCAAATTATTTATGAAGCAATCTATTGAGACTGTATCAACAGAAAATGAATAGCAGGATTTTGTTCCCTTTCATATCTAGTAGTTCTGATAATGTGCACAATATCAAATAAACTGTTCCCTCCCTTCTTCACTTTAAAATAACAGACTATTCAAGTTTTATTTAAAGAGACACCTACGACAAATACTCTCATGAATAGTTTAGTTCTTCATGATAGGGTGATATCTAATCGTTACCATTTTAATTGTCTTTTTCAGGATTTAAATGAAAATACGTTGTAAAGTGAAATCAAATTCAGAAAATAATAATAAAATAAATAATAACAGTCTCACATTGAAGTTTGAATGTCAGCGATAATTATATAAGGTCTTTATAAAGACAATGCACGAACGAATCTCAGAAAGAAAGAAAGAAAGAAAGAAAGAAACAAACAAACAAACAAACAAACAAACAAACAAAAGTAAATGTTTAACTGATGTGTTAATATATTTGTTTGCAAAAAGAGTTTGAAGTCAAAGTTTTACTTACATGCTCCAGGATCTTCTCTTTCATTAAAATGAACATTTATTCTAAACCCTATACTTAAACCTAAAAGGAAAGTACAATGTTTTAAACCGCTCGTTTGTAGAAATCCTTAGAGAACTTTTAAAAATGAATTTCATTATCAGAAACATACTATTAGAGGAACATTATTCAAATTATGTTGAAAGAAATGCTAGGTAATGAACAATCGCTTACCCATTTTCTCTGAAAAGAAAAAGAAGAACATATGTGAATTAGATAATATATTTTAATTCTTTCAAACATATAAGGATAAGACACGAAGTATTTCTAATAATATTTTACAAAATGTGATTGAAAGATTAATGAACAGTTTTACTTTACTATCATATAGATAATAAACATCAATGAAACGTTAAATATTCGATTAGAGAAGATATAACAGAATCAATATTTCAAAGTAAACCATTTAAGGGTTAGTATCATTAAACCTATAAAAGTTCTCCCTGAGACATACATGAAATGTATGTGATATAAGATCTCTCAGTTATAACATTAAGTGATATAACACTCTTTTATATCAGAAAATTTATTCCTCTGCTTCGTTTCTTATTTCTTATTAAATATTTCTTATGGGAGAAACGCTCATCCTTCCATTACATCATTGTGGGCGTAGAAGGTAAAAGATGGGCAATCGCTATCCTTTTCTCTATAAAAAAGGCGTTTATTAAAAAAAAATGTTTCTCACCATTTAAAATTTGTGCCTAGCGTACAATATTTTTATAAAAGACTTCTCGTTGGATGTTTAGCATAAAAAGCGTCAAACTGTCCTGTAGTTAATTAGAGCTCTAATAAAGAAAAAACTTGCAACAAGGACCAAATCTTTACTTCGTGATTTTTTTTTAAATACAAATTAATCGAAACAGAAATATATATTTGTTTACGTTCCATCAGCTACTTCTAGTTCATTTTACACGGAATACACAAGAAAGGAACACGTCAAGTGTCTTTAAAACGGCGTAGTTTATTTATTTATTTAATTCACATCTCTTGGTAAGCAATGTATATTAATGCTTTTCGAAGAATGTTGTCTGCATTCAGGGACGAAGGCATATTTTAGACATACACACGCTCATAAGAAGATTGAGGGGCTGGAGGCGAAGGTCTCTGAAGCCAAAAATAACATCAGACAAGTTAGAAGAGTTACTTTGTTACTAAATTTTCATAAATGCTAACCAGAGAAGATAATGATAGAGACGTTATACAGTTTAAATATGTTTCACGATTTTGACATGAAGAAGACTACCGTGGTCGTGTTTCGAATAAATTATATATTTCGAATTGGCTTAGAAAGACCTGTAGTGGTCGCAAAAATAAAAACGTCACGTCACCATTATAGCATGTCTGGATGATAGCATATATCAATAATTTCCCTATTCGTCTTTTTTTAAATAATACAATTAATTAATGCCTTAATTATTGAGTGATATTAAGTAACTGTTTGAGTTTGTAATTTTTCAAATCACGTAAACTATAGTTGAAATTTTAACACACAACGGGAACTAAATTCCGTTAGCTCCTTGATTATCAGGTTTTATTTTTATATGAAAATTAGGATTAAACGAAGAACAACAAGAATCATACGCAATCACATCTTTACAGAAACGTTTGTGTTATTATAATGTTTAAACCAAACAAGTAAAAAAAGATACATTGATTGTTTTGTTCATTTGTCTTTTGTTTTAAAGAATCTTTATTACAAAACACCGGTAGAACTATATCGTAGTATATAAGTTGCATGAAAGGAAATATAACATTTCAAACATTTCACCTGGCGGATTCAACTTCTGGTTATATAAAATATACAACAAATGATAAGATATGAAGCTTTTGAGTCTCTGTAATCGCCCATAGTAGTAATTTTTTTCCTTTTTTCTGGTTAAGAACGTTCATCAGATATTATATTATTTCCATAAGGAAAATCTTTCATTTATCCAAATTAACATTTTTTTACAATGACTACAGTTGATTAAATTACGACTGGATTGGAATTAAAAACTGTTGATCACTAACAATTACTCCATCCTTCCTTGTTATTTTTGCATCTTTCAAGTCATTTTCGTTTATTGTCTTTAACGTACTTATCTGAAAAAAAATGTTTAGGTATGAATGATACATAGCAAAGTTGTACCATTTCAAAAAAACTTTATAAACGCCCCTGGATTAAGCTTAGATACCAAACTCAACACGACAGGTACAGTTATCACTCCCACGTGATTACAAATAAATTAACAAAGTATGAACTTCTTTTCAGTTTATCCTTTTTCGATTTATAACATAACAAATCTTAAAATAATAAGATTTGATCAAAGCTATCAATGGAAGGAATAAATAATAACATTTAAGTCGCAGCAGTGACTGATTACAAAGAGGAGTGGAGTTTACCTAAATACATACATCTCGCGTAAGAGCGCGACGAGTGAGAGTCTCTTACTATCCCAATATCCTCGCAGTGATCTCCCCTTCAATCTTTGGAGAGATCTCTACAGGCACTAGTTAACCTTAGTTTGGTTTCAGCTATATACATGTATGAACCTTTGTTAAGAATTTATTTTTGTTCTCTGTTTTGTTTAGTTACAATTGCATCGATTAAACGTGCATGGGTGTAATGAAATAAAAAAGTAACTTGAAAAAAAATGGTTTATTTACGTTCGAACATCATCAGGTGGCATGCCTGCCGGCAGTGATTATAAAAGGGAAGTAACCGCTGTGTGGAGTTTGACACTATCCGTAAACAAAAGGAAGAACACTCCGAATCTGTTTGAATTAAACAATAGTCGTTTGCTTATTCTCAACAAATGATTCACGGGAACAAATGTTGATGAAAACTCGTAATTCGCTAAACAAATAAATTATTGTCAGAGAACACTTTTTGTTGCCAAAAAAATATACGTTTCAGGTTAGGTTATATCCGGGTCCGTCGACAGGAAATAAATAGCCGTATCTATTAGTGCCGTGCAATAAATATCTAGTTATGCCAGAACGAAATTATAGATATGCCGTTTACATCAACATTGTCTTAAAGATTTATCAGTAGTCAAAATGCCACCATAAACGTCATTTTGATATAATTCAAGCGTTCACAATGACATGAAAACTATTTAACAGATGAAAGGCAACAAAATAGTCAAAGATAATCTCAGCATATGTGTTGAATACAGAAGATCTGATGTAGCAGACGATCAAATTTCGAGCAGACATTGAAAAGTATACATGTTCAGTCCCTTTAATTCATAATATATTAAATTTTCAATATTGCACCTTATATCAAGATTTACTTAAATAGATGTGTTTGGTTTAAAGGTCGATGTGTTTGTTACATGAACTTTGCGATGTAGATTACAACTATATGCACACCGGATACAGTCTCAACTCAATCAAGCAGAAGGGTCTATAAGGCGACTATAGGCAGTACCGTCTGTTTGGGAGAAAGTTTGTCGAAAAGAGTCGATTGTGTGAGTTCAAAAATGTAACAAAACTGTTTCTTTTCTAGATAATATATTTTCTTTCGAAGTAAACATGTATATGTACACAGCGAGCTCGGCACATCTCCTATACTTAGAATAGTTACGTGATCATTATGTAGGCATTTTCGTAACTTCTAAAGAATATGAAGAAAACGTAGAAGATACAATTATATCGATACTATAGGACTGTTGACGCGCCTGTATGTAGTTTTCGTGTCAAATTTAATCATTTCCTGTCTTTACATCGTGTTTTATGTTGATATTACATGACAATAAACATATTTAATTTAACAATTAAATTGGAGAAATTAAATTCAAATTTCGTAGGTTTATTTCTATTTCAATTTAATTAAAACGCGAATACTAAATTCCCCTAGATATTATTTCCAGTTGTATCTTACATGGAATATATTTTGTGTGATAACTATGATTTTGTTATTGTCTTCCGTAACATATGTGTCTTCGGCCGTAAATACCATTAGTTAGGGGTTTTTGTTCCTCAGTATTTTGGTTTCGTATTTGAAGTGTTTTTTTGTGTTTTCTTTTTTTCCTTTTTTTTTTTTTAATTTTCACGTTTTCCTCTGTTTGATATTTTCGGCCAGACATTTCATTTACGACTTAAGCTCATTCTTTTTACAGGAAAAGTAACAAACCATTCAGAAAAGATGCAGAACGTCTGTTATGTCTAAATTTGCACATCTTAAAAAAATCAAATTTGTGCTTTGTATTTGAACAGTATATAAAGGTACATGAAGAAATACATTTTTACACAAAAATGACAATATACGCTGTATATGTATGAAATATTGCTTCACCATTTACGTCAATATGTTCATATATTGTGACGAATCATAATTATGTAAAATCTAATGTTATATCAAATTTCATTCTGTCTGAAAAAAATAGAGACCATTGCAGAGAATTTTGAAACGGAAGGTTATTTGGAAAAAAAAGTTTTAATTCAAATATGAATTATTTGTACATAGTCATCACACTCTTATTAAAATATGTTACTATACATGTCAAAATGTTTTGATCATTGCAGATAATTCATGTTATATGTTTGAAAGAAACGTTTTAATCGACGTAATCATTCCTATGATAGGGTATCTTTACAAGAAATTGATAATACACGCGCTTTAAGACGCATTATATTTTCTGCAACAAGAGGAGATATGTTGGTAACCTTGCAACTCTAAATATTCCCTTTTGTAGTAAGTAAACTTCCTTTTTACATCGACTTAATTAAGGATGTTAACATGATATTAACATCGCAGCGAACTTTTAATCTGTTTGTTTTATTTTACTTATTACTTTACAAGATAAAGGTACGACATAACATAAGCTTCCGTTTAGTCATATAACAACGAATGATGTGGATGGAGTTACAATAACTTGTAAGATACAAATGCGATAAATACAATAATAGAATATTTTAGAATATAATTTTGCATTATTTATTGGATAAAAGTGCTTACGAATTTATAATCGTCTTAACATTTTTTTGAGAAGATGAAACTTTTAAACTCTTCAGCTGTTATGTATAATCACGTTTTAATTTTGCTTGTAAAGGATAAGTTCAAATAATATTATCCATGTTAACACGATAAACATGATAAAGCCAGAAAAATAAATGACAACTGTAAGGAATTTTATTTACAGAAAGAAACAACGGAAAGAATAATAAAATATCAAAGCTTTATTTTCCACCTCTTAGATTTCTAAACCGTAGTACTTTTTTCAGTACAGATCCTGTCTTTTCTTGAGAACAATTTGTGATTAAAAAGACCAAAGTATTAGCCTATTAATTAACGTGAAACATCAATAGAACAATATTGACCTGTGTTTTTTTTCCATTTCATTTATATATATATTATATAATTATTATAATGCGAGTGGTGTCATATTTGTGGCCAGTTATAAGCAACTGACGGTAGAAAATATCGGCATACGGTACGTAATATGTGCCATATATGATAATTAGTAATAGAGACCTTGACTAGGAAATGTGTTACGTATAACGCTTGAAGTGATGATTACTTCTTTTGTGTTGTTTCTTCAATTTTAGCAAATCCTGTTATATTTATGAAATGGAATTGTCATTAGATACCTGTTTTAGTGTAGACCCTGTTATTTGTCCAAAGGACAGTCGTATTGGCCCTCATACCAACACGACTGCCCACCAGCAAATAACAGGACCTACATCAGTTACTTGAAAACAACTAGTATTTCTATCAGATTGGTCTCTGAACATTGAATATATGTATAATAAAAATAAAACTTTGACTTGACATGGCTTATATACATTAAACACCATATTTGCAGTAAATACTGTAAATAAGGTTTACACTGATAGATGCATAGTTTTAGAAATAACGCAGTCCAAAATAAAAAGGGAAAATCTTTTTTTTCCTTTTTACGGTTTGAAGCCGTTCAGCAGTCAAAATATACTTATATTTTGCTATTTTGACATGTTTTTCTTAAAAGTGACACATTTCCGCTATTTTCCTCTTCAAGTATTTGATTTACAACCGGTTCTGCTGCAAGTCAGAAGTCGATTCTTATTTTCATTCTAGAAATTCCTTCCTGAACATAGTGTCGCTAAATAAATTCAGAAGTCGAAATTATTTCGGCATCCATTTCTCCTGAAATATTTTGCATACAATAAGCATTATAATTATGATTAACTAAACACCTTCCTCTCTTCTGGCAGCCATAGTAACCTTTCGGCAGTTATATATACCGAAAGCAACACGAGCAATTTGTTTCGATATTGCTAATGATGCAAACAGGAATGTTAATGTACGAAATCAGCGTGTGTTTTGACAGATAGAAAAACAATATAAGATTTTTTTTATTTTAATATAAGTAAAACGGATTGAATTTAAAACTATTTCTAATAGTTTAATAGTGACCTTCCATTAGTGAGAGATTTAGTGATTTCAAAATCTCTAGTCCACACAGACAGGTACAATTAATGTGATGTTTACATAAGAATGCTATAGTTCTTGTAAAATTGTGTGATTTGAACAATTCTGCAACTCTGGCACTTGAATTATCCCAACGTACATATTTTGAATATTTTTAAAGGCAAAAGCTATTACAATTGAAAATCACCATCAATATTAGTATATCTTCATATACACTTGGTATGAAAAGTTAAATCTAACTAGGTTTAAATATTGAGATGATGAATAGTTTACAATGCTTTTTTAAAAGGTAAATCATTTCTCTCTGATATATAATCAAGTTGTAATTATTAGTTTTGAAATAGTCAACGCATACACGTATCAACGAAAATTCCGTGAAAACAGGCCTCCATTTTCGTTTTTCAAATATCTGTCGCAAGTGGAAACATTGCCATCACAAAGTTAGCTCAATATTTCCTGAGACTGTGTATAATTGACTGCACAAATATAATGTAAATAACTATGAAAAAGTGTTCTTATTTTCCTGTAAAATAAGAACCTATGGAAAACAGGATACATACTATCAGAGTTGAATTAACACAAAAATAAAAGAATGATTTCCACAAACATAAAATTGGACACTAAAACAAGAAAAGAACAAAAATAGGCATGTTTACATGATATGGAAATTATCAAAGTAAAAAATATAATCCTTCACTGTCTTCTTGAAAGGTAATGCATTCTGTGCAATATCCTATCCACATGTATAGATATTGACGTGAATGCATAATTTACCTATATAGAAACAGTTTTTAATGGCAAACTGATATCTCCATGTACATGTACTAGAAAATTCCAAGTTTATTTTGCCAGGAAAAGCAATATTGTAGTTTCATCATTATCTTCTTCAGTCTGAGACTTGTGTACACAATTCACTTTTTTTAAGGAAACTTGAATTTTTTTTTCACAATATTTTTTATGAACTTGTTACTGTTAAATATAGTACTATTCTGAAAACTTATCAGATGTTAATATTGTAGAAAACATTGCAAGTTAAACTTTATCAAACATTGATAAAACAAATTTGTACTGGGTTTAAAACTCAAGTTCGGAATTTTTTTACACGAGAATGGTAAGTTTGAAATAGGGAGATACCTTACCCAGTACCATTAACAATGAGTAAACAACAACTTGGAAAGATGAAAAATAACTCTCAATTTATAGCATAGTTAGCCTGAATATAAATACAAATCTAATATGTCAGTTATAACATGTTTGTCCACATCAGAGCACATTTCAAAACTATTTCTGCCGTAGCCATGTTACATTTGTTTCGTAATATTGAATTCAAGTTGTACATGAGTACAATAAAGACTAAAATAAAAAAAAAGTTTAATTTACAGTTATCACAAAAAAGATTTTTATATCAAAATGGACGTTAGAACTGAAAAAAACATTAGGGTTGGTGTTACTAACATTTTAGGCCAAAATCTATACAGTTACTTAATTTATACTTCCTATCATAATTAAAAAAACTGCTGTTGTCAGTGACAGTTTAAGGTTGTTCAGTATAAACGTGAAGTGTCTTAATGTGTAAAACTAAGAATTTTCTTTGAACACACTACGCAAATACAGTCCACATGTGATGTTTCATATCATCGGGGTCTGTTTCTCCAACAAGCATCGCCGACTTCTTTGTTCTACAATGATACATATAAAAACACAATCAGTAAGTTGAATTAATCTTAAATAATTCTTAACGTTTATGAAAAACAACTAATATCATTTATATAGATTTTACATGCTAGTATGTATACTGCCATATTTGTATTTATATTTATATTTTGCCTCATGGGTCGTTGACCTTGTTGTTTCATATGAATAAACTGTTAAACTGTTAATACGTTCTTCGCGTCAAACATTAAATACAGGATATATATGTCAGTTTGCAGAAGCACATTTTAGAAATAAAGCGTTCGAAACACTCACACGCACACACGGACGGACGCACGCACGCACGCACACTCGGCACTCAACATTTACACATGAATAATTGTTGCTTACTTTTTCACGTTTTCGCCAAGCTTGCTGGATGTCTTCTCTCTGCTTTTCGTTCTGTCCGCGTGTGTAGTATAATCTGGACATTAGAAATTAGAATTGATAATGAGAAATTGTTCTAGTATGAAATTATAACTTTCAGTTAATCATTTCATCGGTGAAACACATACTTAGTCACCGTGATAAAGAATAAAATCTGATCCATCTATTTAGCACCCTATATAAACCAAATTTTATGTTCAAAAGTAGACTGCGAGAAAGATTTTTTTTATATAAAGAAAATCAATGTGATCATTTTACATTTCATTCAACTGCAACCTTACTATACGTTTCTTCAACCAACGTTCACTTATTCGAACGTTCATTACTTCAGGATCTACGAACATACCAAAAAAAGATCGAAACACAATTTATTATTTGGAATAAAGTTAAAAGTGTTACAGATGGACGGAGTTACTCTAACTTATAAAATGGAATGAATCATAATTTTTACCCTTTAAATAAACAATATTCAGCAAACTTCTTGATAAACTTAAAATAGACAGAGCTCAGTATATAAAAACACTGCATCTTAAATTGCCATTACCTGTGGGTCATCCAGCTCTAGTTCAACCATTTCGATTAAACCCTCATCTACAGCTGACTGATGTTCCATATTTTCTGTACCGGTGGACTGTGATGGTAAAATTGGTAATATCCACCTTGCTTCTACTTTTCCATACATTTCTCTCGCATGTCTGTCCGTTTTCAGGGAATTTAAATTATCAATGAAACGTGCCCACCACCGTATTTGTGACCCTTCCGTAAAAAGGTATTTACATTTTTCGATATTTTTTCTGAGCCCATCTAGAGGAACTTTGTCAAAGTTTGGAAGAAGTACATTCGGTAAGCCGGTTGGTAAATGCTTCAAAAGTGTTCCATTCAAACTTATCCAAGCCTTATTCTGAGTGCCTTTGTATTGTACCATTATATTTCCAAAAGAACATGTCGAAAATTTAAAATGATGAGGTTTCGTATGATGGCTTATCGTGTTAAGAAAAGGTTTTAGCCAATTTCTGACATCATACATCCCTCTTAGCTGTTTCGTATTAGGAATAATATGTAATAAACGTGGTAATGTTTCAGCATCATTTCGTCTGAGGATGTCTGAGATCTTGCTGAAGCCAGCGTCAACGTCTTCATGGGTGTGTCCAACAAACAAAAACGATATGTGAACCTGTCAAAATGTTATTACATAATCAGAGTAAAATTATATGCAGTTTTTGAAATAAGTTTGGTTTATCATATGGTATAAGTAGTGGACGCATTGAAACAGGATAAATCTGAAATATATATCTATTTTTAAATTTACTCGAATTTATCAGTCCTTGCATTATGAAGAAGTGCAATAATAACAACGATAAATAAGAATATCAGTAAAAAGATGTAAGGTTTTGTAAAGAATAACTTTTAAAGTTGTTGTATCTAAACTGATATAAAAAGTGATATTGCTCACCTCTTTGAAAATATTTTTGCGAACTAATAGTTCGCAGAATGCAAGAACAAATCTGTTTTTGTTCTCCCTGTAACAGTTGTCAGCTTGTAGAAATAACACTGGTGGTAATTTGTTACCCTTGAATCATAAAAATGTTACGAATTAGACGTCAATACATTGTGATCATCGACTGCATTAGAACTTGAAAATAACAAAACATATACAAAACAAGACGTGTTAATGATTCAATAAAGATGTATGATTTCTATTCAAAAAGCAATTAAAATGATCAATTAGTTTAGCTTCAAGCATGCAATAAATAAATTAGAAAATGTAATGTCTGATTTGTTAGCTTTTCAGTAATTTTAATTTTAATAATCAGTTGCGTGCGTATACTTACGCAGTCCTGACTTGATTCATAAATCTCTTTTAAAAGCGTATTGATGACCATGTTTGAATCATGAGGATATTCTTTTAAGTCTATGTACTTCGAAAACCTCTGGAGTCCATGATTTATAACACCCTGTACATGTGTGGACAACAAACTTGCTACATCTAGCTCGTTTGATCTTCTTCCGGTAAAATGAGGAAGATTTGTTTTACCTACGAGAAGAAAAATATTAATGAGATGTTATTGATATGCATCTTGTGCAGTAGGTGGTGGCTTCATAAAAGTTGAGAATTACGCTTAGGAAGTATAAACTGGTATCATTCTTTTAACTTAAAAAAAGGGAAAATAACTCCTTAACCGCTTTAAGATCTGTTTGTTTAAATCTGTGGACTTCAAATGTTAAACAGTACTCGCTTAATGTTTTACTCACTTTGATCCATTCCGTCTATGATAAGAGAAAGGTACTGAAACTTGTTCATCTTTGCCTTATCTCTTTTTTCTTTATAGTAACGTCTTTCCATTCTGAGAACATAGTAATCATTTAAGTAGAATGTGTTATAAAATAGCTACAAGGTGTTGTTTAATCAAGAATAGCTTGGCAATACTGTAGAAAAATTGTAATTATATTAATTGTGAATTCTACAATGACAATTTTAATACATGTACAAAATAAGCGGTTAATTACATACTATCCTTTTTAGAACTACTAAACGGTAGTTATCATAATTAAAAGTGTGTAATGCTTATTATACGTATTCGGTTTAATCGGAACGCTGCTCCAAATAATTTTGACAACTTTCAAAAGTGTAAATATACGTTAAAAATGAGACCTTTGCCGGCTGTTGTGAACTCTTAGCAGCTTTTCAAGTTCTTTTCTTTTGTCTGGTATCCGATTTGCAGCCGCCTGTTTTTGCAAGTTTGTGCATGTATTGCACTTTGAGAAGGAATTTGTCTGAAATTGAAACAAAACAATAAGTAGATCTTTCTCAGAACACTTTACCAGGCTTTATTCGTTTCAAGTTCCTGTCTTTGAAGTTTTGTCACTTGTAAACATCTATGTTACTGACATTTTATAGAACATCTGAATTCTGACATGATAAATGCTTTTAAATACCCTTTCAAAAAAGATAGACAATACATGTAATTACTTAACTGACTTATAAAAATGTGAATTTTGGTGCAAAAGCAACCATTTTACCTGTTTTATTTTTAGATTAGAAAACTTCCTCTCCCATATGGCATAAAAGGCAGATCTTGAGATAGGCTGCTTTTGAGAAAGTAATTGCTCTGCTTCATATCGTTTGTAGATATCAATTTTTCTTGTTTTATATGGAAGAAGGACTACATCTTTATCAGGCATTCTGTCTCCATGAAAAACGGCTTGAACTGTTTTCTCGCTGTGTTTCCTTTCCTTCCGTATCTCTGTTGACTGTGCACCCCGTCTTAATCTGGAGACATGTTTGTAATAAAAATTCTTATTAATGCAGTACAACTCTCTGAAACAATTTGGGCAAAGTTTCATCCCTCTTTCTGTCGGGAACCAGAGAATATTGCCTTGTCCAAAAAATGATTGCTTATAGATGTCCATGAACCATTCAACCCTTTCTTTGAAGTTCTTAGTCCAGAAGCGAGCTCTTGCGTCTTTGATGTTGACGTCAGTAACATTTAAAAAGGAAAGACGTTTGCATCGCTTGATCTTCAGTTTTGCTACTGCTATAGACGACATTGCCTTTCCATATAGTTTCTGATTTAATTGTGTATCTGAAATGTATGTAAAGAAGTCAATTGCTTAACATTTCTTTTCCTTTTATTTCAGGCTTAAAGTTGAAAACAAAAATGATGAATTTCTAATGGCATATTTAACGAATGCTTGTCGAACATTCCATTTTTAAAAATATTTAAGGTTTCTTGTTACTGTATTTCTTTCCCTGTTAATTTATACGGGTGTTTAATATCTTACAATTGGGTAAGAACCTTAGTATGGATGAAAACAAGAATGTCTCACATTCATCTTAAAGTTTACGACCGAGGACGTCTATGTCATTACAGAACAAGAAAACAACTAATTTTATAGTAATTATAGTAATTGAAAGAGAAAAGCAAAACAACCCACTTAATAAAAATGGATGTTAAACTACTAACGTCGTGTATTGTCATGTCCTCAATGTCAGTTACAACACTTTAGAACTAACAAACAGTTAAACACAATTTGAGTTGCAGACATTTTTAACCGTTTAACATAATTTGTACGGAGTACGGAATTTAATACTGCTTAAAAACCTGTGTTAACGTGACTGACTTGAAGATAATTCATATTTTGCTGCCAAAAATATGATATAACTATGATTGAGGTCTAAATGAATAACGTATTTTTATATCCTTTTAGTCAGAAAGCAGGATGTCATTAAATTAAATTACGAGCCCTTTAGAAAAATCATTAGACTAACTTTTATGATGTTTAAAACACGCATATGTAATTAGCTTTGTTTAAAATTACCTTCTGCAAAATTTATTATTATTATTATTATTTAACGCATTCTGTTATCAAGTTTACCTTGTTAATCGATTTCTGGATACATTTGATATTTAGTCATACCTTTTTTCTTCGATTTCTTTTGGTTAATGTTTATAACATCGTCATCGGTATACCAAAGCTTATCTGTAGACTCATTTATAGAAGAAATGTCTGAACTGGCAATTAACAATGCTGACTCGTCATCGGATGAATATGATATAAATGAAAATCTGTCTGCATTCTGAAATATCAAAAAAGTATTCTTAGACCATTTTCATTCATGTAAATAAAGAATATTTTGTGAAGGAATCTTTACACATTGAAAGTACTTTAATTGAAAGTAGCTCGTTCACAGCTGAGTGGTAGAAATAATAGAAGCTTTTTGTACTGTCCCTCGTAACTATGGGTGAAGTATTTGTTTTCTAACAATACTCGGCTCTCATAGGTCTCATTGCACGGGAAAAGGCATTTTTTCGTAAACGCCCACTTGGGGAATTCAAGAATACGGTTTGCCCGAAGAGGGTGCTTGCTGTACCACGTGACAAGTTCCGCAAACTAGCATCTTCACCAATCTCGGCACAGGCATTCGTTTCATGGATAAATGTCCCAAACCACTATATAACCAACACAGAGTACGAATGTTTACAAGAATGAGTCTTAGTGTCACTTTACTTCAAACAGAGTTTCTCTGATTTAAGCTGACAGATGCAGTGTAACTTTTATTGTCTCTGATAGTTGATTTTTTTCTGTAAATAGCAATCAACAACATCATGTAAAGTGAAAAGCACTGTGTTAAGAAAAATAAAACGAACTGATCTAGAGGCAGCATTTCCTGACTTTATTGGTGTCGAAGTCTTTGGTCCTTCATTATTTATTCTCCCTGAGATCTGAAAAAAAGGAAATGCGTTTATAAACTGAGAGTGCGGAAAGCCAGTTAAAATACAAATTATTGGGTCGCCTGTTATATATATTTACTTTAATATTATATTCTAATATTACATATGCCTACAAAATATGATATTTAATTTCAGGAGATTTTATAAATATATTGAGATGATAAAGGAAGCATGCGTACGTCCCTGAAGTTATAGCTGAAATATCATATAAAAGCACATCTATGTGATTCGGAAGTTAAATAGCTTAAAATATTTTGAAATATTGTTTCAACAAATCAAGTAATTAGTCATTTTACAGTTATTGTCGTCTTGGTCTTTCCTCTTGTAATTATGTGTGTTAAGACAAAAATATCATAGCAAGAATGCCAGAAAATGATTTTTGCTTGACGTTCCATCATTTTTAAATTAAAAGTCATGCATATTTTATCTTACATTTTCGTGTTCGCTGCACTGCAGATACTGTCCGAGTTCCGTGTTCGAATATATTTCATTTCCCTTAAAGGTGTCATGCCCAGTTTCTTCGAAGGACTGACCGAGACAGTAGCTTAGATTTAAAGAGTCTCCTAGGTCATGGTTTGATATGTCACTAATATTGTGTATCTCTTCTTGCAACCCCTGCGATGAACAAGAAAAATAATTTGCGGTCAGACTGTTGTAACAACCGTTTACAGAATCATAACCATAACTAGACAACAAGGTTTTCTTCTATTTGTGTATTTACATATAATCAGTCCTTTCAAAATTAAGAGTGCATGTTTCTATTTTACAGCTTCTGGAACATCTATCAAAAATCGAAAAAATAAATGAAACCAAAAGTCGGTTTTATGTTTGCAATATCTAACTATTTTCAAGGTAGACGCAAAACGCAAGATTGTCCATTAAAAATGAGTGGTCGTTATTGTACTGCCTGACTTTTAAGGAAAGAAATAAAATTATGTGCAAGTCCTCTGTTGGTCTTAATTACCACTTTCTTCCATCATATTCATTTCCAATAAGTAACAATTGCCGCCATCATCAGTGCCATTTTAACATGCAAGATATATGATTGCTCTGGAAAAAAATCTGTGCCTCGGGACGTCATCATATATACTATATTCATAAGCATTATTGCAACAATGTACAGAGACTTAAACAATTTATTTTCAATGTTTCTCCCTGCATTACAGTCTGTAGCCTTGCATTTTTTGTAATTTCACTTTGTTTACAGTCTGGTCTCACCTGTTATTTTACCAAATTTATTTTTGGATTTTAAACCGTTAATGGTACCTTTGTTCTTTTGCAAATGTGATACAAAGAAAAACAACACCATAACACTTTGTAATATTGTACAGATTAAACATTTTAGAGGCTTAAAGCACACAGTGCAACAAAAAGTAATACATATAAAAGTAGTAATCTTAATATACTAAAGTAAAATTTATTACTTAGATCATATTTAACATTTATCGATATATTTTGTTTCATACATTTGACATTGAAAAAAAAACAAATTTTCGTACCTTTTCAAAATGTGATTGCACATGGTTTTCCATTAATATATTTCGATTACTGCAATTAGAAATAACGCATTTCGTCTATTCAGTTTGCACGTTCTATCAGATGAGGCTGCTTTGTGCTTCCGTCATTCTTCATGGCGAAAGGGATACATGTGGTGAAATGACCTGGTAGACTAGATTTATTTTCTTTCTCACCAATCATGTCCGTTAATATAAACATTTCCTACTTATGTCTGCAGTTCGGTTTTCTTTCTTAACTTGTATGAATAATCAGTCCAGAGAACAATCACCAGGGGTTTCACACAGCTGCTTATACTTTCTTCTTTATCTACAAAATATCATATCTTTAAGAGTAAACAGAAGATACAAATTGTGTACACTTAAAGTCTGTCCGCATCGCAGTATCAGTTCGTAACTAGACACGGTTATGACCTGAAAACCCTCGATTTAGATAAAGCAGACGAAATATTCCTGAAAGAATGCGCGTCCTTCATCCAGTAGAAAATATTAACTACGAGTGAGTGTAAGTAGATGTATGACGCATTTGACCGGCGTAGGAGAACCCCCATCCCCCTCCCCCCAAAGAGAGAGAGAGAGTCAAAAATACTTATATCATTTTACTAAATTAAGAGGTTTGTAATAGCACAAACAGGCTGTGAAACGATATAAAAGATTAAACGCTGTTCATTAACTATCGTAAGTTTCAACGGGATGCGTCTCCTTACAATTAAGCGTACGTTGTTAGAAATGCTATTATCAAATCAGTAGTTGTGTGTAGGTAAGATGATCACTTGTTAATTCACATTAAGAATTTCGTTTGTTTACCTGTCAGGCGCTCTTCTCTCTCGTAACGGGTATCTGCGTAGAAACGCTTGCTGCCATCTAGTAGAGTGTTTTGCCAGTGTCGAATCATTATATTAGATGAGTACTGTCAACTTATTGTGGCTTTTACTGTTTAAAGTACTCGATGTAAACAAAATTAGGGGATCCCGTCGCGTTCATGTAGTTTTAGCGGCTTGTTATTTGTTTCACACTCCCTTTCAAGAACGGTCCCTAAGCAGCTATGTGAATACACTACTGTTACTTCACACGGCTGCTTTAATAAGAGTAGATATTGAGATTGAAAGTGCACAAATATCCCCGAAACCGAAAAATCTTGAAACTATTTTTCATTGGTTTAAACGATCAAGTTATTCCAAAAATTATAAATAGACAAGTGTTTTCTGACAATTTTGTTATCACATTTCAACTACGCGTTTATGTTAACATCTTAATACTGCAATTAAACGTCTAAAAACAATCATACCATCTTAAGTTTAACCTTTTTGATAGTTTTACTGGTTTATTTACGTCTACATATTAAAAAAAAACAGTTTGAAAAGTGAAATACATAAGTAACATGCAGACATGCATTGTTTGTTTACATTCTGGGTTGTCAACTGTATGTATGGACGTTTCATTGTAGGCTAGTCACTGATTGGCTGAAAAGTAACTGTGGATTTCCCTTTCTAAAAATAAAAATATCGTTTTCTAAAAATAAAAATATCGTTCTGAAAATTGAATTTAGCAGATGTAAGAAACTGAAACATTCGACCGATGCGCAGGAGAGTACCTTTCAAGATATTCCCGTGACTAATATCGACCTTATAGGTGTCACTCTACTCATGACATTTTAATAGTTCGCATTCATCGGTTTAAACAGGCACAAACTTATCACGACGTTTGTCTTAAACATGAACAATAGAATAGAAAAAGACCACAAAAAAATAAAAAAAAAAAACATCAAGAGTAAAGCTGTTATACCATAATGTACAGTGAAAACGCTTATCCCCTGATTTGCGATGAGTAAATTTCTGAAAAGACTTTGCACATATATATTTGTATATTTTTGACCAATTATTCCTACAGATGATTATTTCCGTTTTTTCGAAAGTATTGCTAATGAAATAGCTAAACTATGTTTTCGTCGATTTAAGGATACTCATTTCGAATGGGAAATTCTACAAAAAAATGAAAAGGAAAAAAGAAAAAACAACAACAAACAAAACATAACAAAAACAAAGAATGACAATGTGTTGGTCACGTAGGATTTAGTAAAGTTATAGCATAGTCATTAAATTTCGATCAAAAACAATACGAAAGTGTCATAATTAGGCTAGCGTTGTGACTATGAAAAAACAAAAATACTTCAGAAATTTCTGTTACACGTAGGCATGGTAAATAAGCTTGTAATTCTATAATGCTTAAAAATAAACAAAACCTATAGTTTCCTTTGTTTGATGTGAAGGATTATAGTATCAGAAAACAGAATAATACATCAAACTCCTCATTTTTAATCTATTTTAAAATAACTTAAGGTATAAGCATACTTGTAAACATTTGGTCAGCCCTCATTAAATTGAGCTTTTTTATGTAATATACTATCCTAGGACAAAATATAGACTATATAAGACACTTTCAGCGTGGAGTTTCAAGAAATGACTGATATTCACTTCAAACCTCACCCGACTTGATGGGTTTATAAGGTATTAAGAAACACTATGTTTTTTTCTAAGACTGATCATAAAAACACATGTAACTTAGCTTGAAATCGTTCATATTATGAAGACCTAATGACAGATGATGATAAACAAAATTAAAAGACGAAAGTGAAAAGAAACGAAATACGATAGTTATAAATATAGCACGTTTTTACCCAACCCACTTCATGATGAGAGAATGTTAACATAAACTTCAAAATAAATCTTCGGGACTTCAAATAAGCTTAATCATGTACTATCTTTAACAAATTCGCAAAATATCAAATACTTTTACCGTCTAGTTTTGAAGAAATTATTAACTGAAATCACAGACACCAACTTTTCATCGATTTACCTTCTTGAAAAGCTTTTATTTCAATTGAAGTATTCTTAAAACGAAAGAAATTATATATAATGTCTATAAATAAAATTGTTGTAAAACCAAGAAAAAAATGTAAAACTTTCTAAAACTAGAGAAAAAATGGCTGGATTGGGGGTTGAAGGAATCCATGCTCTTCAGGGTAAATGTCTCAATACTAAACAAATTAATGGAAGTGAATACTCTTCAGAGTGGAGGTAGGGTATTACGATTCAAGTAATTGCATATAACCGTTCTGACGTTCTTCAAAATTCATTTTTTTTTTAAAAATCAAATGATTAGTTATCACACATCACTTTCAAAATAAGTGTTGTCCTATATTTAATCTTTAAATCATATGACAAATTTCCAAATTAAGTAGTAGTTATTCAAATATTTCAGACTTGAATTTTGTGTAACAATAATCTAAATGTTAAAAAATCTTGTAAATGTTACAAGATTATGTTCTACAATCATGACAATTTGGTTAAATTTTGCTATCATTGCACTCTCGCAATTTATCATAACATATTAAGTAAATAACAACTACTACAACTTTAAATATTTTTGTTACAAATAGTATCTTTTAGAATATTTAGATCAAAGTTCAAAATATGTGGAGCATATGAGTAAAATTTATATCTCTTTTCAACTAAACATGTATTGCAATATCTTCAAATCTTGTCGTTTTTACTAACACTGGCAATATTGGAATGTCGTCCGAAATGGCCACTTTTCGTTTCGATGTCCGATATCTTACAAGTGCTTTATTTAATTTTGCTTCTGTATACAATCGATATAGCCTTCGAAATCAAAAAAGCATTTGAATATGCTATCAGTTGACAGACTAGAAGAACTGCTGATAAATGATTACCTTCTTTGTTGACATACCTGTATTTTTTGGGGTTTAATCTTATCATAGCTAAGAAACATATTAAACTTTTTTTCCCATAAGTTAGATAATTGTCGTTATGTTTAATGTTAAAATTGTCCATTCGTGCCTTAAGTGTGTTCTTCTTTTACATACATTTCCATTGTTACCCTTATAGGATTGTTTTTATTTGATTTTTATTTATTTATTTTTTTATTTCATTTTTTTTCTTCAAAGTTCTGCATTCTACAATGTTCATTGTTGAAGACTAAATACAAATTACTACGTACTAAAATATAGCCCTTGTTTGACAGCCTGCAGTACCGAGAACTGTCTAGAGCTTTTACAAAACAAACAAACAAAAAAGAAGTAAATAACTGTAAGAGGGCTTCCATATGTTCCGTTGATACCAGTTTCATACAGGCATTGTACATATGGTCAAAAGATGTGCCTGTAACATAGAAGAAAAACAAACATGCCAACGAATAGCAATGATGTAAATAACTGATAACAATCTATAGCATCAAACATTCGCTGTTCTTTCATACTGGCCAGAGACGTTAACTTGAGAAGTACAGATAGTCAAAGTGCTATGGCATAAACATATCACCTTATATCAGCAATGACGCTGATTTCGTGGTGAAAATATTCATGACAGGTGAACTCTTTTCAAGATCCATATGATTATTGCTATTGGTTTTATCAATATATGAAAATATGATAATGTAGTCCCTTACTATTACTGATTGTGCTGTGTACTAATAACATTTGTTACTCTTATCAAGGAAACCAGGAGAAGCATTGAATATTGCGTTTTTCTGATTTGCACTGCACTTTTCTTCAACTTTTATATCTTAAATCAGCATGAACATTTTAGTGATTTTGTCCAACAAGTCGACCGAATATTATTTCAACAACTTAGTAGGTTAGTGTTTTAAAGATTACAGTATGAAATCAAACTGCATGGTTGTGCAGTTAACCAAGTATTAGCAGACAGCATAAACTAAGTCCTCTGCAGAATATCTAAATTTCTGATGTTTAATAAACAATTTACAATGATTCAAATTTATACAAATTGTTTGTAGTTGGTATTCAGTAGTGAGAAAATCTGTTAACGCTCTTTAGTGTGTACAATCAGTAATTACTGTATTTAACACAAACCCTTTTGTACATAACACTTCGGCGTTATTTCCTTGCTAAGTCATAATTATTGCTCCAAGAAATATTGAAATTAGTTGGTACAACTAATCGTTGCAACCGCACTCGACATATATTTCATTTTTATGATAAGTAAAAACTATCTCCTCTTCCTACTTAAGATTTGAATGAAAAAAAAATAAACATGTTTTTATCAAAATGCTTCATATGAATATATGACGTGATATATTTGATGTTAAGCTAATAATCATTATATGTATCGCATCTACACCAATGTTATACTTGGTAAAGTGTCGGTATAAAATTAGTTTCTCATATACGAACATAAGTTAGTTTAAACATATTTATTCCCAATAATCATTCATTTACATGAACAACTATAAACAACATAAACACACGCGCGCGTGCGTTTGTGTCTGTTTGTGTGTCTGTATATATATATATATATATATATATATATATATATATATATATATATAAAAGGAAAGGATAAAAACGAAAGACTAAATCTTATAGAATTCTTTTTGTCGTTCGATTCTTTAATTATTCTTAATTCCTTCTACAAAGTGTACACAAGAAGGAAATGTATTTCATTTTCAGCTGAATATACATTTCGTTTCAGACAAATCTGACAAAACCCAAAACCTCGGTCGATTTTCATATGACGTCATTTCTCAATTGCGTCGTATGGACAAGTATCTTTCAGGATTTAGTGCACTCTAATACAGCTTAAATGTTTTTGACTTGGAAGATGAGTTGCTGTCTTCTAAAATCAACTGTTGTGCACTGTCTTTCAGTTTAAACGCGAACAAATTCAGTATATGTTGTCGTCTCCGATCTCATCTGAGATCGACACAAACCCAAATCCGTACTGAAAGAGCAAATGTTTGACATGAGTCACCGACGTCATCAAGGCGTCGTAACATGAGCATTGTCACCGGTACATTGTCGCTGCGATTGTTACAAGTTTATTCCAATACTAAATACATCTTGAAATGTAGCAGAATGAAAGGGTTCTTCCACATTCGCCTTATGCAAAGAAAGTTATTGACATAAAACGGAATTACTCATAGCTATTACAAGCATGTATTCATACTATGAGGAGAAAAATTACTAATAGTTTAAGAAGTAAATATATAAAACATGTTTCTTTAGGATTTACTGGTATTTAGACAGTATTCATTTGTATTATATCACTATCGACAAAATAAATGTAATACAATTCTCTATACTAAAATGAAAGTCTTATTCAGTTTACCTGCCTTTTTCAGAATGTTTGTCTGACACCTTATCGTTGGTTAATTTCAATTATATATTGAACGGTATATGCGTTGATTAATACAGAACAGGACATTGTTTATTTAAAAATTGATCTATACAGGTACTTCGTTGAACAAAATAACATTCTTTATAATATAATACAAAGTCAACATGATGATTGAATTACACAAGAGTTAAATATCACAATTTATGATGCTTATACAATAAAGTCCCTACGTAATTGATGGTAAAAAAGGATAAAAAATATTATCTTTCTAAACAATTTCGAAACAATTTTTAAACCAATTTCATTGAAGAGGTCTTGAAATTTGAGAATAAATTGTTGAAAAGTATAGTTCTGGTATGTATGTGGAATATTTGTTTTTACCTTTGACAGTCAGGGGTGTAACCTGTACACGTTACATTTTTTATAACTAGTTTTAGTTAAAATTGTTCAATAATTGAGTTTTCTCCCTTGCACTAAGAAACAAATATACATTGCACTCAGAAAGAAATCTGTAGAAAGAAGGATAACTAGTTTCAAATATGATATCACAGTCTGAATCTGTTGGAGTTAGCTCCCTTCCAATAAATCAGATATTGCGTGTTTCCTGTATATACGAAATACCGGGGAAAATCGGCTCAATCTGAGCCGAGTCTTATCAGTATTCACATCAGTGAAAATTGCCCCTAACAGTTATAAATCAATTAGCACCAGCTTGTGTTTGTTTATAGTCTGCTGACCACTCCAGTAATCTATTAATGTTATTCCTAAGATTTTAAGTTTACTGCAGCAACGCCTTCATTATCTGTGTTTAACCAAATCATGTAGAAAATTAGAAAATAAAATTATAAGTAGATCTAGTGATTGTTAGCATATTATTCATTTTTGAGTAATAATGACTTCTTTAATACAACAAAATCAATTTTAATAATTGATTTTGTTGTATTATTTTTGTTACAAACAGCTTGAGATCATTAAATTAAAAATGAAGCCTTTTTATTTGTATACATATAGGATTTCAAAGTGTTTTTGAGATTTTATTTTGTTTTGATTTTTATCATACCTGATTTAAAGAAGTACTTTATTTCTGTTCATAAAATAAAAGATTTTATGGTGTTTGTTTTCAGCCCCTTTCTGAACCACATGTTCTTGAGAATAATGACAATATGGTATAGCCAGTGTGTGGGGGGGTATTTTTTTCTCTTTTTTTAATAACTTTAAGACAACCAACACGCTTGTAGAATATTTCAATTTCACAAGGGCTAAAGGTCTAAATAAAAATCATAAATGAGCAGGAAGTTATTTGTGTTGAAGTGCTACTCCTATATATATTCATCCATAAATAATAATGACTTACATGAATTGCATTAAAACTGTAGAACATAGCTATCAACAAGAAGACAACAGATTAAAGTATTAAGGTTTTATATGACACATTAATTGAATCTAGTATTATAGAAATCTTTGTTTGGGATGAAGATCTTTAGGACATTTCACTATACGAAAGAAGAATGAAGAATTTCACCGAACCCATTAAGAAAATATCAAAACAAAAGGCTTAAACCAGAACTGATAGAAAATTAGCTGGAGAAGAGAGGGATGGAATAAACTGAAACCAAGATACCTTGAATATACCTCAAATCTTAGATGATTTGTTTTTTGTTGTTTTTTTTTGTTTAAATAAAAAAAACATTCGAGAAACTGTACAGTCCTCAAGAATTATATGTGCTGTCATCCCACCACCCTGCAGCCATAAATGTTTATATAGAAACAAATTCAAATGATCTGGAAGGAAACATTAATATTGCAAAACTTTGTGCATTGCGGTTGCTCAGAATGCAAATGGAAGATATGACACAGAAGATCTAAATAACACATTTACATATTGAAGATATATCTGCAGTTAGAAAACATCTTTATGAATAAGTCAAGTTCAATACAGAATTCAGTATTAGATTCATTGGTGCCTGAAAGTGTAAAAGATACTGATGGCAGATTATATGAAGCTCTACAAGAGAAAATAAAATCAACAATTTTGTACACACTCTTTGTTTTGAGTCACATAGAGCACCTTAAATGATAACTTTGCACCCTCCACCAGTGACTGGAAGAGATGATGACATATCGAAGCTGCAAGAGGTTTTAGATGATAATTTTTCATCAAGACAGGTCTTGAAGAACGGAAAAGCAGTATGAAATATCATTTGCACCCGACAACAAAACTGGAGCAAATTCATTCAAAGCAGGAAAAGAGAAAGAAGAACCATCAATTTCTTGCAGAATTTCCTGTCTTGCATCTGAGAAAATCAAAGATTACAATTCTCATAAGTGCATACATAAATGTTGGCCTACTTCACCTTTCAAAATACATGAAAGGCGATGAATTTTCAGAATGGAAAAAGCTGCTGTCAGTAGAACACATTGACATTGCGGCTAAATACATCAGGTGTGTAACTGTAGGTTTTCAACTTGCATTTATTCACAAATTCCTTCAGAGTCGCACCTCAGCAGAACAAGATATCAAATAAATTATTTCAACGCAGATTTCTGAAGAATCAGGCCAGACTATCATGATTTTATGGAAAGAGTTGAAAATAGCAATGGCAGATTTGATCTTCATTGTTAAAGTATGCGTCATTGGCGTCATTGTGCAGTGATATTTGCAACTGATTTTGCAGAATGACTAAAAGGACCAGAAGAGTACTTGCTACCTCCTGCAGCTGATATAGATTTAAAGTTTCAAGAACCAAAGAAAAGCTGCTGCTTTTAAGAATGCTAAGAATGGAATGCTGCTACTTTCACTGATTCTGACACTGACACCAGTAAAAAATTTCTATTTAGTTCACCTCTTTGTAGCACATGTAAATTTACAGTGACTAACACCCAGATCATTTAAAGGTGCATTAAAAGAAAAATGTTTACAGACATTTATGTTGTTATTGTGAAAAGCAAATGTTGGCTTGTTGAAACACATAAGAATTTAAACCTATTCATACTTTTATTGATATTTTTTACCCTGGTAGTCACAGAGGAGATAGACTGTCCTCATATTTCATGCACCAAATTCAAAAGTTGCTGTTGTTTTTATGGTAAACCACACTTTCAATGACTAGAATTGCATTGATTTGAGTGCTCCTCAGGGGACAATGCATTTATCTTGCATTTTTTTAGGTGAATAGAAGGATGCAATTACACTGTATATTTACCCATTTTCAATTTTAAAGAAATTATTTTTAAGCAAATATATTAGTAGCTTAAATTACATTGTTATTTTTATCTTATTTACTTCATTTAAAAAAACTGCCTTACTAACATTAAAACTGATAAATATAGAACAGTTATGTTAAAAAAAACAGGAAGTTAATATATATAATGTATTTATATTTAATATGACATCCCCAACGCATCCATCATCTTTGGGGTTTTGTTAGATATTACTTATTAAGTAAGTACTGTCGCACCAAAGAAAGGTTTTATAGTATTATTTTACTGGCACGATATCAACATGCCATAGCTTTTCCTTTTTCCATTTTATACAAAGCTTATTATGAAATATTGTTTTGGAAGGTTTTATCTATACCAACTTCCATTTTTTTAATGAAGCAATATCCCCCTTTTGAACATATTGAATTTAGTCCTAGATAAATTGACAGGTGTTTCAAATTTCAGCTTTTTTTTATTGTGTTATTGTTTCTACACATTAAATAATTACCAGAGGTTTGTAAAGACATTCTATGTTCTTATAAGTTATTGACTTGAAGGTAAAAATCCTATTTGATGTGTAGAGATAGAATTTACTATTTCTAAGTTTTAAGCAGTATTTGCATAATGTTAAGTGATAAAAATCAGCTGCTTGTAATTAACTAGAGCCAGACTCCAGTAACCATCTTCTACTGAGATGTTAAGAGAGATAAATTGTTTGTTTATTGCCCTGTGATTTGATACGGGCTATTATAACTGTCCATGCTGGAAGGCCAAAATTCACTGAAATCTCCGGTATTTCGTAGGACTGTATAGCCGCGACGCCGGTGAGGCGCATTATAGTATTGAACTAACAGCTGAATTTTACATTTCATATGTACCTTAGTTCCTTTTGGTATTTTTTTTGAAATTCAGACTAATCAAAGGTTACATTAATGTTGTCATATACGCGTGTCAGTGTTTGCAAGATAATAGATACATTTGTCAAAATTGAAATACTATGAAATGTTAACAGAATAGTTTTAATATTATTTTACTTTTATCATGGTCATTATAATTGTGTATTTAAAAAAAAAAAAAAAAAATTATAAAGAATCTAGACTATAAAGAGTTAAATGTAGAATTGATACCAACCACCAAGCAGTCAAACTGTATTCTCCTTGGGCATGAAACCAGCATACTCGAGCTCTACAACTTCACACAATTGATACGTAATAATTCGAATTTTTGACATGCAGTATAAAAAACAAGTAACGAAAATGAGAACCTGTGGGATTATCGCCTTGTACCGTTCAGTGTCAAAAACATATTTGGAAACAAGCATGCAAGCACAAAAGGTAAAAATATAGTTATATTATATGAAAGAACAGTTTTTTTGTTATGACACAATCCTTTTGACATTTATTAGTCAAGAACTAGTCAAAAATAGGTATTAAAACAAGTGGTCTTCCAAACAAGTTGTTTTTCAGGTCACATAATTGATAAAAATAAATGAAAAAAATCATTTTACATTGGTCAACTGATTTCATTTAAATTGCTTCAGGAATACTTTGACTTTTGTAGTTAATCGAGGAAGAAAACAATTTTACGCTCCCTTTACAGAAATTCCGACTTCTTTTTCCTATCAGCGGGATACCAATTACAGTGCTACACTTTATGCCGGGTTGTATAAAATCCCCAGTTCAGTTTAACAGTTATAATGATCATCTGTTTATTGACCATGATAAGATCTTTCAATAGCTGTGCCCATTAATCTCACTGGGAAACTGCAGTCCAAAGGTCATTACCCAGATCAGATTACTCCCAAATGGCTTGAGTGGTTTCTGTATTATCTGACTTTCTGCAAGAGAAAAAGATGTTATATTGTAGTTGTGCCTATATTGATTGCAGATTATTTCAAATAACATATTTTGATTTTACTTAATTATTATTATAGTAATAATAATAATAATAAAGTGATATAAAGACACTAGAAATTAATCAGAAGGAGAAATTGTTTCTTCTATATAATTTAATCTTAGTCAGCATAATTTTATGCAATTTTTGTTGTTGTTTTTTGGGGGGTGCTTTTTTTTGTTAGTTGAGGGTGCTGTTTACAAGATTAGTGTTTAGCATCTATTATAAGCACTTATTAAAGGTATGCCATATAATACTGATCTGCAGTTGCTTTCCCATTTACAAGCAGTACAACAAACAAGCCATATGTAGGGAAAGGAAATTAATTGTTTTAAATGGAGCAATTTATAGAGATATATGTTCATATCATTTATATTAGTTAAAGTAATCTGCAGAATAAATTTACAGAAGACTAACTTTTGTTAAAAATTATTTTCATCTGCTGTAACAAATGACAGCATTATGCAAAAAGAACAATAAACGTATTAAGTTGAAAGGTGTGAAAATGGTAAATCATGCAAATTAAAACACTAACACTTCATGTACGAGTATATACCTTGGTGTGGATGTTTTTGGCTTCATTTTTCGTCTTCTGCCTTTCTGCGGCGTGTTCTCCTGTTTTCTTTTTATTGACCTTAATCTAGTTCTACTGATTTTCTCAGAAAGGATCTGTTCACTGAATTCTAAGCATATACTTATATCATCAACATGCACCTCTTCACCAAAATCAAACTCAATATCTCCATTGCTCATTTTTACCAAGCAGCCCTCTCGCAAAAAATCTGGTGGTGCAGCGGAATGTCTACCGGCTATCTTGTAGTATGATATAAGGCATCTTACATTCTTGGATAGGTTTCTAATAGCACTTGCTGGAGGCATCCATAACTGTGGGTTCCTCGGGATTTTCTGGGTAGGTGGTTTTATGGACAGCTGTCTAATCTCATTGTAAGAAAAGTCCTTTGAACTAAGTCCTTTAGGAGTGTATAGAGACTTTACAAATTCCAGATAGATATCTTCATTTAATGAAATGTTGAGCTCATTGTCAGGTGTGATGTTTATTTTTAGTAGTTCATTGTAGAAGAGATCATTGTTGAAAAATGTATGAAGAGTTTCCTGATGGGATATCCCATGAAACTTTGGCAGGTAATCGTTACCACCTAAACTTAGAGCTAGGCTAAGCTTTTGCCCAATGAATGGATCTTTCCAGGCATCTTCGAGAAGAGTCAGAATGGCAGTGACATTGTAAATATCATATGTACTTCCTGGTTTATGAAGGATGACATAAACTTCATGGGCGAACTTGTTCTGTGATACAGATGAACGGGGCCATAAGTAGGCAAGTGCAAATAGATGAAGGATGACTGAGTCAATGTCTCCAGATGTAACGATGCTAGCACAAGCTTCTCCTTCCTTTAGCACACTTCTGTACTCTATAAGCCAGTCAATTTGTGCGAATTCTGCTTCACCCTTTCTTTGCTGAATGGCACTCAAAATCTTGTATTCTTTGTTCATGGGAAATTCTACACGTATTGGGTAAGTGCATACGTCACATGTGCAATTTTGATTCTTGCAATTACACTCACTCTTAACAAACTCACTGTCAATGTCTAGAGTAAGAGTTGTTGGGATTGACAGCTTGTCAACATGTCGGGCTAGGTACGTGCTAACTAGGTGTTTACCTTCATTTGTTTCAATGAGTGATTTTTTATCAAATTTTTCTGCTGTTAACATTTCTTCAGTCGTCTTAAAATGTATAATTGAAAAATTTCTTTTCTGTCGTCTTTGTGATCTGGTTGCAGCTTTAAAATCATCTGGCGTGTAGCTATACTTTTTTTCACATACTGCCAGCTGCCTAACACGAGGAAATTGTACCTTTGTTTTCATGATTACTCCCACTTCCACATGTTTCAAGTATTGGGAGCCAGATGTTGATTTTGTTTTAAATTTCACTCCTGCAAACTCTATAGCTGCTACAGCTACATTATCAGTGACATCTTTTGGAAGCAGTTTCACTGATCAATATATTAGATTTTTGTCTTGGAGGATGCTGTGACTGTTAGAATTGGGTTCTACTTTCTTGACAGCTTTCAGAAGTATGTCCTGTATGCCCTTTTCATTCCAACAGACTTTCCTACTTTAGGTTTTGAACAGTCTGGTTTAACTAATGCCTGACATGCATTCATTGCAGCTCATGCAGTCAATCCTTTTTTATTCACGTTTGACAAACACCTGACGTTTTTCTTCTTTAAGTTGTCTCTCAGTTTTTCCTGTTTCTTTAACACGAGCTGAAATCCTTTTCAGAGTTATTCCTTTTGAAGATTTTAATTTTTGCAGCAGCAGCCAGGGCCCATCTACATCTCTTATATCCGGCTTGTCTAATGACGTACATCCAAATATGTTGGCAGATGCAATGTACTTCTTAATCAGATATTCCCCAACTTCTTTAGTATGTTTGTCCAGTATGGCATTTGATATAAGTGGTCGCTTTGGGTCATAGACATTGTATACTTCCGGATCAGTTTCACTTTCAAGACCTCCTTGTCTGAACACCAAACCAACAATACGCTGTATATATCTGACATCAGTGTCTGTGACCTTTAGTCCCAGGATCTCCTCAATTGGTTTTGCCTGTTTTTCTTTCTGTGCTCTTCTCTGGGATATTTCGTGTACTTCATTGAAAGAATCAATTAGAACCATTCTAGGTGTAATAGATGCAAGTGAAGAACCTGATCTAAATGCTTTCAGAACATCCCGGTGTTCCATTTCACGCTGTGTGTCAAGGGCAAAGTTTATTTCACTGTCACCACTTGGGGTACTGTATAGACACTTTTTCATATTCTGGTAATATGTGCCTGATTTAAAATGTTCATGCAACAACTTTGTTGTAAATGCTGCATATGATGAAGCACCATTCAGCTAAGAGAAAGGCAAACTTGACTTCACTGCTGCTAACAGGAGTTCATATCCAGCTGGGCCTCCTAGTCTTTCAGCTAGAGCTATTGCGCTTATTTCATCGCAGTGCATCATGATGTCAGCATGAAGAGCAAAAGTACCATTATCTCTTTCTCCATACTCTATGAACTTGCAAAATTCATCATACTGTTTATCTGTCACAGACCCGTTCAGAATGGCAGCTTGTAATGTTCTCCTATTGTCTTCAGGTATTGACTGTAAGTATTTAGAGAAGAAAGCTATATGGAGAGCAATGGCCAACCTCCTTATGTATTTTGTTGCCATTTCTATATGTTCGGCAGATATAAGTTGCTTCCATTCATTAAAATCTTCATCACGCATGTATTTTAATATATGTAAGACTCCTGCATCCTTGTAAGCACTGCACAATATATTTATTTTAGACTTTCGAAGATGAAGAACAGGTAATTCTGGCAGAAATGCATGGTACTTTTTGTCTGAATCTTGCAGCTTTAAAAGGTTTGATGCTATCTTGTGATCGGGAGCAAAGATGATTTTGTGTGCATATGTCTGAATATTGTCTGTCTTTAACAATATGTCATCAAGAATTTCTTGTAATTTTTTGATGTCATCATCTCTTCCAACTGCTGGTGGCGGGTGCTTTACGAGAAGGGGTGGTGGTCTATATTGTCTGAAATTAAATTCAGTGAGAAGTTCCTGTAGTATGTTTCTTGTTTCGTCAGGCTGTGTTTTAGGTTGTGACTGTCCTTCAGCTGTCAGTTGTGAACTATTTGTGTCCACAGAGTTTTGAAATATATCAGACAAATCTTCGAAACCAAACCCATCCTTTGATTTATTTTCTTCTTCCTCATCAAGTAATTGGCCAATGAAGGACTCTTCTAATGTAACACTGTCAGCATCAGAGTCATGGGCAGGGGTAAAGTGGTTGTCAAACTCAATGTTTGCCAGCTCTTCCTCTTCTAAGTCATCCACATCTAAACATGAACAACCATCTATTTCTCCACTGCCATCTTCCAGACCTGCAACGTTGTCTGTTTGCTAGAAATAACAGAAATATTTTGTAAATACAATGGTAAACATTAATTAAACTTACAGTGTTTTAGACCAATGCTGATCTTTGCAGTAATTTACCAGCTACATTCTGGAGCTTTTAATATCTGTTATATTTCAAGTTTTAGTTATTGTCAGAAGTCTGCTGAATTCATGATAAATGTAATGCTAAGGACATCATCATTAAAATCACTTACCTCAGCATCTTCTAACTGCAGTGATATAAAAGACAGTTCCAATTCTCCATCCACTGCACTTTTGTGATTTGTTAATTGGGTTCCACCTATAAATAAAGGATAGGATTAAAAAGACATATTGATACTATCTATAATATTATACAATGCAATGCAAAAAAAAAATAATATACAAAAAAAAATGAAATATTACATTTTGTATAATCACTGCTCCTCTTAATTACTATATCAGATTAAATGTGATTTTTTGAAAATCAAGAAAAAAAGATAAATAGTATAATATTGCCTTCTATAAATTTGGGAACAACTTTTACCTTCAAATATATGGGTCCATACAGGACCATATCCGAGCGTAAGTAAGCGTTGAAACTTTTGTAAACTGGTTGACTCTTCTTTCGAAAGCTTTAGAACCAATTCTACAATGCTGTCTTTTCCGAATGTTCTGTTTTGCTTGCACTGGCAAGCTTTGCTGTTGTCGGTCTCCTCGCATGAAATGTCATGCCAGTTATCTACATCCTCAGCATCTTTTGGTATCCCTTTCAGTGTGATAGGCAGTGTACAAATTTGTATTGATCTGTTCTCACCTGGGTTTGGATCTGCATGTTTTTTCAATCGAACTAAATTGTCCATCATCAAGATAATAATACAGTCTTGGATGCAGACATCTTCAGTCTTCAGACCAGCTGCTGATTTGTAAGTAAGAGTGTGCCTTTTTAAGTAAGTGTTAAAATATGTGTTTTCATCATGAGCTTTTTTCTTTAACTATTGTTCTGCGATATTCAGGCTTTGAGTAGCACCACTTCCTGCTGTTATACTGAAAACTGAACTTATACTCTGATAATGCATCGCCAACTCATGTGTGTTCCTATCTTGCAAAATACCAGAAAACTTCTTGTTAAATACATTTAACATTGCATCATATAGCATGTACAGTTGTGAGAACTTTGTTTTCAAGAAATCCTCTTTATTCCCAACTCTTCGAATGGAGTCTGTATTAATAAATTTGCCAAAGATGATCTGACACAATAACGGGGTTTCCATATACCATTCAGTTAGAACATTAAATGTAGTGATAGACAAAGGTTTCTGTTGAAATGAGCCATAACACTGACAACACTTTGAGTCTTGTTTCTGTGGCAACTCAGTAGATATCTCTGTAGGTGACAGTTTTGAAACTTCAGTTATCTTGTCATTCAGACTTCATCCCGCATCTTGAAACGCATAACTTCACCGTCAGAATCTTTGTAATTGTCAAATGTGCCATTTTTAAAGAATATTATTTCTGCACACTGCTCACTGTGAAATCTATTTATATTTGCTCGGAAAAGAATAGCAGTTTCATGTAGATTAAAGTCCTCCATGCCACTTTTTGTCAGTTCAGCATACACATGCAAAGCTCTCTCGTGTTTGCACATCTTTGTGCATGTTACACAAACTACATTTTCTACTAAAGGTGAGGAAGGAAAACTATTTAAAAGATGATCTTCTAAGACATTAGGATTATGCTGCTTTGAACAATACAGCGTTATTGTTGCCTTAGAGTCTGCCGTACCCTTCCTTTGAGTCCGTAAAGGGATTTGTTGTCTTGATTCTTTGTTAATTTTTGTGGACAGCTGACTTGCTGATCTTAACATCTGAAAATATTCATATTTCTTCTTAACTAGATTTTCAAATGTCTCGTTGGCATAGTTGATGTTTGCTGATCTCATGAAATGGAGCTCAAATAGACATATTCTTTTCCATTTGTCAGTCTGGAATTCTCCCTTATATTCACAATGTAAAGTCTGAATTTCATTTTCATTCAAAGAAACTTCATCTAGCAGATCAGTGGAAAATAATGTAGAGCGTGATATGGCATCATATATGTCCTTTGTAGTTTGAACTTTCTGAGAAGTGTCTGTTGTCAAGAGTTTTGTCTGTATTTGGGCAACTACATTTCTACAAATTTCATAATGTTCAACATGAGCAAAAGTAAAATGCAAGATGTTGTTTACTCTAAACGCAGGATGCCCACCTATAACTTTAACACTTTTCTGTTTCCCTTTTAGCCACTGGAAAATGTTGCTACTTTTGATTCTTGCATCATACACAGAACGTTTTGCTTTCAGCAGTGATATAAAATCACTGAATTTCACAAACTTGTTTGAACCATCATCAATTACATGTAGCTCAGAGAGTAAAGATATGTTAAAGGCCATGTTTTTTCAACCCTTTTAAAAAATCTCTGGAAAAAAAATGATTTTTTTCATATACATGTATGTTATTTCAGTAAAAAAATAGTAAAATAAATTGAAGTTGTTTTTCTTTGAATTTTTTTTAATCAAATTTACTGATGAACTTTTGCAACAGTTTTCATCCGCAAAAAAAATAAATCTCGAGTTCACTTAATGATTACTGGAGTAAACTTTTACTTAAAGCGATTGACTCACAGATGGGTCGACGATTCATAAAAAAATAAAATATATATTTATGTAAAACTTCTGCTTGTAGTTGTGAAGAACATATCTAAACGAAGTTATTTTCTCAATTTGGTTACAGAGACACATCAAATTATAAAGGCCCAGTAGTCTAAATCACTGCACTTATAATACTTTTCGAACCAGAAGGGCATGGATTCAAATACAGTTTAAATCAAATTCTTTTCTCTTCAGTTTTCATAATTATAGGAGCAAAAAATTATGTTTTTGTCATATTATATTAAATTCTTTAAATTTTAAAGAAAAACATTAAGGCTAAATTCTGTAAGTCAGTTGCTTTAAAAAACAAGTATAGGTAATAATCAAGTTACTTACCACAAAGTTTTTCCATTCCACAGTAAAATCATTGAAAATCTGAGTCAGACCCAAAACATTGTAATTGCATTGATTTTAACCAACAATCTGCATGTGTAACACAGATGTTAGCCTGTGGTCAGTTTACATTTCAACCCCAGCAGGAGTGAGAGATTTATTACTCTCTAACAGTTAGGCTAATTAATGCTGCTGATAAGCCTGGGCTGAAATTCATGCTCTTAGCTGGCGTAAAGTGTAGCACTGATTAGAGGGCTAATAAATCTCTGTCTGAAGAATTGCTCTTGACCAGTGTTTAGGATAATGTTTACTGATAAGCCTATAACCACGTTAATTTGTATAATATTACTCAGCCTTTATCCTTGTAGTGTGCGGATAGATAATAAATTAGTTCCATCTTTTTAAAGATGGTACACATGTAGTATTTATTTCTTAGCCAGTTTTTATGCTAGGTTTGTGTAATGATTAGCATTCAGCATGTTGATTTTTTTAATGCTAATTGTTGTTATTGAAGCACTAACACACTGAAGAGTTTATTAATTTATTGCGTAATATAGGGATGGTCTCAAGTCCCTGTACTGATCTGACTACCCAGGTGCAAATGGGATATCAACATCAAAATGCTAAATCGGGTTATAGATAATATGTTTGTTTTTTATCAATATTTAATTAGATCATTTTTATGGATAAGATAATAAACATGGTATATACATTTCTTCTTGTTTATTAGAACTTGTTATTTTATGGAGATAAATAAGCAAGAGCTTAGAATGTTTTGATGTAAATAACATTAAAAATGAAAAGTTTTACGGGTAATTTAAGATAGGCAAAAAATAAATTATTTGGCAATTTAATCAACATACAAGAGAAGAAGTACCTAGACATTAATTGTACATGAACCAATTATTATCTCTCAATTATTATACAGATTCAAGAAGGTTTAAGTGTACTTTGAATTTGTTAAAATATCATGCCCGCGCTTAAATCATATGTAAATTTTATAAATTCAAGAACTGCGGTTCATATACACCAAGTAACAGAGCAACACAAATCATGATAAACATGACACTGAAACACCATAAATTCCTGATAAGATCTGGTCAGTGGAGTTAGAATAACATCTCACCCAGAGATAACAGTGCTGCTCGAGATAACATCCCTCAGACCTGAGGAAGGTAACGTGGCGTAATTTTAAGAGTGTTTACTCTACTTAAGGATTTCAATATCAATAACTAAGTCGTCTGTTTCATTTAGTTAATTTGTTTGTATTTATTTCAATAAAATTTGGATAGATTATGCTGTTTATTTACATGCACGATAGCAGGAATCTTTTTTCTCATGTTACTTCTTGATAATATAATAATTTCTTCGAACGTTTTATTGAGTGACTCGTTTTCTCCTCACTGAAATTCTACAATTTCTGTTGTATTTTTCATCAATATTGTTCATCAATTGAACCATTAAATTCTCGAAGCTGAAGTTTTCAAATTATTTTTTGTTTGAACAAGTAAACGCGTTATGATTTTATTTAACTAATTAAGATACAATGACAGTTCCACGCTTTGTTTCAGCATCGTAACTTTTCATTCAATTTTATCTAATTTTGTCATTGTTTTTTTAGAGTTGTTTGCCGTTAGTGTTTTTTTTTTTAAATATGTACCTGTTAATATCCACCAAAGTAACGCTATTAAAGTTAGTTTTGGATATGCTGGCACAATAAAATTGCAAATAAAGAAAGTCACTATAACAAATCTTAAACCTGTGCACGTTTTTGCTTAAGAACAAAACTGATAAGAAAATGAGTTTTGAAAATTTGCAAACAATCAATTAGACATTTTTTCTCTCTTTTTTTATTTCTCTTAAAATCCCTCTCTCCGAACGATTATATAAGATGCACTACAGTATGAACGACAAAGTGCATGTACCTTCTCATGCAACGCAACACATAGTCGAGATTTGATAAGATGTTAAAAAGTGACGCATTTCCGTATACGGCTACACAAATAAAAAAGACAAGTATTGCATTATGATTAAAGACATTTTATATGTGCTTATTTTTAGATCTTTTTGTAAAGCTGGTTTTATAGTTATTGACAGAAAATAAAAACAAAACGTCTAATAAATAGGATGAAAACTTTGCAAAAGGAAAAATTAAACAACCTTTTCACTACTGATTGTTATGAAAGGCAAACTTTAGTGAAAAATGTATTTATCATTACATTTACATTTTACATTTATACGCGGAACGCTCTGATTACCAAGCACACACTAAAACAAAAAGGAATACCGTTTGCATCACTAACACTTAACAATAGTCTACAATACGTTACGGTGGTTTGTAGATTTTAACAAACGTAAACAAGCCAATTTTCATTTCTTATTCCGGTTTCAACATTAAAACCTTCTGTTGTGTTATATAAAAACATGAAATAATTTTGATAGATGACAAACAATATTGTAGATAATTGTTTATACAATATCAGTATCGTTTTTGAGACGTTTCATACAGTAATTCCAGTGTCCTGATGCACATTTTAATGTACGCTAGGTAAAACAGAACTTGTTTTTGTCCATTTTAAATAGATGAAAGGGGAACTTTGATAGCCACCGAACACGACAAATATTGAAATATTGCAGGCTCGGTTTGATTGAGCCTGTGCATGGGCAGTAATGGGAATGCCCAAGCCGCCTAGCCTTGGGTTGAACGTAACTCAATATTTACACCAGCAAACCCATCCCAAAACGATGGTGTGCATATGGTGGTGAACATGAAACCTTCAATGCGGTATTTTCAGATTAATGCCATTCCATGATCAGCGGCGTATGGTCCCCGGATAAAAAAGTTTTTTTTTTCATTTCTAGTTTCAGTTTCAGTGCAATAGAATACATAAAAGAATGGGTTTGCCCTAAACGAGAAAACTATGGGCGGAACTAACAGAATATAATTTTGACAGCGGATCTGATAATACAAATCCTGCATATCACAGAGAACGCCAAAAGCAAGAATTAACAAGAGGAAGTAAATCCTTAGGGTGATTGAACAATATCCAGACCTATAAGAAGGGTGACTGGTGACTGATGACTTTTAAACAAAATACTGATAACTAAGACATATTGTTGGAATGTCAGACGTATCAATTGCTTCTAAACTCCCTAAAAAAAACATTTTTGTCCCAGTCACTTTATGCAATTATGATTGCAAATAGTAGGGTCTGACCCCCTTCCATATGAACCTTATTTATCTCAGCATTCCAATTCTGTATAAAAAATATCAGTAGTTCTTTGTTTGACCAGGTTGATAAAAGCATTTACATTTCCAACACTTTGGTTTAATCAGGCTTCATATAAACCTAGAGACTGTAGTAAATTTTTAACATTCATTGCCCACGAATTATCTACATTTCGATACATTAAAGAATACAATTTCTTTACATACTTAATATCATCTAACTGTATAATTTTTAACCAATATCTAATAACATTTATTGCTCTTTTTGATTTTAGGCTAGTTCTACCTAACTCACCATAAATAAAATTGTTTTGTGTTTGACCTCTCACCCCAACACAGTTTTGCAAAAGTGTACATGTATTCCTTCTAATCTCTAACAATCATTTAAACCCCAGACTTCGGAACCATAATTAAGGATGGGTAAGATAAGTTTATCAAAAAAGTCTAGTTTATGTTGAACTGTTATACCAGGACATTTCATTAAATATGACTTAAGTTATTATATGTGCTGACCGTGTTTCATCACTCAGCCACCCTGCAGCCATAAATGTTTGTATTGAATCAAATTCAAATGGTCTGGACGAGATGATGATATATCAAAGCTGCAAGTGGATTTAGATGATATTCTCATCAATACAGATCTTGAAGGTCGGAAAAAAGCAGTATGAAAATATCATTTCCATCTGACAACAAAATTGGAGCAGATTCATTCAAACCAGGAAAAGAGAGAGAAGTACCATTAAATTCAAAGATTACAATTCTTATAATTGCACATAAAGATGCTGAACTACTTCACATAGAGGCAATAACTCTTCAGAATGGAAAAAAAGCTGTTGTCAGTAGAACACATTGACATCTAGACAAAGTACATCAGGTGTCTAAATGTACGTTTTCAACTTGCATTTATTTGCAAATTCCTTCAAAGTCGCACCTTAGCAGAACAAGATATCAAATCTATTATTTTAATGTAGATTTCTGAAATATCAGATCAGACTATTATGATTTCATGAAAATAGCTGACAATTACATTTGCTCTGCATGTTAAAAGTATGCGTCATTTTGAAGCGATATCCGCAATTGCTTTTGCAAAAAAACGACTAAAAGAATAATACATGTCCCTATGTTCTGTTGTATATTCTGGTGTCACTTTTACAATAACCAACAATACCTACAAGAAATGTTATTTTGCATGTACTTTATTGAAATACTTGCTTCTCAGAACATAGGGACTGGTGGCAGTTGAATTGAGTGTACCATGAATACAACACTGCGGTCATACAAAGTTCATGGCCAGTCCTACGAAAACCGGGAGATTTCAGTGAATTTTGACCTTCCAGTATCGACAGTTAAAACTGCCCGTATTAAATCACAGGGCAATAAACAAACAGTTTATCTCTCTTAACATCTCAGTAAAAGATGATTACTGGAGTCTGGATGCAGTTAATTTTACCCAGATGAATGCTATCAGTAAACATTGTGCAAGTACTCCTTAAAACTTCGAAATAATAAAAACTATCTCTACACATCAAATCGGAATTTAGCTTTCAAGCCAATAATTTATAAGAACATAGAATATCTTTATAAACCTCTGGTATTTATCAAATATGTAGAAACAATAACAGAATAAAATTAAAAGCTAAAATATGAAACACCTGTCAATTGAACTAGGACTAAATTTGTTCGAAAGGGGGGATATTGCTTCATTTTTTTAAAAAGGTAAAAGAAGGTGGATATCCGATATAAACTTTCAAAACAATATTTGACCGTAAGCTTTGTATAAGATGGAATGTTGACATTGTTGCCGGAAAAATAGTGCTATAGTACTTCTTTTTTTGTGTGTGACAGTACCCACTTAATAAGTAATATCTAACAAAAACCACAAAAGATGATGGATGTATGGTGAATGATATATTTAATATAAATATATTATATATTAACTGCATTTTTAACATAACCATTCTATATTTGACAGTTTTAGAGTAAGTCTGGCAGCTTTAGGAAAAAAAAAACAAATAAGATGAAAAAAAAAACATTACAATTTAAGCAACAAATATTTTTGCTTCAAACTGATTTCTTTAAAACTGAAGGAAAGTAAATAAACAGTGTAATTCCACCCTTTTATTGACCTTAAAAAAGCACGATAAATAATTGTCCCTAGGAAGACTCAATCCATGCAATTCTAGTCATTGAAACTGTCGTTTACCATAAAATACAACAAAGCTGCGATTTTTTTAATTCTGTGCATGAAATATGAAGACAGATTCTCCTCTGTGACTACCAGAGTAAAACAAAATATCAATAAAGTATGAAATTCTGATTTGTTTCAAAAAGTCAACGGCTTGGTTTTCATGTGCTTTCACAATAACTGCTTTAATGTCGGTAAACATTTTCCTTTTTATGCATATTTAAATAATCTGTGTGTGACTTTAAATTAGCATGTGCTATACAGAGGTGAACTGAATAAAAACAAAAAAGTGTCAGTGTCAGAATCAGTGACAGTAGCAGCTTTCCATTCCCAACATTCTTGAAAGCAGCAGCTTTCCTTTGGTTCTTGAAACTTTACATTTATATCAGCTGCAAGAAGTAGCGAGTATTCTTTTGCTCTATCTAGTCGTTCTGCCAAAGGAATTGCGCATATCGCTTCACAATGATGCATACTTTCAACATGCAGAGCAAATTTGCCATTGTTATTTTCACCTCTTTTCATGAAAACATGATAGTCTGGCCTGATTCTTAGAAATCTGCATTGAATAAATTGATTTGATGTTTTGTTCTGCTGAGGTGCGACTCTGAAAGAATTTGCAAACAAATGCTAGTTGAAAACCTACAGTTAGACATATGATGCATTTTGTCGCGATGTCAATGTGTTCTACTGATAGCAGCTTTTCTCCATTCTGAAAATTCATCGCCTCTCTTATATTTGAAAATGTGAAGTAGGCCAGCATCTTTATATAAGCTTAGAGATTTGTATTTTTTTATTTTCTCAGATGCAAGACAGACAATTCTGCTAGAAAATGATAGCACTTCTATCTCTTTTCCTAGTTGAATGAATTTGCTCCAATTTGGTGACAGGTGCAATTGATATTTTCTTGCTGCTTTCTCGATCTGTCATGATGAGAATAGCATCTAAATCCTCTTGCAGCTTTGATATATCATCATCTCTTCTAATCACTGATGGAGGGTGCCTAGTTATCATTTTAGGTGGTATTTGTGGCTCAAAACCAAGAGTGTGTATGGAATTGTTCATGTCATTTTTCTTCTTGTAGAGCTTCATATACTCGGCCATCAGTATCTTCTTTACTTTCAGTCACTAATGAATCTAATACTGAATTCTGCACTGAACTTGATTCATTTTTAAAGACGCATCTAACTGCAGATACATCCTCAATATCTAAATCTGAAATATTATTCAGAACATCTGTATAATAAATTCCATGTGAATTTTGGGCAATCGCAAAGCACAAATTTTGCAATCCTAATGTTTTCTTCCAGACCATTTGAATTTGTTTCAATACAAATATTTATGGCTGCCGGACGGCGGCATTAAGAAACACTGTCACCACATATAATTATTTAGGACTGTACAGTTTCTGGTTTTGTTTTTTAAACAAATCATCTTCTAAGATTCAAGGTATATGAAGATATCATGCTTTCAGTTTTATTCCATCCCTCTCTTTTCCAGCTAATTTTCTATCAGTTCTGATTTAAGCCTTCGGTTTTGATATGTTCTTAATCGCTTCAGTGAAATTCTTCAATTTTTAGTAAATCTTAAAGGTTTTTGTTTTGTTTTTTTTTTTTTTTTTTTTTTCTCACAAGCAGGTCTTCATAAGTATATTCAAAATATCTACTGAATTTGACGTCATGAAGTTATGTTTACACATACATATTTTTTCCCATTTCTTTTCAATAAAATGCTCTGCATAAATTGAGCTTAAAGACGAAATATTGCTCTCGTGAAATGTCCTAAAGATCTTTATCCAAAACAAAGATTTCTATAATACTAGGGTCAATTAATGTGTAATATAAATCTTTTACACATTAATCTGTTGTCTTCTTGTTTATTACTATTCTCTGCAGTTTTGTTGCAGTCTGAAGAAATCATTATTATAGATGTATGTATATCTAAGTAGACCTTGAACACAAATAAATTCCTGCTCATTTATGGTTTTTATTTCGCCCTTTAGCTTCCGTGAGAAATTGAAATTTTTTACAGGTGTGTTGGTTGGCTTTTGATTTTTTGCAAAAAATTAAAAAGAAAACACTGGCTAAAACATATTGTCCAGTATTCTCAAGAACATGTAGTTCAGAATGGGGCTGTAAACAAACATCATAAAATCCTTTATATCATGACCTGAAATAAAGTACTTCTTTAATTCTGTTATCATAAAAATTCAAACAAAATGAATAATAAAATCTCAAAAAAACTTTGAAGTCCTATATGTATACAAATAAAAATGCTTCATTTTAAATACAATTATCTCAAGTTGTCGGTAACAAAAATAATACAACAAAATTAGTTATTGAAGAAGTCATTATTACCCAAAAGTCAATAATGTGCACACATTCACTAGACCTACTTATATCTTTGTTTTCTAATTTTCTACATGATTTGGTTAAATGCTGATAATGAAGATGTTGCGGCAATAAAATCTTAGGAATAACATCAGTACATTGCTGGAGTGGTCAGTAGAATAAACAAACACAAGCTGGTGGTAATTGATTTATAACTGTTAGGGGCAATGCTCACTGATATGCTTACAGATAAGACTCGGCTCAGATTGAGCCGATTTTCTCCGGTTTTCGTAGGACTGTGGTAGGGTTTTCAAATAACTGAGACAAATCTGTTTATATACATGTACTATTGGTGATCAAGTTGCCTGCATCAGTGACAAGCATATATGTAACATTGCACCTGACTAACATTTAAATTTGTAATCCTTTTTGCATGGAATCATTTATTGATTTAAATGCAAATAATTAACAAGGAAATAATACTTTTAATTGGAAAAGAGTGTTATAATACTTATAATTGGAAAAGAGTGTTATATTCTTATAAGATAAACCTTAGGATAATTATTGAGTTTATGTAGCCTGTGCTATCTAAACACAAACCACAGCACAACAATAGCAATAGTTGACATTTCTGACAATTACAATAATTTACAGCAAAGAAAAAAGTTTTCTAAAAATATAAAAATGATAACTTCTTAAATAAAAAGCATAGAATACAAAGATTATATGTGCCATTCCTATGTGTACAAAACATACATTTTTATGGCCAAACACCATACTTACAGTAATATCCAAACATTGCACCGACCTGTATCTCACATGTACAGTTAAGTGTTAATCAGTCTTAATCATCAATATACTTGTATCTGATATATAAACAAATAAAAACATAAATGATGCTATTAAATATGGCTTGGAATTTCAGGGTATGAAAAAATTAGACCGAATCAAGAAAAAAGCTATAAAGGAATTTCTCGAGTATTGTTCTTGAAACATCTCTATTTGGCCCTTATCTAATGTATTCAAATGAAAGTATTAGGAGAGATTTATTGCTTAACACAAGCTGATCGGCTGACCAAGTATCTGTTAACATTTAATAGGTGGATTGAAAACATCGGAACCTCTCATGCCAACTGCCACCAGGTTAGAATGTTCACCATATCACACAAAAAAAGAAAATGAAATGAAATAAAAACAATACATATAAGTATTTCTGTGTTTTTATTAATCATCTAGCGGTGCCAGGAAGAAGTAATCAGTTCAGTTACCTGGTTACAGTTACTTGTAGCCGGACACGATCCTTAGCCATTAACATGATTTGGAAGAAATTTGCCTTAAATAGATATATCTTATAACACTGTATGAGTATGAGTATATGCTTTTGAAATTGTATAATGTTTCTCTTTGCAATAAACTTATCGTGTCATAACTGAAAATTAATGTTTTATTGTTTAAACATACTTAAAGCATGCACAGCATTTAAAATGCTGCAAGAACTGTTTGTTGGGTATAATTTGTTTTATTTTAAATAAAAATTGAATCATTAAAGGCGTTTAAGAAAATTAAGTTTTAGGACATTTAATGTAACAGGTAGCAGTTACTGAAGTTGGTATGTACGTTGAATGGTTCACAAATGATGTCAGGTTATGCAATGGCAACAGTTGTGTACTCAGGCAAAAATAGCCTGTTATAGGTATTTGTTGGCCCAGAAAGTAACGTGTATGGGTTACTTAATATTTAATAAAGTTTAATTAAAAACATTTATGATTAAGGTAACCTGGTTCGGTTATTTGTAGTATTTATTTCACTCTCCCTCTCAGTTGTGTACTTAGACAAATACGAGTATGTATAACCTGTTATAGTTATTTGTGGGCCAAAAAGGTAACGTGTACGCGTTATTTGATATTGAATAAAGTTAAACATGTTAAATAAAATACTTACAAGCAAAATAACCTGGCTCAGTTACTTGTAGTATTTATGTTGATATTCCCTCTGAATTGTGTACTCAAAAAAAATAACCTGTTATAATTATTTGTTGGCACAAAAAAGTAATGTTCACAGGTTACTATATATTGAATCCAGTTTAAAAAACTATTTACAGATAAAGTAATCTGGTTCAGTAATCATGGTTATTTGCAGTATTTATTTTGACTAGGCTTCTCAGTTGTGTACTCAGACCAAAAAAAAACACAGCATGTTATAGTTATTTGTAGGCCCGAAATGTAACGCGTACGGGTTACTTGATATTGAGTAAAGTTAAAAAAAAACATTCACAAATATGTAACCCGGTTCACTGATTTGTAGTTATTTATATTGACTCTCCCTCTCAGTTGTGTACACAGATAACAATAACCTGTTATAGTTTTTTTTGACCCAAAAAGTAACGTTTACGTGTTACTTGATATAAAATCAGGTTCAATAAACCATTTACAAATAAAGTAACCTGTTTCTGCTATTTGTAGATTTTTTGCTAACTCTCCCCCTCAGTTGTGAACTCAGACAAAAATAACCTGTTAGAGTTCTTTTTTACCCAAAAAGTAACGTGTACGGATTACTTCATATTGAATACAGTTTAATAAACCATTTACAAAGAAAGTAACCTGGTTCATTTGTTTGTAGTATTTATAGTGACTCTCCCTCTCATTTGTGTACTCTTATAAAGAAAATAGCCTGTTATAGTAATTTGTTGACCCAAGAAATGACGTGTGTATGTTACTTGATATTAAATAAAGTTTAATAAACTATTTATAAATAAAGTAACCTGATTCAGTTATTGGTAATATTTATGTTGACTCTCCCTCTCAGTTGTGTACGCAGACAAACATAACCTGTTATAGTTATTTGTTGCCCCGAAAGTAACGTGTACGGGTTACTTGATATTGAATCAAGTTCAATAAACCATATACATATAAAGTAACCTTGTTCAGTTATTTTTAGTATTTTTGTTGACACTAGCTCCCATTCAGTCGCGTACTCAGACAAAAAAAATCTGTTATTGTCATGTTTTGGCCAAAGAAGTAACTTATACGGATTACTTGATATTTAGTCAAGTTTAATTAACCATTTACCAAATAAGTAACCTGGTTCAGATATTTGTAGTATTTATTTTGACTATCCCTATCAGTTGAGTACGCAGACAAAAATAACCTGTTTCCGTTAATAGTTGGCACAAAATGTAACGATATTGAATAAAGTTTAATAAACAATTTACAAATAAAATAACCTGGTTCAGTTATTTGTAATATTTATATTTACTCTCTGACACATGTACGCACGTACGAACGCACACACGCACATTTGTTATATGTATAGTACATACTAACTGTTTTGTTTGGAACAAGAAATAAAATGGATGCTGTCATATAATTTCCTTACTTTTATTATGATTTGTTATAGACCGTACGGATGAAGTTTATTATCTCCATAAGTATCCGAAAAAATTATCTTAAATATTTATTTGACAAACATTATACATATTTCTCATCAAGAAAACAAATGTGCAATTTGATAATTTCCTGAATGATATGATGTATGTAGCATAGCTGCAGTAAGCCGGCTATTAAGAAAAATATGCTATCAGGTTATGCGTCGAAAATGTACAAAGAGGAAGTAATTGTCATTATTGCATGCATTAAGTGCTTATCTAGGGATCATAGATCAACACCAAATGAATTGTATTATCCATGAGGTCATTTACTGACGCCATAATTTTAGATGATAGACTGCTATCCTATTCTGACAAACATGACTAAAGCGTGTTAACTTGAAATAAACTGTAATATATTTGCAATAGATTTATTTATTGTCTTAACTTTGTATAAGCTAATGTTAAACTGTTTTGTGGCCAATAACTTATTTAGGTGTTCTTACGAAAATAATTTGCCAAACAATCGATGAGAGAGCGAGCTTGATTTTTAACAATTTAACGAAGCTTGTGCTAAAAATATGTGTAAAGAATACACAGGTTGTCGTTCTATCATTGTTCAGTGGATGCTCCAGATATAACTCGTGTGGATTCAGTCGAATCAATCATATGAACATAGAAATCAAAAAGTAATTAAACTGAAATATTTTTTATTGAACAAACCTTTGTCTTATGAAAAACTAAACACTCTCAATCATTTGATACGAATTCCTTCAGATAATGGTCAGTTAATGTTCTTGACATTTTCGCATGAAGGCATAGGGTAGACAACATGCGATTTATCTCGTTTAATCGTTTACGAGTTGTCTTTCTTAGAATACAATTTACTCCATGAAACTGATAAATAACGCAATGGAGTTATTTTAAGAAATGTCATGCCACTTTTCAAACGGCTTGCGTAAAGATTTACAGGTAATGCGTATCGAAAATTACGATTTTACTTGACACAATACACATCAATTATCTTGGAAAAAATTATGGCATCGCTGGTAAAAATTCTGAGCATGTTTTAGAAGCGTTTAAAAACATGCAATTTACAAAAAATCTACTTCATTTTTCATCGAAAAACGTGCTTTTAGAAGGTTTCAAGAATAATGTATACACATAAATGATGATTTTCAGCTAACAACGATCATAGAAAAATTATAAAGCTCTTTTTTTCAAAAAAATGTTGCATAAGACATCGTTTAACCGCAAAAAAAATGTGTCAAAATATTGAACGCAATTTCGATTAATTTTTAACTTGTATGAGTTATAAAAAATGTAACTGATTCAAGTTACACCCCTGACTGTTTGATATTCTATAAATCCCTTACACAAATATACTCATATAGGTATATCTACAAAATGCTTGAAGGACATAATTATGTTAGATTCTTTATAGATGTTTTATTTGTTGAGTTGAGGAGATGGATAAACTTAAGCATACTAGGACGCTTAAAAAAGTATGGTTTGATGAACTAGTTACGTAACTGTTTGAATACCTTGCACTTATTAACAAAATGAAACTCGTCCGCAAGTTCACTCCTAAAATAGCTTTACAATACCGAACATGTACACGTTCTATTTCGTTTGATTTGGAAAACATTCATATCGGAAAAGTATAATTTAAAAATAGAACCAACAAATGGTTAAACATGTTGGATTTAAATAAACTCATTAGTATGACTTGGTAAAGTCTTTAATGTTTTAAGTGCTTTTCCAAAAATATACTGATTGTTTAAAACAAACGAGTTTAATACACCACTGAGGTAATTGAAGTCATTGTCAACTTATATAGGCTGGTTATTGTAATGTCATCTTTCATTTGTTTTAAAGGTCCCTTTTTGCGAAATACAACTACTTTTTCTTCTATATTAAGTTGCAGCTTCCAGTGTTCGCAATACTCATACAGCCTGTTAAAACTGTATAAAAGATCTTGGACTGAATAACCGATTATAATAATATCATCTGCAAATATTCAATAATAATTTATAGATATGGACGACAGAAATAACCGTTATCACATAAAATACGAAATTAGAATCTATCACTATATACTAATGCATGGATTTAGATTATTATCCCATAACTCACCCATCGAAATTATAAAAATCTTTTATTTGAACCTTTCAGACTGTAACATACGTTAAGCTATTACTGCACTGGTCTTATGCCTTTTTTATCCAAAACGTGGAAGGGGCGGGGAGTTACTCATTCAAGATTTTTTTTTCTTTTTATTTCGGGGGGGGGGGGGGGGAGGTGAGGGGGGAATAAGGATTGGGGAGTTACACATTCAAGCTTTTATTATTATTATTATAAATATGTATTTTTTGAGGGGGTGGGAGATCAGCTGACGGATGGGAATGTTGAATCGTGGATGGGGAATCAAGTACCTACGTGTTAAAAATATTCGGGCGGGAGAGGGGAACAGGTCCCCCAATCCATCCATAAGTGTAGGAGGAGTTGCGCACACAAGAAACAGGACGTTCTCACGTACGGACAGACGTACGGACGGACATTCGGATGGACGTGTGCAAATCCATATGCCCCCACAATATAAGTGGGAGCACAAAAATTCAGTTGAAAAAAAACAGAGTAGAAAAAAATCATTAATACTTTTTACAGTTTCGCGTTATGGTCATTGTAGCAGATCTTTAATTTGGCATTTCCTAATTGTTGTATGTTTACTGTGGTAGACCGTCTGGTAATTTTTGTTTTGTATTACTTTATAAAAGAATGTAAAAAATGAATTTTTATAGTAAAGGTTTGATACCAAATATTGGAGTAGAGTTTAATAATCTGTGTTCATGCTGTTATCACTAATCATACCGCAGTATGCATTTTTAGTCTTAAATCACGGAATTTGGACAGATACAATTGCAGCAGGGTTGTAAAATAACTTATCAATGGCAAGATTCGAACCTTTGTCAGTTGGTGCATAATCGTTTGATTGCATACCTCATTACGGAGCGGTGACACCTATTTACATTAGGAAAATAGCAGAAAAGACCAAATATTATAATATTAGTTTAGGACTTAAATTTTTTCATCCATACATCCTTATACACATATACACGCCTGTCAATAAAAATGATTTGTACTAAGAGTAGATGCATCAGCAATACATGAAAGACCTTTATGTATTGCTCTGGTCTGGTCATGGCTGTGAGCTACTAAAACGTTATATATCCCAAACCGCTAAGTGAGTGTATTATAAACTGACGACTGTTTATGCCCTGTAGTATGACGATTCCAAATTCTTTGTACCGAAAATTAATACTGCACAGCTATTTGTTTCGTAAAAGATAAAGATGAGTAATTAAATATGAGTTACATACTATTTGGATAATAGAACAGAACAGAACCATAATTGTCAAACACGAGAACAAAACATACATTTGTAATAACATGAACACAGAAATAAAATAACAAATAAAACACTGGCGCAGAACAAGAGCAATGGGTCCTTTTTGATTGATGGGGATAATGATATTCAGTAATAACTTAACGAAATGTTTGTACAGCATCAGATATATATCAGTTACATGACACGTCACCATTGTGAAATGAAGATTGATAATGGAAACGTGCATCACCTGCTGCCAACTTCACGTACTGTCAACTTCACATATAATTCATATTTGCCACTTAGTGATAAATGGCAATAACAATCATGACAAGAATGGTCAGATTTATAATTATAAACTAGCTCGAGTGAATAGCTTTCCATAAATGTATGGGACAGTTCACACTGATAACGTGTCAACTTGAAATATCTTTCATGGTACATTTCAGCAGTCATTAGCAATCACTTTTTATAAAAGGACACATTCGACTTTTGCTACCAACTGGTTAGAGATACAAATTCCTTAAAGTTTTTATAACGTTTTTCTATGGTTTGTAATTCAATAATTACTATTGATTTATTAAAACTAACTAATCAAAACTATTAAGTATAGTTTGATAACAACTCTCAACTGGATTCTAAAGGAGGCAATAGATTATTTGGAAGCAGAGGCTCTTTATCTTGATGTAAACATTCATTTTCTAAGCAGAAGTAATCAGATTGTACATAGGGATCTTACAGCTTAAATGAAGAGTTATTACTCAGTGGTGTAAAACCATGCGGTATCATAGTTCGCCGTGAAGCTAATTTGAACATCTGTACAGTAATTATTTAAATACTTTTATAATATTCACAATAATGACACTTTATTCTTAAAACAATTTCCAAGTGTGAAAGTACTCTGTGCTTATCAGAACGTTAAATGCAAACAGGACGGCAATTATAACGATGCAACCAAACAAATAATATTGATACTAATTTATTAATTTTAATTTGCTGCTTCATATTAATTTTATAACAAGCCACCCAAGTACAAAAGAAATGAAGATTCTTGTAAGCATTACGGGTAATAAGCAGAAAAACAGATTAGCCAAAAAAAGTTTTTTGCTTAAGGTTTGCAGTTATGTGAACGCTTTCAAGTGATTAAAGAATATGAAAAGTCCCTCAATGTGTCCAGTACTGTCGTGAAACCTTTGTAGCAGTCATCAGGTTATGGAAACTTCGGTCTTATTACAATTACAACAGAAGTAGGAATGACAACTCTCTGTCCTTCTCTAGTTTTTCATCGTACAAACTGGCGGTAGACGGTGCTTTTATCCGCTCATAGTACTCAAAATACAATAGTCCTGAACATTGTTGATAGTATCTTCAATACTTTTTAATTCCTCAAGTTTACGAATTTCCGCCTCCGTTTACTCAGATTCGAAATTCTGGCAAAAACATGATACTGAAACAAAATGACAAAATGCTAACTGTTTTTACCGATAAAGGATAGCTGGTTTAAGCCGTCTCAATACGTTAAGTTTCTTTAGTCTTAATTTATCAATGAACGTGTATATACAATTAAATTCTACCAGCGCCGATCTAAGTATATGCGTGATAAATTGTATGGCATTAAAGCCTATGTAGTAATTCGCATTGTAAATCTGTGAACTGAAAAAATATTTCGGTGGAACCAATGTGTACGAATGATTAATTGTGGTAAAAAAAGTAAGCCATCAATTTATTTAGCTTATTCTTATGCAATAAATAGCCATTCTTCCGATATTCTTATTACCTATTGTAGTCGTTATTATTTCAGCTAAACAACCTGAATGGTCGCGTGACTTAGGTGGCGCGTTCCATTGGTCGGCCGATGACTGAAAAAATCGCTACATTTGATTAAGCGTTTCTAAAAAGTATATATTCTTTCAATATTCATACAATTTTCAAAACTTAACAATAAATGTACAAACTTGACTATGGTGTCGGTTGAATTTATGTTTTTTTCCCTTTAAGTAGAAGTAATATCAACTAACATATTTATTTGATAGAGAGGACTAAACAAAAAATATCTGTGAAAGATTGTGCTTTATACAAACATGGCACTAATTCTAAGAGATCAGAGTGAGAAACTATTTTAATCAACATATGTTCAGTTAATTCCTCCTATCGCACTAAAGCAAAAACTGTTTATAGGCTGATGGAACTGTAACGTGGGAAAATTTAGAAATTCACATACATTACGCTATCTTTTTCGCAGCAAGGGGTTTATAACTATTCCGCACCTATCCATGCGGTAAGGAAGCCGAATTGGCGGGATATCTACTATCTAAAAGTTTAAATCTAATGAATGAATATGTTTCAACCCTTGGTAAAACAACTATATTTTAAGAAACATACTATCCTATACAAAATGTAAAATGTAAATTAAATAAGCCATTTCAACAATAAGCTATAAGATATTTAAACTTCATCCAACTTCCACATATCCTCTCCATAAATAATTGTGTTTGCCAAAAAATGTTGAAAAATCGATAAATGCATCTTACTGTGGATCAAACGAAGAAAATGTGAATAACGTTTTAAAATTCATTCCAGGTAAACAAATAATTAAACCTGTTCAATAAATAAAAGAGTGTTGTTTCTAACGAAGCTCTTAATATAGCTAATAGTTGTGTCTCCTATAGTTGGGTTGAGGATTGGGTGGGTGGGCGGCCTAGGGATTATTTGGGTAAGATGGGAGTTCTTACTTATACATTCGACTAAGCATTCACTTCCAATCATGTTTAGTAAAACATTGTTTTATCTCGGAGTTCTACCGTATTGATACATTTTCAAATACATTCTAATATATTTAAATGAAGTTCGACTCAGTGAACAAGTCAATAACGTACACAGGTTTTATTAACCTGTACATATAGATCAGGGCAGAGTTAATTTGAACAATTTTGTGATAGCACTTTTAACCTTTATTTTTACAGAAAACCTTTAAAAACTGTCATTGCATCTCTGAACCTATATGTATTCAGTTTGTCGTAACTTAAAGTTATAACTAGGAGTTGATCATTTTCGTTCATTCCGCATGTTCAGTGAACAAAATATAGTTCATGTTTCAGATATATTTAGTATGAAGATTTATCTTCAATTAGAATAAATATTAAAATTTATCAATTTAAACGGAGTCTTTGCTGTAACTTAAAACTCTACACCACTGTTTAAAATATGCATCGAAACAACATTATAATAATAGAATAACAATCATCAATAACAACTTTTCTCGAACCTTTGCTATAACATTGAATTTTGTCACCGGCTAATCACAAAGTGTGGAAAACTATTGCGTAATAAAAAAATAGTTTTGTTCGGCCTCTTTTAATTTTACATATTGTGTTTATTTTGTTTTACTTATTTTTACGGAGATAATATAAAGTATCCTAATTGTTAAGTGATATTTGACAATAACCTTTTGCTTTTCCATCACCAATGTTACCGTAATTTAACCCTGCCCGTTTAGTTTTGGCTGGGAAGATTTTTGATCCCTGCTGCGAGAACTGTAATTGCAATCGAACGGTTAGTGATTGATTATCAGATAAGAAAAAATAGAAACCGTAGTGTTGATTTTCCTTGCTACCTCATGTATGGTCATTGCTGCATGAAAATAGCAATACGTGTGAATCACACTTGGAGGTCAGAATGGATAGGTTTTTTTTTGTGTTGGAAGTCTTGGGACACAGATGTACTAATTTCTATCATTCACTATCTGATCTTGTGTAAAAATGGACGCGTGGACTATCTCCCAAAACGGATGTTTGATAACAGGAAATAAATCACCTTTGACAGTGCAGTGTGTCAAGGCCTGTAGCCGCTTAGGACGTGTGCTGGTAAGAAATATTTAAAAAAAAATAGTAGTCAACTTACTCGTTTATAGAATTGAATATGTTTAAGTACTTTTACTACTGCGAACATGTATGCGAACTGATGTTTTAGCGACAGCAAGCATTTTCTGTATAAAACCGACAAATAACGCAGAATGTTATGCCGAAACAATTTATTGATGATTTTCATTAAGGAAACTTTACTACTTTAACTTGAAACAAAATGCATTTGAAATAATATACAGATATTGATAATTATCATTTAATTGCCTGTTTACAAAACTTACAGGTACGAACCGAAACCAAGGAAGAGTTTGAACTACAATTGAAGTGTTTTAAAGCAGACAGAAACGCAGCGTTTGACCAGAATTGCAGAAACTCGAGGAGTGTTTTCTTACAGTGGATTCAAAAAAATACTAACGTAAGTAGTTTCATCAACATGTTAATAATAGATCTTTAGAGTTATGCTTAAAAAGAAAAAAAACTAAAACGAAAATACTAAGCTCATATTCAACTCTAACTGAACTAGAATAAAATGAGCACCCGCCCCCATTCCCCCTTAATATTTTAAGAATCATTTTCAACTGAAATTTTAAATAATACAGTACAGTCAATGTCGTAAAAGAGTGTAAAAGTATTGATAAGCTAAATAAAGAACTTAGAATGTTTACAAAACAATTGTTCAAGAAGAAAAAACACTAAAATAACCACGAGGATTATCATTTATAATATGATTTCGAAAACAGTGAAGCTGTTTATAGATATCATCAATGCTTGGACTCTAAAGCATTAAGTTTAAAAATCGAAAATGAAACGGATTCTTATTAATAGGAGCGAGAGAACCATTTTGAGACTTGAACGCGCCCACATTATGATGTCGTTTTGCATTCTAATTAACACGTTTTTTTCTTTTGTTTTGTATGTGTTCATTCCTTCTCTTATATTGTTTTGTGGGAGTATTTCTCTGGTTATTTCAGAAGAGTCGAAATGAGACAAATAATCTACTTTCAACTCGGAATAGGGTTATTCTTTTAATAGGAAAATATTTTAAACACACTCAATGCTGTTTTTCAGGTAACTGTTGATTTCTCATCGTCAAAGGCAGAAGATCATGTGGTGAGTTTATGTTAATAAAGATATTGTACCGTACAAATAGACTGCTATAGGATGCAAGTAAGTTCTTTAAGTAAATGTGAAACTGGATGAAAATGGAAATAACTGAATACAAAATAAGTAATCGCTTTTATTTTACAATACAAAAGCAGAAACATACAGTACAAGTAGAGCAAGATCCAGACCTTTTTACCTAAGAGCATGGGTTCAACTCCCCATAAGCCATTTTGTTCTTCAGCTTTTGACCTTTCTGTATCTGTTTCGACTTTAAAGCATTAACTTTGCTTGAAATTAAACTGAAGGTCTTTCATTTATAATATATTTCATAGTTATAAAGCCTTCTTGCATTGTTAATACATGAAAATAGGAATGACTGAATGCATGGTTAACCTCTTTCATTTAAGAATGCATAGTGTACACATATTTTGTAATCGATTGGCATTTGAGACCTATCAAACGGATATATAAAACGTGTATAACATCTGTAAGTTTGGCACATCGTAGGCACAAGACATTTCTTTTTTTCATTTAACTTAATTATTTTATTTAAATTTAAGAATGTCAGTGAGGAGTCCACTGAAACCTGCTGTGATACTGGAGCTGATGATCCGGTAAGAGTTAAGTTAAACTTTATTGAATTGATTTATGTGAATCATTATTAACTAATGAAATAGAAAAAAAGTATATGCAAGTAAAAGGGCCGAAAATGTTACACAGTTTTCAGTTTATATGTAAATAACTTTGAGATACTATTGAATGCTGGTATTTCATAGATGCTGTTTATGCTGTACACGAACGATAATCTTGCTGCATAGTCAGTGATTACTATGTCTCCCACGTGAGACATATTGATTATGTGTATGTCTGTCTGTCTTACTGTCCGTTTGACTGTATGTCTGTCTGCCACAAAGTTTGTTACAGCAGCTCCTTCTGCTTGCATGAATTGATTTTTGATGAATCTTTTTAGCAATATCATGTGTACTTATGCATATTGTAACAATTTTCACGCTTGACGAATTTCTGCAGGGGTTACGTGACTGTTATCTTTTGTCAGGGCAACTCCTCCTACTTTTATGGTTGAATTTTAATGAAATCTAATAGAAATGTTCAGTTCAAAGGTTAGGTGTGCATTTTTCAGAATTTGTACTTTTTGTTTGTTTTAAATCCAGGAGTAATAGTCATTTAAGATATGTATGCATTTTGTTTATCAGTACATAATGACTGAATTTTAAATTGTTTATTGATAGAACCTTACAGAAATTTCAGTGCTGTGCATGATGTTAATATAGTCATGTTGACTGATTGCTTTCTTTTTTTTGCAGAAGTTGATGGAGTCTATTGACTGAGGTCGGAGACTTTCCTTCTGTTTTTAACACATCATTCTTGTTTTGGGTAATTTTTTTTTCTGATGATAATTTGTTTCGTTATTTTATACAAGCATTTGGAAGAGATGGATGATAGCGGCAATTGTTCAAACTGGCAGACTGGATTTCTAACAGTGAGTAAACAAAAATGTGTCTTTATTACACTTAATTAAATGCATATATTTTATGAAATTAACTTCCGACTGTTTTTATGTAAGAGTAAAATCCATGTCGTTTTTCTCAGAGAAATGCAACAGATTTGTTTCCCTAAAGATGAGATGTGATGTAATCTTTTGTTTTTCTCTCTACGTGTCATTCATTTGTTTTCAAAAACTTAATTATTATATGTCTTAAAACACTTTATGATTAGACAGTTGAATGAAGGAATTGGAAAAAATCAATACATTTGAATTAAATGTATTAAACGTACACGGTAATTACAATTTCTGTTTTGTAATACTATATTTTCATTAAAGGCAGACAAACAGAATCCTTCTACAGATATTGCTGAATGCAGAGGAAAATTACTAGGTATACCGTTACTTTTTGATTTTGGATAAAATGCAGATAAGGTTGAGGAATTTCAAAAGGCAAAATGTAATAGTATTCCGATACACAATGTAATTCGAACATACACAATGTCATATAAATGTTACCATTTGAGGTTTTACCTGCGTTCTATGTGTTCCTACAATTAAAAATAATACGTTTACATATCGTATTATTTCTGAATGCTTTAGTAATGTCTTTACAGTATCCACATAGGGTTCAAAATTAACAAGCTGTCATTTTGGGTATAACATTTGTTCTGTCGTAACAAACTATCTATACATCATGTGAACAAAACGAACTGTTAAACATAATAACACAACTTTCTGCTTTGTGTATGCGTTATAGGTGAGAGCGTTCTTGTACCAGTAGAAAATCTCATTCAGCCTGGGGAGTCGAGAGCAGTTAGAGATATAGACACAAACCATGTAAGGGAATTAGAGCAGCAATATCAACTATCAAAATGTACCTTTAGCGTACTACTAGGCATTGTTAGTGGCGACGATATAACCTTAGACGATGTCAAAACTAAAGGTCAGTGTGTGGTTGAGGTAATTGGGGGGAATCATACTAGACAAGCCCTTTCAAATATGATGCGTCGCGGCAACACCATTATAAGCCACGTTACAATGGATATATACAAAGATTTGTCGGATAATGAATCAATTAGACTCGGCTTACTGCATAACTCTCAACACGAGCATTCTAGAGCAACTTCGTTTGAAGACAAGGTAAAATTATTCAGACGCTTATACATATCTGCAAAAAAGAAGTTCCCTGAGCAAGAGAGAAAATGTAAAATCACTCACAGAGATATGGTCGCTGACGTGATGGGGATAGAGGTGAGTTAAATATACCAAACTATTTCCAGAACAATCAGCAAATCTAGTAATATAGTTTCATTTTTACGTTGTTTAAGGAGATTGAACATGAAATTATGAAACACTGTATCAAACAACAGTTCAGCAAGGTCAATATGATAAAGTTATTGAATTTACGTCACGTTGCTGTACGCTAGCAAGATGAAAAATATTTCGACCACTATTTCTCTTCTTTTTTCAGAGAAGTAAGACAAAAAGTTTGTTGCAAGTACATTTGCAAGTTTCAACTTTGCCAGACGATATTTGGATACTTTTTGACCAGTTTGTTGCAGCTTGGAAACGGAAAGAGATTTTAGGACAACCGAACAATGAGTTAAAACCAACGCATGCCAAATATTTGTTGTGTTTAAAATCGAAGGAGGATCAGAAAAACTACCTCACTGACTTATTACTAAAGAGGCGTGACTTCCGCATTGAACGAACAAAGTAATTATCTATAGTACACGACCGTTCTAGTTAAGTGCTTAACTTCTAGCTTACTTTATTTAAACAAATTAAAACAAAATGCCAGTGCCAACCTGAAACTGATTCTATTCAAGAAAAAATGAAATTGTTGCATTTTAGTCATTTAGAGTATAAATAATTGGTAGTCACATTTAAATCCATTTTAGTTTTAGGCAAGAACGTGCGAATGAAAAAGTCGCAGACCTCGAGTCATTGTGTTTAACATTAAAGTCCAACTTGAAAGTTGTGGAAGAAAAAAATCATCAACAGGAAATAATCATTAAAGATCTGGAGGCAGATATCAGAAGACATGAATGTGAAGTCAGCAGTAAACATGCAGCAGAGCTAAGTCATGAAAAGGAAAAAGGAAAAGATCTCCAACGAACAATTGATATGGTAAGAAATATTTATTTCTTATGAGAATTTTTCATCATAATTGTGTAAGTCTGGCTTAATAAGCCGTGTCTAACTTGAAGTATTATCCTCCAGCTGAATTCATTTTTAGGAACATTAACTGCTATAAGTCTGCGATGTTATGTAAGAAATCAATGTAAGACGGTTTCTTAGATTTTAATAAATGTATTGCAGTGCAAGGGAAAATGCCGTTATATATATGAATATTTTGATAAGCTATATGATATTTTTATAGAAGATAGACTCACTGTATTTTAGAAGAAAAAACACGAGTTAGTTTGCATTTAATAAAATCAGAGGAATTGCACGGCTAGATCAGGGCAAGTGTTTACTTTCAGATGAAAAAGAAAGAGTGCGTGTCCTATGAAGAAATAGCACAACTTAAGGTAACTATATACTTGCTTGTCAAAATGAATTATTCCTTTACTCCCTTTAAAACTGTCACACACCCTTCAGTAAAGTTTGAAATTGAAAGTTGTTATAGTAGGTGGACAGTAAATAAATTATTAAGACATTCTGACCACTTCAAAAGATTTTTCTCCATAGCAGAAATGTGCAGTACTCATAAGAAAATAAAAACAACAACAACAACTCGGGTCCTTGAGGTATTCAAACGTACCGAACCAGTGGAGCTATTCCCTGTTATATTTATCTTCATCTTGTTTGAGTTTATTGATCAGGGGATCGAACAACAGTCTACCACTAATCAACCCCATCCCTAAAGTGGATGTAAGTGAATAAATATATAACAGGAACAAATGTACAAACGATTGTAATTGATTTTTTCCCACCTCACATGGAAGATAGAATATTAACCAATAAGCTGTGATTAATAATTGACTAAACTTAGTTTATGTTTTTAATATTCCTTGATATATTAATTTGGAGTAACACAAAGCTGCGTAGACATTTTGCACCATGTATTGCTGTTTTAGAGAGAAAATGCTGATCTCAAAATGCAACTGATGGATCTTGGCCGGCGGCTTGACCATGCTGAGAATGCTGCAGCGAGAGCGCGGAAGATCAGAGCAGACAATGTAATCCTAATAATTTTATCATCTGCTTCTTCAGAAATTAGTTGGCTTCATTGATTTTAGATATCCATTTTGCATAATAAACAGTCGTAAGAATACTATATATATAGTCAATAAATAAAAGTTTTAATTTTTTACTCATTATAAAAACGCAAAAATAAAGATACTTCTACCTCTGAAAGGAAAATCAAAGTTAACTTCTTTAGAAATACCCATCTGAGTTATAAATAAAAAGATGTGCTCCTAAATGTTATTGTGCATTTTCCTTTAGAGCGGAACTATCCAGTCAAACAGGACAAGCAGTGTGTCTACTAGTAACAATGGCCAGAGCAATTTAGTACCAGAGGCATGAATGTTTTTTCTAAAGGAAAATTTAATTTTGATTTAACAGATCATTGAATTTATCAAACGTTGAGAACTCGATGATATAAAAATGATATAATCACAAATAATAAAAATAGTATCGAAAAAAAGAAAAAGAAAAATTAATCTTTATATACCTTTAAAAGTAAACTCAGATAAGTATCATACTCATGCATGCCATATGTTTCACAAAAATGCTATATTCATTTACAAAAACAAATCCTTTTTTGGTTGTAGCCATTTGTAGTCATAACATCCCTGTCAGGAGACGATATTGGCGGAAAGAGAAAGCTAAATGAGGTAGGTACTACAAGAAACACCTACAACATATTTTCGATGTAATATTTGCAATCCTTTAATTATAAAGTTATGTAGAAAGTATTCAAAAATTATTTTTAATTTGACTTTTGGACAGCTGAACATTTAAAAATCTATTTCAAGAAGATTTGCAAAATAAAATTATCAATATGTTTCGAATGTTTTAGGAAGAAGAAACTGAATTTATAAAAAAGAAAAGGAAACAAGAAACAAAGGTATTTTATATTTATAACAGTTTTTTAAGCGATTGTCTCTGTAAGCAAACAAATATAAACAGCAGTTATAAAGGTATTGAACCAGAGTTAATATTTTACCTTAAATTTTGTGCGTGTGTGTCTACTTTCTCGTATAGCTAGTAACTTAGAAACTGAAAATCGGATTTCGGAATTGCTTATATGAGCACAATGGGATAACGATCTGTTTCGCTTATAAGCCACGTCAAGGTCGTTGTAGAATATTGAACTTCGGCAATACCTGCGAATATCCGTTCCATTTAATCTTGACGGCTTCTACTTTAAAGAAATTATTCGATTTAAAATGACTCGCCAGAAATAGTCAAACTCGGCAGATAACCTGTCGCGCTTATTCCTACCTGAAATGTCTATGCAGAGTAGAAATTGTAAAACCAAGTTAAATCTCCTAAACGCAGTCTAGTGCCTATGACCCACAGCGTTGACATCAGTGCCGTATGAACGTTTCTGGTTCTTCTTTTGAAACAGCAGTCTATATAAAGAATAGCACAGATAGCAGTTTTTATAATGAATTGCACAGACAGAAGTTTATATAGAATGAATTGCACAGATAGCAGTCTATATAAAGAATAGCACAGATAGCAGTTTTTATAATGAATTGCACAGATAACAGTCTATATAAAGAATAGCACAGATAGCAGTTTTTATTATGAATTGCACAGACAGAAGTTTATATAGAATGAATTGCACAGATAGCAGTCTATATAAAGAATAGCACAGATAGCAGTTTTTATAATGAATTGCACATACAGAAGTTTATATAGAATGAATTGCACAGATAGCAGTCTATATAAAGAATAGCACAGATAGCAGTTTTTATAATGAATTGCACAGATAGCAGTCTATATAAAGAATAGCACAGATAGCAGTTTTTATTATGAATTGCACAGACAGAAGTTTATATAGAATGAATTGCACAGATAGCAGTCTATATAAAGAATAGCACAGATAGCAGTTTTTATAATGAATTGCACAGATAGCAGTCTATATAAAGAATAGCACAGATAGCAGTTTTTATAATGAATTGCACAGATAGCAGTCTATATAAAGAATAGCACAGATAGCAGTTTTTATAATGAGTTGCACAGATAGCAGTTTTTATAATGAATTGCACAGATAGCAGTCTATATAAAGAATAGCACAGATAGCAGTTTTTATAATGAATTGCACAAATAGCAGTTTTTACAATGAATTGCACAGATAGCAGTCTATATATAGAATAGCACAGATAGCAGTTTTTATAATGAATTGCACAAATAGCAATCTATATAATGAATCGCACAGATAGCAGTCTTGAAAATGAATTGCACAGATAGCAGTCTACTTAGCAGTCTATATAGAAAGTTTAGCACAGATAGCAGTTTTTATTATGAATTGCACAGACAGAAGTTTATATAGAATGAATTGCACAGATAGCAGTCTATATAAAGAATAGCACAGATAGCAGTTTTTATAATGAATTGCACAGATAGCAGTCTATATAATGAATAGCACAGATAGGAGTTTTTATAATGAATTGCACAGATAGCAGTTTTTTATAATGAATTGCACAGATAGCAGTCTATATAAAGAATAGCACAGATAGCGGTTTTTATAATGAATTGCACAAATAGCAGTTTTTATAATGAATTGCACAGATAGCAGTCTATATATAGAATAGCACAGATAGCAGTTTTTATAATGAATTGCACAAATAGCAGTTTTTATAATGAATTCCGCAAATAGCAATCTATATAATGAATCGCACATATAGCAGTTTTTATAATGAGTTGCACAGATAGCAGTCTACTTAGCAGTCTATATAGAAAGATTAGCACAGATAGCAGTTTTTATTATGAATTGCACAGACAGAAGTTTATATAGAATGAATTGCACAGATAGCAGTCTATATAATGAATTGCACGGATAGCAGTCTATGTAATGAATTGCGCAGATAGCAGTCTTTATACTGAATTGCACAGATAGCAGTCTACTTAGTGAATTGCACAGATAGCAGTCTTTATAATAAATTGAACAGAAAGCAGTCTATATAATGCATTGCGCAGATAGCAGTCTATATAATGAATTGCGCAGATAACAGTCTATATAATGAATTGCACAGATAGCAGTCTACTTAGCAGTCTATATAGAAATTTTAGCACAGATAGCAGTTTTTATTATGAATTGCACAGACAGAAGTTTATATAGAATGAATTGCACAGATAGCAGTCTATATAAAGAATAGCACAGATAGCAGTTTTTATAATGAATTGCACAGATAGCAGTCTATATAAAGAATAGCACAGATAGCAGTTTTTATAATGAATTGCACAGATAGCAGTTTTTATAATGAATTGCACAGATAGCAGTCTATATAAAGAATAGCACAGATAGCGGTTTTTATAATGAATTGCACAAATAGCAGTTTTTATAATGAATTGCACAGATAGCAGTTTTTATAATGAATTGCACAAATAGCAGTTTTTATAATGAATTTCGCAAATAGCAATCTATATAATGAATCGCACATATAGCAGTCTTTAAAATGAATTGCACAGATAGCAGTCTACTTAGCAGTCTATATAGAAAAATTAGCACAGATAGCAGTTTTTATTATGAATTGCACAGACAGAAGTTTATATAGAATGAATTGCACAGATAGCAGTCTATATAGTGAATTGCACGGATAGCAGTCTATGTAATGAATTGCGCAGATAGCAGTCTTTATACTGAATTGCACAGATAGCAGTCTACTTAGTGAATTGCACAGATAGCAGTCTTTATAATAAATTGAACAGAAAGCAGTCTATATAATGCATTGCGCAGAAAGCAGTCTATATAATGAATTGCGCAGATAGCAGTCTATATAATGAATTGCACAGATAGCAGTCTTTATACTGAATTGCACAGATAGCAGTCAACTTAGTGAATTGCACAGATAGCAGTCTTTATAATAAATTGAACAGAAAGCAGTGTATATAATGCATTGCACAGATAGCAGTCTTTATAATCATACCAGTCTATATAACGAATTTCACAGAAAGCAGTCTATATAAAGCATTGCACAGATAGCAGTCTATATAACGAATTGCACAAATAGCAGTCTATATAATGAATTAAACAGAAAGCAGTCTATGTAATAAATTGCACGGATAGCTGTCTTTTAAAATGCATTGCATAGGCAGCAGACTATAAACTGAATTGCACAAATAGCAGTCTGTGTTATGAATTGCACAGATAACAGTGTAAATAATGAATGGCACAGATAGAGTATATATAATAAATTTGAAATTCACAGATAGCAGTCTATGTAATAAATTGCACAGATAGCAGTCTATGTAATAAATTTCACAGATAGCATTATATATATTATGAATTGCACTGATTACAGTCTACATAGGGCATTGCACAGATAGCAGTCTATATAATGAATAACACAGAAAGCAGTCTTTATAGAATGAATTGTAGAGATGTCAGTCTAAATAATGAAGTGCACGGATAGCAGTCTATATAATGAATTGCACAGATAGCAGTCTGTAAAATGAATTGCACAGATAGCAGTTAATTTAAAATGAATTGCACATATGGCAGTCTATATAATGAACTTCACGGATAGCAGTCTATATAGTGAATTGCGCAGATAACAGTCTATATAATGAATTGCACAAATAGCAGTCTATAAAATGAATTGCACAGATAGCACTTTATATTTTGAATTACACGGATAAGCAGTCTATATAATGAATTATACAGACAGAAGTCTATATAATGAATTGCACAGATTGCCGGCTATATAATGAATTGCACAGATAGCTGTCTATATAATCAATGGCACAGATAGCAGTCTAAATATATATTTCAGAACAAAGATGAAGCTGATAAAACTCCCCTAACAGAAGTTGACCAAAACTCAACGGAGATGGAAGTAATTTTATTATATGAAATTTGTATTGGCATTTTCTTAATTTTATATTTGTGAACATGACTTTTGTGTTTTTTTCTTTTTAAGTACTTTTTTTTTTTAAGTATTTTTAAGTGTTAATACGAAAAACATGTGAATGTATTTTTTTAATTTCTACATCACTGAAAAGATTTTGTTCAATTGTGTTTCAAGTTAATTGACGAAACGGTTTTATTATGCGAAGAAAACAGTTTCAGTTTCAAACCCTTTTGTGGTTCATAACGACAAGACTTCGTATTTAGTTTCATGTTTTAATTCATTGCCTCGAGTAAACTGAACCGTTTAGTCCGAACAAGTATGACTTAAAGTTTAAAACTCACGTACACGATACATGTATTTTAGCGCACCTGGATACAAAGTGCACAAGGTGAGCTTTTGTAATCGGTCTTTGTCCGTCGTACGTCCGTCCGTTCGTCGTCAACGACATTCAAACGACATCCGCTCTGAAACCACTGGGCCAAATTTAATGAAACTTGCCTCGGATGTTTCTTGCATGAAGCTCTACCAAGATTGTTCACCTGGTTTTCTAGTTCACTGGAGCTAAAAATAGATTTTAAAAGTTGGATCTTCTTCTCCGAAACCTCTAAGCCTGGAGCTTAGATATTTGGTATGAAGCATTATCTAGTAAACCTCTACCAAGTTTATCAAAATTATGACTCTGGGATCAATACTAACCCCATCCCAGGGGTCAGTTGATTTTACGTAGATATATATAGGAAAAACTTAAAAAATCTTCTTGTCAGAAACCGCAAGGCCTAGAGTTAAGATATTTGGTGTGCAGCATTGTCTAGTGAACCTCTATAAAGTTTGTTTAGATTATTGTCCCTGGGTCAAAAACGGCCCCGCCCCAGGGGTCATATGTTTTACATAGATTTATATAGGAAAAACATTACAAATCTTGTTAGAAACCACAAGACCTAGAGTTTAGATATTTGGTGTGCAGCATTGTCTAGTGGACCTTTACCAAGTATGTTCAAATAATGACTCCTTAAGGAAATATGGCCCTGCCGCGGGAGTTTTACATAGAGTTATATGGGAGAACGTTTAAAAAATCTCCTTGTCAGAAACCAAAAGGCATACAGCTTAGATATTTTGTATGTAGCATTCTCTAGAAAACCTCTACTAAGTTTGTTCAAATCATGACCCTTGGTCAAAACTGGCCCCACCCAGGGAGTCATTTGATTTTACACAAAGACTTATATAGGGAAAACTTATAAAATCTGCTGCTCTAAAACATCAAGGGCTAGACCTTCAATTGTTCGTTGTTATGTCTCCCCCCAACACAGTCCTTCTGATGGAGACGTTGTTTTTGCCCTGTCCATGGGTGTCTTTTCGTCTGTCTGTCTGTCACACTTCATTTCCTTTCAATAACTTGAGTACCAGTTGACCAAAGGCCTTCAGACTTCACAAGGTTATTACCCTTATATGAGTTTTTGTTTTTTGAGTTGGTGAAAGGTCAAGGTAAGAGGGACCTCTAGATTGAAAACCGTTTCCACTCAATAACAGGGGTACCATTTCACCCAGATCCTTTAAACTTCAAATGCTGATTGCTTTTACTAAATAGAACAAACGTTTTGTTTTTGGGGTAAGTAGGTCAATGGTCAAGGTCACAGGGACCTGTAGAATGAAAAGTATTTATGTAGTACCATTTCACCCAGAGCCTTCAAACTTTATAGGGTAATTGTATTAGAAGAACCCTATTGATTTTATGGTCTTTAGGTCAAAGGTCAAGGTCAGAGGGACTTCTAGATCGAAAACCGTTTTCACTTAATAACAGGAGTACTATTTCACCCAGAGCCTTCAAAATTCATAGGATGATTACTTTTACTAAATAGAAGAACCGAATTGTTTTTAGGGTTAGTAGGTCAAAGGTCAAGGTCACAGGAACCTGTATGGTGAAAAGTATGCCTGCAGAGTAATTGTAGTACCATTTACCCAGAGCCTTCAAACTTTATAGGGTAATTGTACTAGAAGAACCCTATTGTTTTTAGGATCCATATGTCAAAGGTTAAGTTCTCAGGGACCTCTATAGTGAAAACTTCAAACTTCACAGGATGATTGTCTTCACTTAGTACAAGAATCCTATCATTTTTGGGGTCAGTAGGTAAAAAATCAAGGTCACAGAGACCTGTAGAGTGAAAACTATTTCTGCTCAGTATTTGGAGTACCGTTACACCAAGAACCTTCAAACTTCATAGGGTAATTATATTAGAAGAACCATATTGTTTTTGGGGTCTGTAGATCAATGGTCAAGTTCACTGGGACCTGTAAAGTAGAACTATTTCTGCGAAAAAAAATGAGTACCATTTTACCGAGAGTCTTCAAACTTTTTGCAAATTTATTCAAATTTGTGAACAACGAACACCCGTAAAAACCAATACCGGTACTTGTAACTTGAGCAATGAGACTCAGGTGAGCGATTTAGGGCCATCATGGCCCTCTTGTTCTTAACACCTTTGTCCAATTTGTATAGATATTCTGTCATAACTTTCTTCTGGCTCTTTGATTTCTTTCTAGGATCTCGATCCAAAAACAAGCAGTTTGTTGAAAGTAATAGATAACAAGATGATATGATGTGCCACACTATTTTATTATGTTTTATTTAGATAGCTGTTGTGGAATGGACAAGAAAAACTGTTTACCTTGGAGTCATTGAGAAGAATGGAAAAATGACATTTTGCAAAAAAGCAGTGGGATCTGGTTTGCACTTGAATTTCAACAAAAATGATAGTTCTGTCATTAATTATAATGACAAACAAACAATAGATCTTAACTATGTAATCTGTAAATTCACCGGTGTTGTGAGGGATGATACCATTGTACTTGGCAATTTTCGAAAGAAGAATATCATAGATATGTGTTGTGCTTACTTTAGAAAGAAATACATTCAGTAAATATGATATCTGACAGTAACTACGTCATCTTTGAATAACATTTTACAAATTGCTGTCAGTGCTTTTCATTAACCATTTTGCTATGTACATGTATATGTATGTATTCCATTTGCTGATATGATTACTTGAGTTAAAGCCCCTTAATGACTATCTGCATGTTCAGTAGCATATTTTAGTATGTAACATTTCTTTGGTCTTTTAGAAAAGAATAAATTGATTAAAAGCATTGTTGTAACTTTAACAATTATAAACAACTAGTATACATGTTATTTGAGAAGTATGCTATATCTCTGTAGACACACTGGTGTTGTTTTATAACAACATTCAAGATATTTTAACACAAATTGCAGTAGAAAAGTTAACTTACATAAACCGCTTCGTTAGTTTTCTTGTGGTCTTTAAAACAAGATTGTAATGGATTCATGTGAGTTTGTTATGAGAATGTGCTTTGTCGGCTTGTGGTGTAAGAAATAGTTTAGGTATGATACTTTTAAGTACAAGACTTTAGTATAATTAACAGGTAATGTTTATGCCCAGTCCCGCCTCATGCAGTAGAAAATGTGTACTTTCATGTGAAAATAAACAAATACCAATTCAACTGTATTACATTTAAAATGTAGCAACGGTAGAAACTACAATCGTTTCATATTTATTCGAAAGATTGAATATGCCAGTACAACAGATATTATTCTCTTTAGTTATAACTTCATAACCAATCAAATATATTGTTATTTATACCATAAAGACAACTGGTCACTTTTGAGTGTGTACCCATTTTGCATTCAGACAAATTCTGCATGGTGATTACATTTGAAAGTGATAAGTGAATACCCCATTATCAGGTGATAATCCAGATAAAAAGCAAGCGAATAGTTCTTGTTTATCAGCTAGAAATAAAATAGCCAAATTAAACATTTTTGTTACACAAGTGTAGGCCTAATAAGTGTAAACATTTATCATTCCTTTTGAAAAAAAACTGGCATATGTTCACATTTTCAGTAGTATTAAGATACTATTTTATAGGCCGGTGTATTTGTGATATTTAGGGAGAAATACATATACAGATATAAACATTATTTCTTTTATATGGTATTATTACATAAGAATAATCACATTAAATTTAAAAAGTACGACTGCCTAAAAGAGTGTTGTCTTTTTTGTTTTTTCTCAGTTTCAAAATCAACATCTATTTCTACAAACATGATTATTTGAACCATGCAACAAGTATGAAGCCTCTTGATCGTGTTCCTTTCGGTAGTTAAAATTACCGAAAGCTAACAATAACTGCCAGCAGAAAAGGTGTTCAGTCTTTCAAATAATTCATTTATCTGCTTGCAAAATATTTGGGGAGAAATAGATGCCGAAATATTTTAAATTTTTAACTTTACCTGGCGTCACTTTGTTAAGCAGGAAATTAACGAATATCATCTGACCTTTCGAAAGAACTGGCTGCTAATAAAATATTTAAAGGGGAAAATAAGCAAAAATGGGTCCCTCCTGAGAAAAAATATATCAAAATTACACAATTTTGATGCATTTTGACTGCTGAATGGCTTCAAACTGTAAAAAGGAAAAAAAGATTTTCCCTTTTTATTTTGGACTGCGTTATTTGTAAGTATAACTGTATTATATAAACATCTTACGTTAATGTTAATGTTCAGAGGGAGTTTTCAAAAGTACGTGTTTTCGTTTTCTCCATAAAGAGAACGATGTGTGATAACCTAAGTTCCTAAACATTTCATGTAGATGATACGTTAACGAAAAACCAATGGTACGATGGCGATAACGCGATGAACTGATATTACAATTATGATAATACGATACAGTATCGAGTTTTCATCTTCATACTATCGCGTTTCTACCATTGTACTTACGTATCATCGCGTCTTCAAAATCAATATATCGTAGCATCGCGTAATTATCATCGTAGTACTACATGTTCATCATCGTATTATTGCATTATTACCATCGTACTATCGCGTTATCATAATTGCACCACTGCTTTCTAGTACTTATGTGCATTGAAGATGTATCTTGCCAGGCGAAAGAATGTCAGCTCTAGAGTCTGATTTGTACGGCATCCCTATAGGGCCTTCGAATTTGCATGTGATAATGTGAAACGTGATGCTCGATATCAAGAAATCAGAAAACTACGATGACGTCATATTATCAATATAATTAATAAGTCTTTATTGCGCAACAGCAGCGTTTGCGAATTTGAAGAAAACATACCACACCTACTAGGATTATTCATGTAAAACTTTTGACTGCAAACACAAAGTCTGAAGAACAAGACTAGCTACCAAAATATGTTTAACATTTTAATACAAATTTAGAGTTGGAACAGTCCGCAAAAATAAAATAGGACTAGCTTTTCAGATTATTGATGGGAGCTTTTAAAGGGTTCTAAGTTTCTTGAAATAATACCATTTCTAAGATTTTCATATAAAACTTTAAAATGCAACGGCAAAGTTAGCAGAATAGTACATATAGTATGCGAGAAATAAAACTAGTTAATAAAAATTTTCTTGATATCGTTCATAGCGCGTAGATCGGTTTTGTTATTTAGTTCATGTTATTATTAATGTCGTCACGTTAGTTCATTATATATTTCTTTTTGTTATTTCTCAGCATACTTTATTGAAAGAATTTAAATTGAATGTGCTCTTGAATACAATTCTGAAATGGTGTCTACATAAAACTTTCTTGACTACAAAATTACTAGATCTTTTCTGTACTTACAGTTATCATAGGTGTTAGCGATTAGGAAATACAGGATTCCAAATTTAATTTGTTACTGTTTAGTACAACTGTTTATAAACGTAATAGTCTACTGCGGTCGTTCCTGTTCAAAGCTGTAAAAGCAGGCCACGGGACATACTCTTAACAATACGAAATTTGAATTAACACGTACAGTGTTTCACTTTTTATAAAATGAAAGAAACGAAAACTGCAAGGACTTTGATTAAACAACTTTTTTATAGACATCACGTAACTTAATAATATATGCATCATTTAGAAAACGTGACATGTTATTTTTCTTGCTTGATTTTTATTTGAAACTCGTTTTTCATATATTAAAATAACAGTAATGAATGGCATGTGCCATCATATCTAATAACATTAGTTTATGACTGGTTAGTGACTGGCTAATGCCTGTCCCTTTCAACGTCGAATAACTTGGTCGAATAGAAAACATGTCCAACTTATGAATGCGCTGTATTCTATATCAAATAATATCATTCATCATTGCCGACATTTCAGCAAAATGTAATATATTGAGTTTAATCTCCATTTTCTATATGAATCCTTACAAAAATATTTGCTACTTAAATAGACATAAGAAATATAACTACAGAATCACATGATTTTTTTTTTATTTATTTTTAGTCGAAAATGAAAAAAAAGTAATTTGAAGTATTTTCCCATAACTAGAGAAATTACAGACATTTTATTGTTTTATTTATTTATTTTAGAATACATCACAATGTGATATACTGCATCAAACAATCGGGATATTTCCTCTTTAAAATGACAAAACATTAATAAATCTTCAATCATTTTGCATCGGTTTTGTGAAAATACAGCATTACTCTGTTATCATTTTTAGAATTTACGTTCACTTTTACTGTAAAGGTCAACAATATTTCTATTTTGGCTTAAAGCGCTTACAAAATCTGCGTTTCAGAATTTTTTTTATAGAGCGATAGAGTTAATCCGCTTCTTAGACCTACTGCACGTCTAAGACGTTCTGCGCTTACTTTATTTAATCCGCTTGTTATACTTACTGCGCTTCTTTGACTTGTTCTTCTTCTTAGACTTACAGCCCTTAAAGACTTACTGGGCATCTTCGAAAAACAGAGTTTCGAAGTTCTTCTGCGCTTCTTAGAATAATAACGCTTCTAAGACTTACTGAACTTTTAAGACTTCCTACGGTCTTGGACTTACTACACTTCATAGATCTACTGGGCTTCTTTTTAAATAAGGCGCTTATTTCCACTTCTTAAACTTACTTGAATTTTTGGATTTACTGCGTTTCTTAAACTTACTGGCATTCTTAGACTAACAGCACATCTAAGCCAAGAATCACTGCGCATCTAAGATTAACTACGTTTTGAAAAGGTAAAACGCTTCTAAGACTTACTACGCATCTTAGATTAACTACGTTTTGAAAAGGTAAAACGCTTCTAAGACTTACTGCGCATCTTAGATTAACTACGCTTTGAAGAGGTAAAACGCTTCTAAGACTCACTGCGCATCTTAGATTAACTACCCTTTGAAGAGTTAAAATGCTTCTAATACCCACTGCGCATCTTAGACTTAAAGGTCTTCTTAGATCTTCAGCGCTTCTTACACTAAATGCGCTTTTCAACCTTAGTGTGCTTCTTTGATTTATTCTGCTTCTTAGACTAACTGCGCTTTGAGACTTACTGCGTTTCTAGTGCTTCTAAGACTTACTGCAGTTCTTAGACTAACTGCAATTCTTACACCTACAGCGCTTCTTTCTCTTATTACACTTCATAAACTTACTGGGCTTCTTACACTTACTGGGCCTTTTAGACTTACTGCACTTCTTAGACGTGCTGCACTTCTTAGACTGCTTCTAAGTCTTACTGCGCATCTTTGAAAAGTGTAGTTTCTAAGACTTAATTCATTTCTTAGGCGTACTGCGCTTCTTAGGCATACTAGTGCTTTAAGACTTACTGCAGTTCTTCGACTTTCTGCGCTTTTAGATTCACTGTATTTGTTAGATAAACTACGCTACTTGGTCTACTTTGCTTCATTGTCTGGCACTTAGCCAACTTTATGACAACATATGAGATTTTTCTTTTTTTGGAGAATATATTACCACGTGAACATAATGTGCACATATATTGAATTAATGGAAATATTTGATTTTTTTTTTTTTTTGTTGAATTTTGTTTAAGGAAAAAAAAAAGATCATAGACCGCAAAACTGTTCTTTATTTGAGATCGACCGTTTCAAGACTAATAAGGTGTTGTGTTTAGATTTTAAAACAAATATGATTAAGTGGCTATAAATGCTTTTAGCTTTTTTTTGTATTATTTTTTTTTTTGGTAATAATGTTTTACTTCTAAAACTGAATGCTTTGCTTACGAGAAAAGCAAAAACTCCTTTTAGAAATAACATTACATGAATATATTCTCTAGTTTCTACTCTCCAAGTCCCTAAAAAGGATGTATGAAGTGACGTAAATATATGTACTATGATGCGTGCGTGCGTACGTGCGTGCGTGCGCGCGTGTGTGTGTGTGTGTGTGTGTGTGTGTGTGTGTGTGATCAAAATAAAACATTAGTTGAAATATACTGATATTAATTGTAAAGATCAGCACATATATTTTTCAAATGTTGCCTTTACAGTAACAGTTCTCTTGTTCATACTTAACAGAAGACTGAAAGAAAATAATAGCTTCGTAAAGACTTTTGACAGAAAAGTTATAGGTTACCAAATATATTAATGAACCAATCCATCCCGACTCTATTAACATTAAATTGGTGATCCGAATTGTGTCCTTAAATGACTTCATGCACAACATCAAATATAAAACCCTACTCTACACGTTATAATATTCAGTTTTTGATAAAGCAGCATCCTACTTACAGGAACTTCCATGATTGGTTCGATATTTCATTATCATGGGATAATATCTAATTGCTACACATTTACTTTTCTTCACATTCATGATTAGAATGAAAATATGTTGTAAGCGGAATTACATGCCAGAATATGATTGAAAATAATAAACAACATGTCGAACAATAAAAGTATCACGTTGAAATTGGAATGTCAGCCATAGATAAGTTTTTTTTTTTATTTATTATATGAATACCATTCAAAAAAGATATTATAAAGAAAAAAGAAAAAAAAACACGAATTAAGGAAAAACATGAATAAAGAAAGAAAGCACATGAAGAAAAATAAAGAAAGAAGATGAAGAATGAAAGAAAGAAAGAACATGAAGAAAAATAAAGGAAGAAGATGAAGAAAGAAAGAAAGAACATGAAGAAAAATAAAGGAAGAACGAAAGGAAAAATGAATAGAAGGGAAAGAAGAAATAAAAGCAAATGTTAAATTCATGTTTTCATATAATCATTCCAAAAGAATATCATTCAATAGATATATTATAAAGACAAAACAACGTACCAAAGAAAGAAAGAAATAAAGAAAGAAAGAAAGAAAGAAAGAACAAAAAGAAACAAAACGAAACAAAGTAAGGAAGAGAAAAAGAAAGAGGAAAAAATGAAAGCAGGGAAAAGAAGAAAGAAAAGCAAATGACTCATTCAACGCAATGTATCAAGAAAAGAAAGAAAGAAAAAAAGAAAGAAAGAAAGAAAAAAACGAAAGAAAGAACGAAAAGAAAGAAAAAAGAAATGAAGAGAAAAAGAAAGAGGAGAAAATAAGGGAAAGGAAAAAAGAAAAGCAAATGACTCATTCAATGCAACGTATCAAGAAAAGAAAGAAAAAAAGGAAGAAAGACAGAAAGAACGAATAAAAAGAAAGAAAACAAGAAAGAAAGAAAGAATGAAAAGAAAGAAAGAAAGATAGGAAGAGAAAAAGAAAGAGAAAAACGTGAAAGCAGGGAAAGGAAGAAAAAAAAGCAAATGACTCATGCAATGCAACGTATTAAAAAAAGAAAGAAAGAAAGACATAAAGAAAGAAAGCAAGAGAGAAAGAAAGAAAGAAAGAACGCAAGATAGAAAGAAAGAAAGAAAGAAAAAAAATAAAAGAAAAGAAAGAAAGGAAGAGAAAAAGAAAGAGGAAAAATTGAAAGCAGAGAAAGGAAGATAGAAAAGCAAATGACTCATTCAATGCAACGTATTAAGAAAAGAAAGAAAGAAAGAAAGAAAGAACAAAAGAAAGAACTAATTGAAAAAAGAAAGGAAGAGAAAAAGAAAGAGGAAAAATTGAAAGTAGCGAAAGGAAGATAGAAAAGCAAATGACTCATCCAATGCAACGTATTAAGAAAAAGAAGAAAGAACAAAAAGAAAGAAAGAAAGGAAGAGAAAATGAAAGAAAAAGAAAATGAATGTAAGGAAAGACGGAAAGAAAAGCAAATGACTCGTTCAATGCAACGTATCCATAAAGAAAGAAAGAAAGAAAGAAAGAAAGAAAGAAAGAAAGAAAGAAAACAAAACAAAAAAAAGAACGAAAAGAGAGAAAGAAAGATAGACAGAAAGAGGAAAAAATGAAAGCTTGGAAAGGAAAAAAGAAAAACAAAGAATGCAACGTATCAAGAAAAGAAAGAAGTAAGAAATAACAAAAGAAAGAAAAAGCAAGAAAGAAAGAAACAAAAAAAGAAAGAAGAAAGGAAGGATAAAGAAAGGGGAAAAATGAAAGCAGGGAAAGGAAGAAAGAAAAGCAAATGACTCATTCAATGGAACGTGTTAGGAAAAGAAAGAAAAAAAGAAAGAAAGAAAAAAAAGAAAGAACGAAAGGAAAAACAAGAAAGAAAGGAAGAAAAAAAGAAAGAGGAAAAATTGAAGGCAGGGAAAGGAAGATAGAAAAGCAAGTGACTCGTTCAAAGCAACGTTTCGAGAAAAGAAGAAAGCAAGAAAGAAAGAACGAAAGAACAAAAGAAAGAAAGAAGGGAAAAAAGAAATAAAGTAAGGAAGAGAAAAAGAAAGTGGAAAAAATGAAAGCATGGAAAGGGAAAAAAGAAAACTAAATGACTCATTCAGTTCAACGTATCAAGAGAAAGAAAGAAAGAAAGCAAGATACAAAGAAAGAAAGAAAGGAAAGAAAGAACGAAAGGAAGAAATGAAGAGAAAAGAAAGTGGAAAAAATGAAAGCATGGAAAGGAAAAAGGAAAGCAAATGACTCATTCAATACAAGGTATCAAGAAAAGAAAGAAAGAAAGCACGAAAGAAAGGAAAAAGAAAGAAAGAAGAGAGAAAGAAAGAAAGGAAGAAAGAAAGAACGAAAGAAAGAAATAAAGAAAGAAAGAAAGAAAGAAAGAAATAAAGAACGAAAGAAAGAATAGAAAGAAATGAAAGAACTGAAAAGAAAAAGAAAGTGGAAAGAAAAGCAAATGACTCTTTCAATGAAACGTAATTAAAAAAAGAAAGAAAGAAAGAATGAATAAAAGAAAGAAAGAAAGAAAGAAAGAAATGAAGAGGAAAAGAGAGTGGAAAAAATGAAAGCACGGAAAGAAAGATAGAAAAGTAAATGACTCGCTAAATGCAACGTATCAAGAAAAGAAAAAAAAGAAAGAAAGAACGAAAAGGAAGAAAGAAATGAAAAGAAAAAGAAAGTGAGAAAGAAAGAAGGAAAAGAAAGAAAGAAAGAACAAACGATAAGAAAGAAAGAAAGAAAGAAAGAAAGAAAGAAAGAAAAAACAAAAAGAAAGAAAGAACGAAAGGAAGAGAAAAATAAAGTGGAAAAAATGAAAGCAGGGAATGGAAGAAAGAAAACAAATAACACATTCACTGCAACGTATTAAGAAAAGAAAGAAAGAAAGAAAGACAGAAAGAAAGAAAGAAATAATAAAATAAAGAAAGAAAGAAAAAAGAAAGAAAGAAAGAAGGAAAGAAAGAAAAGGGGGGAAGAAGAAAGAAAAGCATATGATTCATTCGTTATTTTTATACAGTTACTCAAAAAACGTTTGACTTCAATGTTTTACAACATGTTTGAAGCACCTACATGTTCATCAAAATGAAAAGACTTCCTACGCTCTTTACAGACAATATTAAAGAAAAGTGCAGTTAATAAACTCTTCATTTGCAGACATCTTTTTTACACTAACAGAACTTAAAAAATTCATTATCAGAAATCTTAATATTAAAGAAACATTTTTTTCAGATTGAATTGAACAAATGTAATGTCTTATAGAATAAAGGTATGGAAATTGCTTACCCGATATATCTGAAAAGAAAGAAGAATTTACGTAAATAAATCTATTCCAATTCTTTCAAACATATTTGAATATTACACAAAACATTTCAAACAAAATCGTACAAAACTTGATAGAAAGATTTCTTGACTAATACATCACTGTCATAAAAATAGTATATCTATATAGATATTGATAAGAAACATAGTGTCTTTCTTTGACAAAACATATACCTGCACTCCAGTATCTTAACCTGTCAGGTGTTCTGGTCTATAAGATTTGATATTGGAATATTGGTGGGTACAACATTTAAATAGATGAAAGGTATAAACACATGAAATTGCATAAATATGCATGACTTGTAAGTCTGGAATGATTGCATCATAAACAATTATTTGTGCTTATTTTTGCACTTAAATAACTAAAAAAGGTGTTCTTAATATAAGAAATCAAAAATTGCTGAAACATATACCCCGTACATAGTTGAGGCATTCTTCCCTACTATGAAAATCGAACATACTTAAAACATATATTCCATACTTTAAGTCGTACCTATTTGAAAAAAAATATATCTTATAATATATAATATTTGAACATAGTTAAAACATATATTATATATCGGAATCGAATATAGTTAAAACATAAATTCAATTCTATAGGGCTGTATTCGTTAGTGCTTGTAAACTTACGAGAAATGAAATAATTCCAGGATAGTGGTTAATGTAGAACGTTTCTTTTCTGAAAATGCGATGATCAAGTTTAAATAAGGATTCGTTGATTTTTTTTTCTAATTTCTTCTATTGAACAAAACTGTCAAAACATTTACATCCAATGAAAAAAGAGCTTAATTTCACGTTACTCTCTTTTGATAATTACATTCTTTCTGATACGTATTTTACTTTCTACATGCATTTTTGTTTTTAAGTGACTAAGCAAATATTACGGTCATAACTGAGTTTCATGTGGTGTTCGTTTGAAAGAGATATTTTCAGAAAGGAGCCTTTTCTCAGGTTTTAATTTTTTCGAACGGCATTTAACAAACATAATGATAATTATATGACTACACGATACCATAGGTCATTTAACGGCTTATACCAAAGACACATTATATCTATACTATACTATAACCTCTAAATAGTTATTTCTTTTTGTCTTTCTAGGAAATGATATTCGTGCCTTACTTCTGTGGTGATGAAAATATTCGATCACATGTTTTCCCCTACGACAGCATATACGTTTTTCAGTGTATACTATTTTCCTTGATATCAAAGGAAAGAAAATTACAAGAGTGTCATATTGTAGAAATAACTTTGTCTTCACTCTTTTTTTCCGCATATACAACCTGTCAATAAGTTATTGCTCTATAGTCATATGTGCTTTCTCCAGCAATTTCTATGGTTTACCCGACTACACCACAACACAATGAATGTAATATATTTCGGAAAGAATTAAATGAACTGATATTAATTGTAAAGATCAGCACATATATTTTTCAAATGTTGCCTTTACAGTAACAGTTCTCTTGTTCATACTTAACAGAAGACTGAAAGAAAATAATAGCTTCGTAAAGACTTTTGACAGAAAAGTTATAGGTTACCAAATATATTAATGAACCAATCCATCCCGACTCTATTAACATTAAATTGGTGATCCGAATTTTGTCCTTAAATGACTTCATGCACAACATCAAATATAAAACCCTACTCTACACGTTATAATATTCAGTTTTTGATAAAGCAGCATCCTACTTACAGGAACTTCCATGATTGGTTCGATATTTCATTATCATGGGATAATATCTAATTGCTACACATTTACTTTTCTTCACATTCATGATTAGAATGAAAATATGTTGTAAGCGGAATTACATGCCAGAATATGATTGAAAATAATAAACAACATGTCGAACAATAAAAGTATCACGTTGAAATTGGAATGTCAGCCATAGATAAGTTTTTTTTTTTATTTATTATATGAATACCATTCAAAAAAGATATTATAAAGAAAAAAGAAAAAAAAACACGAATTAAGGAAAAACATGAATAAAGAAAGAAAGCACATGAAGAAAAATAAAGAAAGAAGATGAAGAATGAAAGAAAGAAAGAACATGAAGAAAAATAAAGGAAGAAGATGAAGAAAGAAAGAAAGAACATGAAGAAAAATAAAGGAAGAACGAAAGGAAAAATGAATAGAAGGGAAAGAAGAAATAAAAGCAAATGTTAAATTCATGTTTTCATATAATCATTCCAAAAGAATATCATTCAATAGATATATTATAAAGACAAAACAACGTACCAAAGAAAGAAAGAAATAAAGAAAGAAAGAAAGAAAGAAAGAACAAAAAGAAACAAAACGAAACAAAGTAAGGAAGAGAAAAAGAAAGAGGAAAAAATGAAAGCAGGGAAAAGAAGAAAGAAAAGCAAATGACTCATTCAACGCAATGTATCAAGAAAAGAAAGAAAGAAAAAAAGAAAGAAAGAAAGAAAAAACGAAAGAAAGAACGAAAAGAAAGAAAAAAGAAAGAAAGAAAGAATGAAAAGAAAGAAAGAAAGATAGGAAGAGAAAAAGAAAGAGGAGAAAATAAAAGAAGGGAAAGGAAAAAAGAAAAGCAAATGACTCATTCAATGCAACGTATCAAGAAAAGAAAGAAAAAAAGGAAGAAAGACAGAAAGAACGAATAAAAAGAAAGAAAACAAGAAAGAAAGAAAGAATGAAAAGAAAGAAAGAAAGATAGGAAGAGAAAAAGAAAGAGAAAAACGTGAAAGCAGGGAAAGGAAGAAAAAAAAGCAAATGACTCATGCAATGCAACGTATTAAAAAAAGAAAGAAAGAAAGACATAAAGAAAGAAAGCAAGAGAGAAAGAAAGAAAGAACGCAAGATAGAAAGAAAGAAAGAAAGAAAAAAATAAAAGAAAAAAAGAAAGAAAGGAACAGAAAAAGAAAGAGGAAAAATTGAAAGCAGAGAAAGGAAGATAGAAAAGCAAATGACTCTTTCAGTTCAACGTATTAAGAAAAGAAAGAAAGAAAGAAAGAAAGAACAAAAGAAAGAACTAATTGAAAAAAGAAAGGAAGAGAAAAAGAAAGAGGAAAAATTGAAAGTAGCGAAAGGAAGATAGAAAAGCAAATGACTCATCCAATGCAACGTATTAAGAAAAAGAAGAAAGAACAAAAAGAAAGAAAGAAAGGAAGAGAAAATGAAAGAAAAAGAAAATGAATGTAAGGAAAGACGGAAAGAAAAGCAAATGACTCGTTCAATGCAACGTATCCATAAAGAAAGAAAGAAAGAAAGAAAGAAAGAAAGAAAACAAAAGAAAAAAAAAGAACGAAAAGAGAGATTGAAAGATAGAGAGAAAGAGGAAAAAATGAAAGCTTGGAAAGGAAAAAAGAAAAACAAAGAATGCAACGTATCAAGAAAAGAAAGAAGTAAGAAATAACAAAAGAAAGAAAAAGCAAGAAAGAAAGAAACAAAAAAGAAAGAAGAAAGGAAGGATAAAGAAAGGGGAAAAATGAAAGCAGGGAAAGGAAGAAAGAAAAGCAAATGACTCATTCAATGGAACGTGTTAGGAAAAGAAAGAAAAAAAGAAAGAAAGAAAAAAAAGAAAGAACGAAAGGAAAAACAAGAAAGAAAGGAAGAAAAAAAGAAAGAGGAAAAATTGAAGGCAGGGAAAGGAAGATAGAAAAGCAAGTGACTCGTTCAAAGCAACGTTTCGAGAAAAGAAGAAAGCAAGAAAGAAAGAACGAAAGAACAAAAGAAAGAAAGAAGGGAAAAAAGAAATAAAGTAAGGAAGAGAAAAAGAAAGTGGAAAAAATGAAAGCATGGAAAGGGAAAAAAGAAAACTAAATGACTCATTCAGTTCAACGTATCAAGAGAAAGAAAGAAAGAAAGCAAGATACAAAGAAAGAAAGAAAGGAAAGAAAGAACGAAAGGAAGAAATGAAGAGAAAAAGAAAGTGGAAAAAATGAAAGCATGGAAAGGAAAAAGGAAAAGCAAATGACTCATTCAATACAAGGTATCAAGAAAAGAAAGAAAGAAAGCACGAAAGAAAGGAAAAAGAAAGAAAGAAGAGAGAAAGAAAGAAAGGAAGAAAGAAAGAACGAAAGAAAGAAATAAATAAAGAAAGAAAGAAAGAAAGAAAGAAAGAACGAAAGAAAGAATAGAAAGAAATGAAAGAACTGAAAAGAAGAAGAAAGTGGAAAGAAAAGCAAATGACTCTTTCAATGAAACGTAATTAAAAAAAGAAAGAAAGAAAGAATGAATAAAAGAAAGAAAGAAAGAAAGAAATGAAGAGGAAAAGAGAGTGGAAAAAATGAAAGCACGGAAAGAAAGATAGAAAAGTAAATGACTCGCTAAATGCAACGTATCAAGAAAAGAAAAAAAGAAAGAAAGAACGAAAAGGAAGAAAGAAATGAAAAGAAAAAGAAAGTGAGAAAGAAAGAAGGAAAAGAAAGAAAGAAAGAACAAACGATAAGAAAGAAAGAAAGAAAGAAAGAAAGAAAGAAAAAACAAAAAGAAAGAAAGAACGAAAGGAAGAGAAAAATAAAGTGGATAAAATGAAAGCAGGGAATGGAAGAAAGAAAACAAATAACACATTCACTGCAACGTATTAAGAAAAGAAAGAAAGAAAGAAAGACAGAAAGAAAGAAAGAAATAATAAAATAAAGAAAGAAAGAAAAAAGAAAGAAAGAAAGAAGGAAAGAAAGAAAAGGGGGGAAGAAGAAAGAAAAGCATATGATTCATTCGTTATTTTTATACAGTTACTCAAAAAACGTTTGACTTCAATGTTTTACAACATGTTTGAAGCACCTACATGTTCATCAAAATGAAAAGACTTCCTACGCTCTTTACAGACAATATTAAAGAAAAGTGCAGTTAATAAACTCTTCATTTGCAGACATTTTTTTTACACTGACAGAACTTAAAAAATTCATTATCAGAAATCTTAATATTAAAGAAACATTTTTTTCAGATTAAATTGAACAAATGTAATGTCTTATAGAATAAAGGTATGGAAATTGCTTACCCGATATATCTGAAAAGAAAGAAGAATTTACGTAAATAAATCTATTCCAATTCTTTCAAACATATTTGAATATTACACAAAACATTTCAAACAAAATCGTACAAAACTTGATAGAAAGATTTCTTCACTAATACATCACTGTCATAAAAATAGTATATCTATATAGATATTGATAAGAAACATAGTGTCTTTCTTTGACAAAACATATACCTGCACTCCAGTATCTTAACCTGTCAGGTGTTCTGGTCTATAAGATTTGATATTGGAATATTGGTGGGTACAACATTTAAATAGATGAAAGGTATAAACACATGAAATTGCATAAATATGCATGACTTGTAAGTCTGGAATGATTGCATCATAAACAATTATTTGTGCTTATTTTTGCACTTAAATAACTAAAAAAGGTGTTCTTAATATAAGAAATCAAAAATCGCTGAAACATATACCCCGTACATAGTTGAGGCATTCTTCCCTACTATGAAAATCGAACATACTTAAAACATATATTCCATACTTTAAGTCGTACCTATTTGAAAAAAAATATATCTTATAATATATAATATTTGAACATAGTTAAAACATATATTATATATCGGAATCGAATATAGTTAAAACATAAATTCAATTCTATAGGGCTGTATTCGTTAGTGCTTGTAAACTTACGAGAAATGAAATAATTCCAGGATAGTGGTTAATGTAGAACGTTTCTTTTCTGAAAATGCGATGATCAAGTTTAAATAAGGATTCGTTGATTTTTTTCTAATTTCTTCTATTGAAAAAAATTGTCAAAACATTTACATCCAATGAAAAAAGAGCTTAATTTCACGTTACTCTCTTTTGATAATTACATTCTTTCTGATACGTATTTTACTTTCTACATGCATTTTTGTTTTTAAGTGACTAAGCAAATATTACGGTCATAACTGAGTTTCATGTGGTGTTCGTTTGAAAGAGATATTTTCAGAAAGGAGCCTTTTCTCAGGTTTAAATTTTTCGAACGGCATTTAACAAACATAATGATAATTATATGACTACACGATACCATAGGTCATTTAACGGCTTATACCAAAGACACATTATATCTATACTATACTATAACCTCTAAATAGTTATTTCTTTTTGTCTTTCTAGGAAATGATATTCGTGCCTTACTTCTGTGGTGATGAAAATATTCGATCACATGTTTTCCCCTACGACAGCATATACGTTTTTCAGTGTATACTATTTTCCTTGATATCAAAGGAAAGAAAATAACAAGAGTGTCATATTGTAGAAATAACTTTGTCTTCACTCTTTTTTTCCGCATATACAACCTGTCAATAAGTTATTGCTCTATAGTCATATGTGCTTTCTCCAGCAATTTCTATGGTTTACCCGACTACACCACAACACAATGAATGTAATATATTTCGGAAAGAATAAAATGAAATAACAAATCTACAAAAAGGTCGTTTATAGTGTCCTGGAAATTAATATGAGATAGTTCCAAACCTTTGTCCTATTTTTAACCGATAACTATATTGGCCATGTTGGCTAAGATATAAGCATACTACTACTTAAATGATTTATAGAATATGCATTAAATGCACTGGACGAAATCTCAAGCATAGGCTCTGATTATTTAGTCTGATTTTTAACTTTAGATATTTTAACTTTACATTAACAATTTTCAAATCGAAATCCGTTGTTTTCAAAATGTATTTGAATAAATTATTAGTTGTTTTTTTTGAGAGAAAAAACGGAGCTATTGAGTGTCACATTCAGGTTTGGTTTTCCTAAATGAAACTTCAAAGTGGCGAATTATATGTAAAATAATAATAAAAAGGGTTACAGATCCGACTTCCAAAAACACAAACAGAAATAAGTTTTTCATTTAAAAGCTGGGAAAATTCTAGAGACCTTGCTTACACTAAGAAAAGCATACCAGCAATCCAGTTTCAGTGCCCAAAGCGTATAATAACAGAAACATTCAATTAAACAAAGTTAAACAAAATTTGTATAATTTTGTATTTGTCACTGCACTGTTAATTCCTCATTTTTATCTACAATCTGTTTGTTATCAAATTTTTGTCACATATTTATGACATGCTATTTATTTCTGTTTTCTTAAACAAAGCATATCCTAGCACTCCAATATCATAAACCGTGAGATGTTTTTGACGTGTAGGTCTGACGGAAACAAAGTAATGTTTGCTTGTTCATAATATTCTCTATAATTAGCTAGACTTTAAACGGGGATATGACTGACATATAACAAATAATGTAAACTAATAGTACACTTCGTTTGCTTGAATTTAGCCATGTCACAAGTAAACAGATGTAACTTATGTATACAGGTATTAACTGTTCCAGAAATATTAATATGCTTAAAAGCATGTTACATAATACAAAAGCGTGTTTTATTTAAGAAAAATATTAATCATAGAGATTTTTTTATCAAACTGACAGAAAGATAAATGTCATACGACATTTTAAAAAGTGTAATTTCAAATGAAAGAATTGAAATTAATATAAGATTTTAAGATTTTATTTCTGAAACATCCAAAAGGCTAAGAAGCCTGTGAGGACACATTCCAAAAAATGACGGATAATAGAAAATTAATACATTCAGAACTAAACAAATTACAAATATTACTTTACACTTACTATAATGCAATACAGAAATACAAATACAAGTACGTGGAATATTAAAGACATAGTACTATACTATTACCTTAAACTTTAAAAATGATAGTACTATACAAACTACAAGGAATGGTATTATTGCGAAAAAAATGTTGCTAAGCTATTATGTTAGCCGCGAAACAAACTACAAGAAATAGTACTGTTATAATTGAGAATAATATAAACAATAGAGACAAGATACCAAATTGTTACTAACCTTTGTGAAAACGAAAAATACAATAAATAAATACAAGAAATATCAATAAGCTATAACGTTAACTACGAAACACAATACAAGAAATACTACAGTAACTATACTATTATAATGTATTTATCGACTTTGAACATGTTGAAAACTAAGGATAATAGAAAACAATAAAACAGCATTCCAAATTGCTACTGACCTTTGCGAAAACGAATAATAAAGGTCAACGCTTGGAAATATTAAAAAATAGAAAAAGATTCCATCAAACATTTCTTGGAGAAAGTGAGCAACAGTTCTTGTCGAAAAGAAACACAAGAAATACTGCTACTTTATTAAATAAGTAAAATGACTAAAATGATTTTCACTTTTAGATTAAAGTACCTGCATTTACCTAATACAATATAGTGGCCCTAATTCTTTTCATTTACAGTAATACACTTATGAATTGTTATAATGTATATTTGACCTCATCGTATTTGCTTTGAAAACATATTGACCCAATATTTTTAAAATAAAGTATAATCAGAGTTAATTAATTCTAACGTAATAATACAGCTTCAATGTACAAAACTTTAACATTCTTTATCAGATAGGGAAACTGACAAACTATTCCTAGAATGTTATTTTTCCCCCAGTATTGCAGCGCTTACATTTTATCACATGCTACCGTTGCATTACACAGGCACGATAAGGGAAGCAACTCTGCATTGAAGTTAGAAGCAATTTTAAAGCAATTTAACTTTCCCTCTAGTATCAGTGCCTAAGACGTTATTTTTGGGGCTGAAAACGAGCAGAAGTATCTATATCAAATTCATTTTTCCCCTACAGTTCCCTTTATTTGCTTATGAAAAAAGCTAAAAACTAAAAAGCCAAAAGAAAACAAAAACAAATGTAATTTTGTTTATTTTCAGTGGCATGCGTGATGGCAGTCCATGATTTGCTTTCAAAAGTTGTCATTCGTGCGTGGAGGTGTAAGCAGCACAACAGATTTCGAAATAAAGTACAGGTAATTCTTTACAAACTGCCAAAGGAACCATTTACTCGGTATAACTGTATTCAATTAGACAAAAAAAGAATAAAAGCAAGAAAGAAAGACAGACAGAAAGAAAGAAAGCAAATAAATTAGAATAAAACTTCATTCTCCTTGGAAAACAACCAGAAAGCATTAGTTTTAAAACTTCTGATTGTTGGATAAAAATGCCTTGATAGTTATATACTTTTGTATTTCTGAGATGCGTATATCCTCGGCATGTTCCGGTTGAACCCTTCGACATTATGGCTCTTGATTAATCATGCAGTATGTATACAGAGTAGCATCCGTTTTCGTGCTATTTCTCTACAACTTCTTACTGGATTCCAATGAAATTTTATGGGAACCATCAGTGCCAAAATGAGGTGTGCATATCATTGGCATGTCTCGGTAAGACAATTTAACACAGAGTTTTGGCCCCTGAATGGTTATTCACTATGTATAAACAATAACAGTTTTCGGTGCATTTTTGATAACTATAAACTTATTCATTTAAATATCTATTACTGATTTTCCCCATTTTAATGCAAATTCTGACTTTACCCTGTCTTCAGAAAAGCGCCAATCGGCGGGGATATACTGTGACACAGGCTTGATATAGAGAATAATAGGTTAGTGTCCTAATATGAGAAAGTTTATATGGCAATGCGTAGGAATGTATCGGGTGAGCCGCGGGCGAACCCGATAAATTCCGCAGCCGAGCCAGATAAACTTTCTCAATTAAGACACTAACATATTATTCTATTTATCCTGTCACATCTGGCGTTTGGAAATAATTACTTACGATATTGAAAATCTATCTTGAAAGTGTTTCAATTCAGGCTAATGTCAAGGTTATCCGGCAGTTGTACATTTGCACACAAAAAAATAGCTCCAAAGTTTCAGTAACTTTATTTCCTTAAATGATCACTATATTGTAAAATTTACATATTGAAATATTTTTTTTTTTTATTTAAGTAGTCTCTGTTTGTAATAACATCAATTTTATCACTTCCGTCTGATTATAAACACAAAAGTTGTCCATGACATATCATGTGCCGTATATCAACGTCACGTGACCAACTGCCGTAGATAAAGAAAAATATACGGCACCTTGTTATAAGTTCGAAAGTGTTATTAGTGACAGGATATATATATCTGTATCACAGCATTAAGACATGCTGAACTTCAAAACTAAACAAAGTAACAATACAGGTCAGAAATGTAACGTTTTTTTATTGTCTTAAACATGTTAAAAACGGCTGAAATAAGAAAAAAATTAGATTTTCTGTAAACGATAACACAGAGCTGTTTAATGAAATGCGAAAAAAATAATTTCAATGTTAATTTAGAAAGAGCATAGCCAAACGAAAAGTTTCCTACCTTCAATATATTGTATACAAGCGAAAAATGTTGAATCAATTAGGTGTTATTCAATCAACCATATGTTTGATACTAGAATTGGACTTTTAATGAATTCTAAATGTAATGTTTTGTTAATTTTGTAACGTTAACGTTTGATAATATTTCAAAGTTTTGTAAAAGAGTAACATGTGAGGAAGACAAATGGTTATAATTTTTCATACACTGCAAATGTGGATTTTAAAACGTTGTCTAGTAAATTCATTTCACTTCGTTATGAGATTTGCTTTTAACAATAAATGTATTCATGTATAGATTCCAATTATATTTCCAACATCTTATTTGACACAATAATATGTGATATTTTAATTTCTTGCCCGTGCTACTTGTGTAGCTTCCGGTTGAGCGGTCTGGTTACAAGTTTGTAAGGCAAATCTTTGGCTTGCTGAAATGTTATTTGTCGTTAACACGTAATATTTAATTCGATTTCTGAACTCGGTTTGGCAAGAAACTTCAAAGTATTGGTCTTGATCAAATTTATCTTCGTGTCTAGTTCATTTGAATTTGCTGCAAATACCTGAAATTGTATGCAGTAAGTCTGTCTTTCCTTTCATTTTAACATCGTTTTAAGGACAGTTGGAAACGGAGATAGATAATTACAGTTATTTCATTGTTTGAAAATGGTTTCAATTAAAATACTTGTACTGATAGGCGAATGAAATACGTTTTACTGAGAAAAACGAACAGATAAAGAGATAATGAATATGCAATCATGTAATTTACCTAGCAATAAGACCTTATTTTTGTCTATGTAATAAATCATTTTGTATGTGTTACTAACACGTTAGCATTTTTTTTTCCTTTTTCAACAAATTATTTTAGTAACGCAGTGTTTTTTTCCAGATAAATCATTTCATTTAAATGCTTCACTACGAGGCGGAAAAAAAACTAAAAGTGCAACTGTTAACAAACGATGTGAAACTTCATTGCCTAAGTTATTGTATTCTAAATAGTGTTTTCGTTCTCCACATCATATCGACACTTTCTAAGGAACCAAAGGAAACGTAAAAACAAAATGTTAATAAGATTTTATGAGTTTTTCACGATTCTTGTCAAGAAGACGGAAGTTGAATGCAATATTTCTGGAAAAGAATATTAAAAGATAAAATGCAGAAAATAATAATGTGTTTTCAGAATTCATGTCCGTGTATATTGATAGTAGCACATATTTCTTCGAGCAATGTAACTATGCTTATAAATAAAGATATGTCTCTCAGTATAGTTGTGAATTCTGTTTGGGCTTATACACTGTTCAGCTTTGTGACAAAAAGAGTAACTTCCGTACCGTCATATAATCGTGAAAATAAAGAAGAAAATAAATCTTAGATAACATCATCGTCGGAAACCCACGTTCGATCCATTCCGTTTCACTCTATTTATCTACCGTGGGACAATTGGTTGGTAAAAATTTAAATCTTGTGAAATACGTTTATTTTAAGTAACTTGTTTTTATTCATACTCTTCACACTGAAGAGTAGCTATTTGTTTTGCGGAATCTCATTCGACGAGGAGTTACTTTCCTTTGCTAATAAATATTCATGAAAACGAATAATCTGCAGTCAATTATCCCACGGTACATAATGTAGTTGTGCGGAATATGTACCGGGGGTCACCGACGATGACATAACATACGGCTAAGCCATGTATATAATACGTAATAAATATTGTGTTATTCGGAACTAGGATATAATTAACGATCAACGTACAAGATGTAAGTGTATGTAGAACTGTTACCGCTTTCAAATTGACAAAAAAGGTCTAATAAATATTAAGCGCCGCTTTTGCTTACATTTTATTATTCACTGTTATTTTTTGTGAGCTCCCTCTAAAAAAGAGGAATATTTATTACAATGAAACTAGGTATACAGGTCATATGTCTTATTTAGAAACATCGATCATAGATAAGACTGAATCGACCACAATTTAAATAATAATGTATAAATAACAATCAACTTTTATTTTATTAACTTCTTCATAATGATACACAATTCATATACTTCAATTTCATATTACATCGTATCTTGACAGTGAGATGAAAAAAACTATATTAAAAAAACAAAACTCTTTTAGGAAGTTAGTTATTGATAGTGAAAAACAATATTCATACAATATAAAAATCACATACCTCTCTATACTGAAACGAGAAAAGACAAACAGATCAGAATAAACGAGTATCATCTGAATTTGGCATTATGATTTTTTTTAAACTATTACACCACACTGTTTTGTATACAAACAAATATAATTGTAAACTGTAGTTCCAATATAAGAATATGATCATTGTTATGCGAAGTTTGAATTATTGCTTTTGTTTGATCTGTATAAAATATTCTTCTCAATCAACAAATTAATCACTGATATTTAGCACTTAACCATAGAAACATGGCAAATCACATTTCATGTGGATAAAAAAAATGGCTCAATTGTTTATATCAGGCGTGTTTTAAATTGGCAATTTGTATCTTTTTATAAGATTCATGATATATGAACTCTAGCAAAGTAAAAATCAGAGAATATAAAAAGGCTTACAAGTTAGAGCCAATAATTTTGCACATTAAGGACTAATCAAGACACTTTAAGTACTAACAACGCGCTAAGCTATAGCGAAAACGATAAAGCGATTACAAAGTAAAACAAAATGTATAAAATGCTTGTTTTTGCTGTCCCCTTGATTACTTTTAATACTGTCAATTTGGTAAGATGTGTAAGTGCAGTATACCTTTAGCCGTCAGAAATTAAAGAACAATGTCCTTTATAACCTCAGCAGCTTGTGAATAAAGCTACACTTTGAACTCTTCATGTGTAATGTATTAAATTTCAATATAGCTCCTTACAACAATATTTACAACAATATTTACAAAAATAGATTAAGATCGGTTGTATGCATATCTCTTAATTTTGAGGCGACGTAGTTTCTAGCATGTGCATTGCGATGTAGATTACATCGAAAGAAAAATTGCAGGTGCTCTGTCACTCAATGATTATCTACTTGCAAAATATTTCAGAAGAAATAGCTGCCGAAATGATTTTAACTTTTGAATTTGCCTAGCAACATTTTGATAAGGAAGTTATTTCCATACTGAAAATAAAGAATGCCCTACGTGGTTAATTAGGGAAATGTGACTTTTTTTTAAGGTAAACAATGTCATGTAAAAAAAGCGGAATATAAGCACATTTGACTGCTGAATGATTTCAAACTGTAAAAAGGAAAACAAAAACAACATATTTTCCCTTTTTATTTTGGATCGCGTTCTATGTACTAATTTTGGTAAGGTCTGAAGAATGTAAATAAAGTGTAGAAGATTCAATAATAACGTTATTTTAGAACCGCCGACATGCTTTTTGTACATATGAACAATAACAAGGAAGACCGGCAAAAACACGGGAGAAAGTTTTTGTCACGTGTTAAATTCAATCAATTTCTATCGTCACATCTGTATTTTTGTTGATATTACATTTTAAAACAGATTTTGAAACAAATTAGAGAAAATAACTTCAAGTTCCTTAAGTTTAGTTCTATGTCAACTCGGTTAAACATAAATATTAAATTGTGTGGTAGCAGTCCTTATATGGACTTAAATGGATTTCCACTACTTCGACATATTTTCTAAGGTGTGATTCATTCTTCTATGGCATTTAAGAACGAATCATGAAATAACTAAAATTTTAGAAGTGTCAAATGACAGCGAATTGTTAACTATAACCGAACAAGAATGTAGTTGTCTTTCCCAAGAAGTGACTTCTGCCCTTAGACTATGTGTTAGAGGGTACTTGTTTCTCAATATGTTTACTTCGGATTTCAAGTGTTTTTGTAATAATAATCATTTTAAGAAAACAAAACAATCTTTTTGACCTCAGGCATTACACAGTAACATTTTCCTAGATTTCTGTCAAAAGAACGTGTATTTGTTTTGGCTTTCATGTTTGGTAATATAACCGTTAAAAAGGGTAAAACATTTAAAATTCTTATATACGCAAAACATATTCCTCTTTTGGATATTTTAGGGCGGACATTTTATTTATGACTTAATAAACCTGAATATTTTCTAAAGCTTAAGAAAAAAATCATTCAGAGATGAAATATTACATCCGATTTACGTGGTGATAATATGAACAACATTTTTAACACGAATTAGCTGCAAAGACCAAAGAGATAAAGAGGGAGTGTGGCTGGCATCATCTCAGAATCAGCAAGTATATTCATATATTGTGAGGAACCTTATATGAATATTGTAATAAAATTCATTTTGTCCGAAATAGTCTGTTTCAGTGGAAACAGAGTTAAACTAATTTTCTTAAAGACAACATTCTTTACCAGGAAAATGATGCAAAATTGTCCTTTTTTAACAATCTGGAGGCTGTTGGAGGTTATTTCCATAGAAACGGAAAGAAATTTCGATAAAAGATATCTGTTTTGATTTTAATATGATGTTGTCTACACAGGCATCATACTTTTGTTAAAATCTGTTACTATGCGTGCCAAAATTGTTCATTACAGATAATTCATATCAAATATTTAAAACAAACATTTTAATCCACGTAGTCATTTTTCAGAAAGGGATATCTTTAAACAAAATTTAATAAATACAGTATAACCTCCACTAACGGTCACCTCCCACCGACCGTCACCTCCTTACAACAGCCACTTTGACTTCCCCCCGTTTGTTGTTCCATATATTTTAACTCTCGCCGGCGGTCACCTCCGAACTCCAGCCAACGGCCAGTTTTTTTTCAGCCAGTCTAACTGCAAAACCTCTCGAACGGCCAGTAGCCAGGGCACCAATTTATTTTTTTCGGGATGTTTAATGTTTTTAATTTGACGAAAAGATTGAAACAAAAATCTGTAAACAAACAAGAACACGTCTTTTATTATATTTCGATCATATTTATAGTGTATTTATTGAAGAAACGAGACAGAAATCATACAACTGTTTGCCTGTTTACCCGTTCAAATCAAATAAAAAAAATACTTCTATCGTGCAGACAATACATTGTTGATGGACGGACTCACGCACGCACAGTCGACGAACGACGGACATCAGAAGATCACAAAAGCTCACTATGACCACAAAATGATCAGGGAAGCTAAAACATTACTTATCTTATTATAGATAAAACACATTCGCAAAATTGTAATATATAATTGGTATGTACAATGTTCTTTTAATATACAGCCAATAAGTATAAAGTTATCTCTTAAATTTCAATAAACTCTTTCTGTTATATGAAGCTTATTATTTGACGTTAAGGTCATAAAATATATCAGATTTGACTTTCATCGCTCACAGAATCTGCTTCACTTTCTGGACAAAAAGGAGTGCCATACTTGCTGTACTTTCCATGTGTCAAATACGCTTCTTACACTTACTGCACATTTGTCACTTACTGTGCATCTTAGCATTATTTAGCTTCAAAGTACTTGTTCGCTTCTAAGATTAACTGCGCCTCCTAGTTTAACGGTGCTTTTGGATTTTCTGCGCTTCCAAGACATGCTGCGCTTCTTTGACTTATTCCGCTTCTTAGAGTTATTGCGCGTCTAAGACTTGAGGGGCTTCTAAGATTTACTGCGCTTCTAAGGCTTACTGTGCTTCTAAGTCTTACTGCGATTCTTGGACTTACCGCGCTTCTAAGACTTACTGCGCTTCTAGGACTTACTACGCTTTTAAGACTTACTGCGATTCTTGGACTTACCGCGCTTATTTGTCCTACTGATCCTTCTACACTCATTCCACTTCCTAAACCTACTGCGCTTATTAAAAATACCACGCTAATAACGCATATAGTACTTTTTTCACGTACTCCTCTTGTTAGACTTACTGCACTTCTTATACTTGATGCGCTTCTGAGACTTACAGCGCTTCTTAGACCTATTCCGCTTCTTAGACTTAGATCGCTTTTAAGACTTACTTCGCACCTAAGAATAATTATACTTTTAGGGCCTACAGTACTTTTAGACTTCTGCTCTTCTGAGTCCTAATCTGCTACTAAGAAGTACTGTGCTTCTTAGACTTTACTCGTTTGTTAGAATACTTTCGTTTCTTAGACGTACTGCGAATCTAGGACCAACTGTGCTTTTTAGACCTTCTTTGATTCTATGACTCACTTCGCTATTAAGCCTTATTTTGGTACTTTTATTTATTGTAATGCTTTGATTTTTGTACGCTTCTTTGACTTACTGCATTTCTTAGACTTATTTTGCATCTAAGACTTACTGTGCTATTTAACCTAATGTTGCTTCTTTGATTTATTGTGCTTCTTTGTCTTTCTGTGCTTCTTAGACTAACTGAGTTCCTTATACTTTCTGCACTTCTCAGTCTTACTGCTCTGTTGATTTTCATTTGGCTTATTTTATTAATTGTGCTTCTAAAAACTACTGCGCTTCTTAGTCTTAATACCCTTTAATGCTTACTGTGCTTCTTAGAAATTCTGCGGTTCTTAGACTCCGATTCTTATGCTTACGGCGATTCTTAGACTTTCTGTGCTACTTAGACTTATTCCGCTTCTTATGCTTACTGTGCATCTTAGACTTTCTGTGCTTCTTAGACTTATTCCGCTTCTTATGCTTACGGTGATTCTTAGACTTTCTGTGCTTCTTAGACTTATTCCGCTTCTTATGCTTACTGTGCATCTTAGACTTTCTGTGCTTCTTAGACTTATTCCTCTTCTTATGCTTACTGTGCATCTTAGATTTTCTGCGCTCCTTAGACTTACTGCGCCTCTTAGACTTTCAGCACTCCGCTTTTTACATGTTTTTATACTTACTGTGCTACATTAACTTTGTAAATCTCCCAAAATCTGGCAGAATATAGAAAATACCTCGCAAAATGTCGTTTTCATTACATCTGAGAGAATCACGACGAAGCGTGAAGGATATTGTCAATGACCTAATATACCATGGTATTTTAGGTGTTTGGTATTGCAAATCAGAAACATCTCGAATTGAAAGAATGATTGCTCTTAATTCGCCAATAAGTTTGTTAACTAGTGACGTTTTATTTTCAAAAAATTATAGTTTCATCCAGAATAATAGTGACTGTCATGCTGTAATATAAAATACAACTAGACTGTGACTTAGAAAAGAACGGTCACTTTTACGAATAAAACGCAAAATAAAGAAACGATGAGCAAAAAAGCAAAGTTGATCAAGAAACGTTTTAACCGTCTAAACGTTTGCAAATATATCTTTGTTTGTTTGTTTGTTTGATTGTTTGCATGTAGACAAAATAAATTGGAAATGTTTCCGGTATAACAGAATACACTAATCAGCGTTATCCGATAGTAATATTTGTACTATTCGTTATTATTTTCTTAAGCGGTTTGATGTCACACATTCAAAGGTCATGTGATAAAGGTAGGACAGCTTAGTGCAGAGTAAGTGTTACTTAGTCATTACATTTCCAATTGTTAATAACATTTTTTAAAATACTTAAAATATATTAACTTTTGCAATGTCCCGTTGAAAATTCGGACATTTACTTCATGAAAACAAAAAATGCAAGGCTTACTTACGTAAAATCAGAATATTAACAATTCTTTATTTTTTCATCAACAATAAACTTTCGTTTCTTCTTCTTTTGCAGGAATTTTTTTTTTTTTCAAATTTAATTATTATATCAAACTGGGACTTCAGCTTTTTCGGTAATTAGTTGTCATGCCGTGTGATGGGAAGATGTATTATAATTGCTCATAATGGAGTTTCTTATCTGAAAAGTTTCTAATTTGCTTTGTTTTATGTCTTTGGTTCCAACCGGGAGTAAAGTATTCAACACATACTAGAAGTTCATGTAGGTCATTTCATTTCTTGAATAAAATCCACGTGGTATCGTAACTGAATGAAGGGTATCACATCAAAATGTGCTCTAGTGGTATATTTAGCACCTTAGCTAGATATTTGCAGTCCCTTAATGGCAAAGGGATGCAGCGACCTTCAGAACATGGCGGCGGTCAAATTATCAATTACACATGCCGAATAATTCACTTCATAGCCTTTATCCGACTGATTGCTTACCCCTCCTGTTTTGAATTTTCATTGGTTTGTGCTTTCTGGTGGGCAATATAATACTCAAAACCGTAAGATCTAGTAATAAGTCACATTTTTCAGACATGTCATTCAATCTATATTATTTTAAATAGTCTTTGTTTGACACAGATGCTAGACTGATCTTCCTGAAAAAAGTAAGACTTTGTACCGCTAAATCATTTTTTTCTTTTTCTAATTATATTGATCATGTTAAACAGGATGATATTGTCAGAAATATCACCTTTTTCAGCATTAGCCAGAGTATTTTTAAGCTAACAAACAAGAGTAACCTCTCCGGTAGTTATCTCATAAGTGCGAAAAAAATGACCCGAAAAAACCTGTACATTTTAGTAGTGCAACTAGTCGCGTAAAACAGCCAAAAAGAAAGAGAACAAACCAAGTACCAACTATGTGTCACGTTTTTTCATACCGATACTACCAACTAATGTCAATGTTGTTACTTCAAACTACTGTAAATGATTCACGTAAATTAAATACAGCTGCTAGCAACTAATCTTTATGTAAGTAACATACTACTGCTAGCAACTTATGTTAACGTTTCACGTTAATTACATACCGCTACTACCAACAACTGTTAATGGTCCACGTTAATTACATACCGCTACTACCAACAACTGTTAATGGTCCACGTTAATTACATACCGCTACTACCAACAACGGTTAATGTTTCACGTTAATTACATACCGCTACTACCAACAACTGTTTAAGCTTCACGTTAATTATAAACTGCTAATACCAACAACTGTTAATGCATCATGTTAATTACATACTGCTTCTACCAACAACTGTTAATGGTCCACGTTGATTAAAAACTGTTTCCACCAACAAATGTTAATGTTCCACGTTAATTACATACCGTTATTACCAACTACTGTTAATGTTTAACTTTAATTACAAACTGCTACTACCAGGTACTGTTAATGCTTCACATAAATTACATACCTTTGCTACCAACTACTGTTACTGCTTCACGAAATTTTATACCGCAACTTCCAACGCCGGTGAATGTTTCATGTTAATTACATACCGCTACCGCCAACTACATTTACTGCTTTAAGATAAAAACATAGCAAGTACTGTTAATGATTCAGGTTTATTGCAATCCGTTACAACCAACCACTGTTAATGTTTCACTTTAATTACATAACGCTACTGCCAAGTACTTTAAACGATTCACGTTAATTACATACTGCTACTACCAAATTTTGTCAATGATTCAATTTAATTGCATGCTACTGATGCGAACTACTACATACGCTTAACGTAAAATAACTAATGCTACAACAAACTACTGTTATTGCTTCATGTTTCGTTACTTCAGCTTCATGATTAACTTCTACTGTCATCTGCTTCACCTGCTTCATGTTTAGGATTTACTGCTACTACCAACTTCTACTGTCATCTGCTTCACCTGCTTCATGTATAGGAACTACTGCTTCTACCAACTTCTACTGTCATCTGCTTCACCTGCTTCATGTATAGGAACTACTGCTTCTACCAACTTCTACTGTCATCTGCTTCACCTGCTTCATGTATAGGAACTACTGCTTCTACCAACTTCTACTGTCATCTGCTTCACCTGCTTCATGTATAGGAACTACTGCTTCTACCAACTTCTACTGTCATCTGCTTCACCTGCTTCATGTATAGGAACTACTGCTTCTACCAACTTCTACTGTCATCTGCTTCACCTGCTTCATGTATAGGAACTACTGCTTCTACCAACTTCTACTGTCATCTGCTTCACCTGCTTCATGTATAGGAACTACTGCTTCTACCATCTTCTACTGTCATCTGCTTCACCTGCTTCATGTATAGGATTTACTGCTTCTACCAACTTCTACTGTCATCTGCTTCACCTGCTTCATGTGTACGATTTACTGCTACTACCAACTTCTACTGTCATCTGCTTCACCTGCTTCATGTATTAGAAACTACTGCTACTACCAACTTCTACTGTCATCTGCTTCACCTGCTTCATGTATAGGAACTACTGCTACTACCAACTTCTACTGTCATTTGATTCACCTGCTTCATGTATAGGAACTAAAGCTACTACCAACTTCTACTGTCATATGCTTTACCTGCTTCATGTATAGGAACTACTGCTACTACTAACTTCTACTGTCATCTGCTTCACCTGCTTCATGAATAGGAACTACTGCTACTATCAACTTCTACTGCCATCTGCTTCACCTGCTTCATGAATAGGAACTACTGCTACTGCCAACTTCTACTGTCATCTACTTCACCTGCTTCATGTATAGGATTTACTGCTACTACCAACTTCTACTGTCATCTGCTTTACCTGTTTCCTGTTTAGAGACTACTGCTACTGCAATTTTGAACATGTACAAAAGAATTCATTAAACTAGGTTGCGTTCCACTGAAAATGCTACAAACAAAATAACTTAGTCCTAGGCCTTGTGGTTTCAGACAAGAAGATTGTTGTAGTTTTTCCTATATCAGCCGTTGTAAAATCATGTGGCCTGGGGCAGGGTCACACTATGTAAAATAAAGTGGCCTATATGAAATAAAGTGGCACCTTGGGCCAATATTTGAATAAATTTGGTAGGGGGCCACTACACGATGTTATATACGAAATATGTCAGCTCTATGCCTTGCGTTATCACAGAAGAAGATTTTTAAAAGTTTCGCTTTTTAAATCTATTTAGCTCCAGTGGCCCAGATCTGCAATGGACCTGAACCGTTTGAACAGCTTTGATAGAGCTTTATGCAAAGAACATTCCAGACAAGTTTTATTAAATTTGGTCTGCTGGTTTCAGAGAAGATGTCCTTTGAAGTAATTGTAGACGACGGACGCTGGACAATCACTGATCCTGAAAGCTGAACTGCGCACGCAGAGCTAAAAATTAGAGTTTTTGTTGTTTCAGGTATATACATGCTTTTTAAGTAAGTGTTACCGTATTATAGAATAGACGGATTTCCTTTCGTTGTTGATACATTTCGAATGTTTAAACACCTTTATGATAAGGGATGTTTGACATGCGTTAACATATCTGCAAGCTGATTAACTTAAAATCATAATAATTCTGAGTCACAGTCTTTCATGCGTTGAATATTGTAAGATGATTATATAAGTCCCATATTTCGAATGTGTATAGGACTACCAGGAGCAGAGACCGTATATCAACTCACAGTTAATAGTATGTTCAAGTGAAGACCTAATACACCAAGCAAATAATACATCAAACACTGGCTCCATATGCTTTCCCCAAAATCTCGCAGAAAATATATATTACCTCGCAAAATTTCGTTTTCATTAATTTGTGTAAAAAGATGTGTAAACAAGTCAAGATCACGTTAACAGAATTACTTATTGGACCACACACTGAATATGTATTGAATATTAAGAAATTGGAAAAAAATTGATAAATTAATAGCAAATCAATGCAAGAGGTTTTACTTCACATTTTCAGTCTGGTCTGAGTGAGTGACAGCGGTGCTACTCAGTAGTGTAGCAAGACTATTTCATACCGTAGATGCTTGGGGTCTGGTTCATACTGCAACAACCCCCCCCCCCCACTCCGTCCGTAGTCCACTTACTCCTTCTTCATCCGTGCACAGTAACTGTATGATTCCAAATATATCGTAATAGATCTTGCTTAAAAAAGAAAACAATAAAATACATAAGCTTCTTTAAAACGTTTGTGCTTACACTAGGGTCTACAAGTGTCAATAAATACAAGATGATTGTGAAACGGCTCCAAATCCTGCACACATCTCTGTTCGACACTAAAAATGTTATGACATCCCAGTTGTAAATGCACCCAGCTTCACTATTTATTAATCGTGTAACTGAGGTATCAGTACAGTGTAGTACGAGACACAATTAATATGCGAATTTGGTGGGCCAGTTGCAATGTTTTCAACGAAGGAAGATAACGTTTATTCTGACAACTGGCTTGTTTTGCTCGAATCATATAACACTTTTTTACAAAACTGATAATTTAGCATGGTATTTATACTTTATTCTGCAATTTGAGCGATTCATTCATTAAGAGAAAACATGTTTTTGTAAATTCCGATCGACCCTTTGATGCCCGTGTGTTCTAGCTGTTTATATTTAGAAAACGTTCGTCCCGTTATGTTTACATTAGAGTTTTCCTGCACTTACCAAGAAATGTAAAGTATGGCTCTCAACATGATAAATTGTCAGTTGCTAGTTGCTCTGTAATACACATTAAAGATGATATCTGCACAATAGTAATTTACTGGTACCCTGCGCGTGCAGGAATCTGATTTTGAGGCCGTTTCAAACCTTGTATATTTTAGGATACATATACAGTACGTGGACCTATACGGGGAAAAAAACATCCGAGACCCCAAACATCTGTGTTTGAAACGAGCCATAGTCCAACTGCCAAAAACTGTTTTATAAATAATTCAAATTTTGTTGAAACAGACTATAGCGTACCTTTTGAAGATTCCCATGGTAATTATGCTTAGAATAATGTTTTGCACGTTAAGCGTTTGATATTTGAAACAAAAGGAGTACAATGTTTGTTTTAATTGTGTCTGTACCGATCAAGGTTCCATATCAAACCATCTAGAGTTGTGGTCATGAACGTGTAGATAATTTTAAGATGACCATATGATTACTTGTATAAAAGGTAAAACTTTCTAATATTTTGATTAAGATTAACAAAACAATGAATTGCACAACAACCCAATGCTTTTAAATTTACCAAAGCCAGACTAGTTGACTTGTGAAATCTCTCAAAATCTCGCAGCATCTGATAAACTGTCAAATCTCGTTTAAATTATATCTCAAATATATCTTCTACTAATTAAACCCTTTGAAAGCAAATAACACCATACAACAGAACATGCATTTTCTACAAATGAGTAAATGCGCCTGTGTGATAAGTAATGTTCTTTTTAAAAAAAAAAGTTGGTCGTAATATGCAACCTTAAACTTAAATTTAGGATTTCCACACCTTATGCAGACAACATCATTATGTAATATGATAAATATTTCCAAATTTCCAAAGGCTTTTAATGGTTATTTAGCACTTTGGTAATGCAACTGATACTATCGTAACGTGACAAACCTTTGTTTCAAAATAATGTAAATTTTGTATTTCACTCTAATTTAGACGGATGGCATACATATACTTGGATGCAGAAAATAAAAGAAAAAGACAGGTCATGGGGAGTGATCATTTTGAAGCCAGATACATGTAACAGACCTATACAATGCACTTCCTTGAAATTCATTGTTCTCTATTTTTTTGTGTAACTTTTCAGCAAAAACTCCCTTATACCTATTGAAATGTGTCCAGAAAAAAAAGAATGGTAAAGGAAACAAAAACAAAAGAAGGCCTTGCAGAGTAGTGTGCTTTGCATAGGCTCTTCTGGTTCTACTATGTCCCTTATTTTTGTGTGAAGTTTCAACAAGGTTTCTCCAAAAAGTAGAATTATGCCATTGAAATGAAAGAAAAGGTTATAATTAAAAACTTGAGCCATACAAAGTTATAGGTATTGCACTCTGCACTTCTTCTAACTGTTCTCTCTCTGTGTATGCATTTCAACAAAATCCCTTAAGTAAATGAATTTTGCTACGAGAAAAAACGGTAAAATGACAATGACATTCGCAGAGTTATCGTCTAGAAAAAAATACAAATGTGTCACTGTGACCTCGCCCTTCTTACAAAGGACATGGATGTTGTGACCTTGCCATTCCAGTTAAAGACGTGGGTTTCGCGTATGACACACCGTCTTATCTTGATGAACAGATGTGTTAAGGTGTTTAAAAAGTTCTTTAACGCATGGAGAGGTTATTGCCCCTACCAGCCAACTCGGCCGCTCACCCTTACACACGTACCTACACCAAACTTAGATGCCAATTCTGACAATTATATCGAGCTATCCACAAGCGGGCTTGACAGTAACATTACAAGATTCTGTATCGTAATTGTCCTAAGAACGGTTCTTATAATTACATTCTACACATTTTCAGACCGATTATTTAGGCCCATATTAGGTTTACCCCGTTATGCTGGTTTTTTTTAATCCTTTATTGTTGGAAGTTCTATGATAAGTATAACAAGGTCGTCAATAATAACCACAGAAAAAGTTACATACTTTATTCATTTCTTAAACTCCTCTGATTAGTCTGAAAATAATGCAATCTACATGTTTTAAGTTTTAGATTCATGAATTCAAATTCGTAGCTTTTATGTTTTACTTGTTCTCTTCATTAAGTTTCGTCGAATCTTCTTAACCTTTTGGTTTCATATTGTCGTGTATGTTTCACCTGACCTCGCATTTATCATGTGTTTATCGTTTATACATTTCATCGCTTTGATGTATCCTTTAAGAAGCTAACATTTAATATGTCAGCTAAAGTTTTCTACATATGAGTAGATTTAAGTCGAATAAAGTGCTTCAGTTTAATCACAATTACATTTGTTCAGTAATACCATTCGAAAAGAATATGTTCCTAGAAATCGTAACACGATTGATAATAACGCTTCACACAGAAAAAGGTATGTGTGTCATGAAAATATTCTGATTAACTACAGAAGCATACCGCTCAATGACATTTTTGTTTAAATATTTAAACATGTCGCACCAAATTATTTGGCAAAAACTTCAATTTTAATATACACGAATGTGTGCATCAGTTTATTACACCGTATTCGTTAAATTTCTACTGAAATTGTTTATAAATGTTTTACCATTATTTCATATTTAGAAAATTATTACTTATACCACATGTGCACGCAGACGATAATAAATGTATGTGCTAAAAAAAATTCGCAAACTCAATTCTTCATCTGTTTTGAATACGCACACCACCATTATACATGACGTTGTGACTATTCGTTCACATAATTAATGAACTAATGTTTAATCTGTACGTCCCTTTTGTACATGCACATTTATGTCAAAATATTTGAAATATGTCTATATGTAGTGATGATGAAAAGGCTACAAAAATGAAATATCAGGAATAAGATCTTTTTCAGAAAATGTTTAACGTTATTCATCTAAGAGCATACTAAAGGATTTTGTTTTTATTCAAATTCGTCAATTTAAATACTAGTACAAAGTAATATAACATCTGAACATGAGTTGAAAATTATAGTTGCCGTTTTAGTTGTTCAGCAAAATAATGTACCTGTAAACAAGCGACAAAAATACGGATATATGTCAATAATTTAAACATATCATAAATAAAACAATGTTCTGATGTAAAGAATGGACGTGACTAAGTTAGTGATTTTTTTTCCTCTCTAGAACTGTAGTAATTACACCGTGTACCTAAATATTAACAGATTTATTTTGGTATAACAAACTTGTGTTCATCATTTAAACCTTTCGGTATGCAAATACAATATTTCTACAAACCATAAGAAAAAAAAGTTTCACATTTGTTACGAACTGGTGAAATTAGTTCAAAAAGAGTACACATAATGTAAAAAAGGTGTTATCTTAAATTAAATGCATTGATAGACACTCATAATGTTATAACAAGAAACACGTACACTGGTTTTAAAGACATGAATTTAATTTCTTGTCGCATAACTGTAAAATACAGCTATCAGAAACATTTACTTTACATAGAAACAGTATTGTGTTGACAAAGAAATTATATCATATGAATATATATATATATATATATATATATATATATATATATATATATATATATATATATATATATATATATATATGAAAATCACTTACCCCTGTCCACTGAAACGAAAAAAAAAAGAAAATTAATTGTCTGATTCATTAATTTCCAATCACATCAAATACGATGTAATTCATTAAACCTGAACGTGCATCATAACGTATTGTACACTGGTCCTTATTAAGGTAGCGAGGTGTAATACAGTGTCTCCAAACTTATGGGTACTCAGTTCCTTTCATTTGTTTTGATATCAGACTTTTTAACTGATTGCCGGGAATTCCATCCCCACTCAAGCAAAAAAAAAAAAAAAAAAAAAAAAAAAAAAAAAAAAAAAAAAACAAACAAACACACACACACACACAAAACAAAAACCAATATTCAGCTTTTGCTCTCTTGTTTTAAGTTCTATTTTAAAAGTTTAACTTGAAATGGAATAATACAGAATTCCAATTTGTTTCTTCATGTATTTCAATCTTCAATCTATTTCAAGCTTTCAAGATCTAGATTACGATGAACAAACAATGAATTGCAAAACGATTCAGTCCTTTCTTAAAACGACAGTATGAAACATGTTTCTGTACACCATTTTTACCAATTTGTACAACCGCAAGAAGCAATAATTGTATAAATACAACCTCTGACAGCTGCGTCAGGGAATCGTTTCATTGGCTCAGTGGTTAGAGCGTTCGCGTGTCACGCGGGAGATCGGAGTTCGAATTCCGCTCTGGTTGCGTGTTATTAAGATGCAATGCATCTCTCTGTTACGGACTTTCATGTCCGTTATAATTGTCACGGTCTCGACCTTGAGGGTAGGTACTGGTAGAGTGGTCTCTAAAATTTGGTCAAGTGGTCAAGTGAAAAAATCGGTTAGTTAAATGGTCTTGAAGTGGTTTGCTACTTGATTTTTCCCGATATATTCTCTGTGGACTTGTAAACTTGTGTCAAATTTAATTGGAGTGGAAAAGCTACATTAACGAATTAGTCATCATAACGTTTATCCGTTTATTTAAAAAAAAATGCCAAGGTTATCAGTGATAACAACGTCAGCAGAATTACATTATTTTTCTAGATCAAAAACCTTAAAAAATATTTACACAGCTATAATGTTTTGGCAAACAGCTTACAACCTGTCATTCTAATTGACAATTATACTGAAATTAGAGAGTCAGAACATAAAAGAACATTAACGATAACCGTTGAATACGACCGACCTTCTATATTATAAAAAACAAGGATGGCGCACAAGTTAAAAGCGTGACTCAGTTAAACAGGCTGTTTAAAATTCAAATTTAAGCAAGTAAACGGTATATAGAAATGTGAACTAATGTTAAAATATTTAAAAAAATGGACAGGAAATGTTTATCTCTAATAACGCAGTCGTGTACAACCTAAACAATCACTTCACTGTTGCAGACGGCAACTAGCAACTTCTGCTCAAAAAATAAAATCTCAACAACGTTTTTCCTCCGAATTTCTGTTGAAAATTGAGCATCAGTTGAAGTTTAAAGGTAGATTTCTAAAAAACGGAACACATGTACTTCTTAATCTCTGTAAGTTTTGTAACTTACACAACTGAAATAACATAAAATACTTTGGGCAGAAGCAACTGAAATTACATAAACTAGTTTGAATAGTAGTATTCGTCAATTATAAAAAGAAAACCGCTACCCAGTCGTCCATAGCAACTCACACAGGAAGCTGCATGTGATGGCTGCCTACAGTGTAAAGTATTGACAGGTTTACTATTGCTAAAAACGGACACAAGTTCTCTAATTTGAACAAAGTTACTTGGTACAAAATATATACATACATGTTTTTAAGGATGCACTATTTTTCAATTGGATAGAACGATTAAAACTATACAATTATTCATCAAACATAAAATATTTGTAAATGAACATGTATCATGAGAGATAAACACTTCAAAAACTGTTAATTGGAATGTCTTTTGGCAGCTGCTGCCATCTGCTCCCATCTGCTGCTATTGAATCAAGTTAAATAACTACTGTTACTGCCAACTGCCGCTATCGTTTCACAACTGACAACAACTGACAACTATTTATATACCTTCACGTTAATTACATGCTGCTACTACTACAAACCCTTAACGTTTTATAACTACTGCAACCGCCAACAACTGATATTGCTTCACATTTAGTAACTACCGCTTCATGTTTAGGAACTACTGCTACTGGCAACTTCTGCTACTTCCATCTTCTTCACCTCCTTTATGTTGAAAACAACTGCCATTGCAAAGTCCTGCTTTTGCTTCGAGTTAAATAACTGCTGCTGCTGCTAACTCCTGCTAAATAAATAAATAAATAAATAAATATTGCACAAACCAACCGCTGCTATTGTTTCACGTGAAATAACTACTGCTGCTGCCATCTACTGCTAATGGTTCACGTTAAATAACTACTGCAACTGACAAATACTGCTATTGCTTCACTTCAAATAACTACTGATACTACCAACTACTGCTTATAGTTGACATTAAATAATTACTGCTTCTGCAAACTACAGCAGCTATTGTTGCACGTCAAATAACTACTGCTAATGGTGCAGGTGAAATAATTATTGTTACTGTCGTCTGCTGCTTAAAGATAACGTTAAATATCTACTGCAACTGACACCTACTGATATTGCCTCACGTTAAATAACTACTGCTAGAGCCAAAAACTGCTAATGGTTCACGTTAAATAACCTCTGCTTTTTCTATTTTCTTAACGTTAAATGGCTACTGCATGTGCCCATTAATGCTAATGTTTCACATCAAATAATTACTGCTACTGCCAAGTACTTATACTGCTTCACGTTACGTAACTACTGCTACTGCCAACTATTACTAATGGTTCACGTTAAATAACTACTTCTACTGCCAAGCACTGATATTGTCTCACACAAAATGACTACTTCCACTGCCAACTTCTTCTATTTTTTTCATAAGAAATAACTACTGCTACTGCCACTACTGCTACTGCTTCATTAAAATATATTCTTCTACTGTTTCACCTGAAATTATCTACCGTTTCTACTTCACGATAAATAGCTTTTTCCTGTCACTTATGCTACTGCTTAAGATGAATATTTACTCCTACTGTTTTACGTAAATCATTTACTGTTTCTGCTTTACGTTTAAAGTCTAGTATTGCTACCAATCACTGCATCTGACAGCTACTGTTACTGCCAGCTAATGTAACTGCTTCATTTTAAATGTTATTTACTGCTAATTCAAATTTCCGCTACTGCCAGCTACCGCTACCGTTTCACGTTTAACATCTACTGTTACTAACAACTACTACCTCTATCACCACCTGCTACTGCAAACACCTGCTACCTCTTCACGTTTATTAACTACTGCTACTTTCAACTGCTGTTGCTGTCAGCTACTGCTCATGTTTCATGTTTTTTTAACAACTGTTACTTCCAATGACTGCTACTGCCACCTACTGCTATTGCCAACGTCAGATACTGCTTAACGTTATGTTGTTCCAATTTCTGGTTCTGTCAGCTACTGATACCGTTTCATGTTTAGCATCTACTGCTTTTAACAATTACTGTTTCTGTCACCTTCTACTACTGCAAGTTTCTGCTACTGCTTAAAGTTTAGTAACTACAGCTACTTTAACTGTTGCTGCTGTCAGCTACTGTGAATGCTTCACGTTTTATAACTACTTTTACTTCATATGACTGCTACTACCACCAATGCTACTGCCAGCGTCAACTACTACTCATGTTTAATAACTACTGCTAACAAATAGTGCTACTTCTACTGTAGCGGGGTCAAAATTTAGTTTTAGTTATCTGTAACCTGTAGTATTTATTGTTTAATCGATCAGTGTTGTAAAATATGTAGAGTACAGCTAGTTAATCGAGTAAACTTTCCGGTTAGATTTTGTATAAATAGTTAAGCTTTAGTTAGAACAGATCACAAAATCCTTAGCCATCATCGAAACAATTCATCTTTAGTTGATAGCAAATAGCAGAAACTTAAGTATTTACGTGAGTAGTTTGATGCAGGGTATTTCTCGTTATTTCGTTGTCTGTTTTGGATTTCTTCGACAGGAGTCTTTGAAAGTCTTTCGCCTTCGTTTTTTTCACATTCGGGCTGGATTTTCATCATACTTATGTCATTTAATGTGACAAATGCATGATCACTTTCACAGTAATCAGCACAGTTCTAGAAAAGAGTTGTGGAGAATAGTGTGTGGAGAGTGACAGTTTGGTTTGTCTAGGAAACCTCATTTCCTGTAAGTGTTATTTGTGTATTTGTGTTTTTTTATGAAAACAGAAACATTTAATATTTTGTGTAAGGTTTTATCACGATGCCACCACAGCTGTAATTATTGATATTATACAAATGTCTGTGAGTCTTGAAGCTAAAGTGTCTTTTGCAATCTGTTAAGAGTAATTTGTAATTATAAATTTTTGTAGAGTTTGTTTTATTTCGGAATTAATAGGACGTTGTTTTAAGACGTGGTCGCTAGTTTATGTGAAAATAATGACAAGATCTGTTGGTTTTTATCAACAAGAATAAACAAACTCAACCTGAAGAGGGTCTTTGTTTTTTATCCATGAGGTCCCCTGTAACACTACGTTTAATTACTTCTACGTTTTACTGCTTCTACCAACTACTTTGTCTGGCAACTGCTACAAGTATCAACTACTGCTATTGATTGGTATTAAATAAATACTACTATAATAATTTGCCTATGCTGCTGTTTTCTATTGCTGCTACTGCCAACTACTGCTAATTGTTCACGTTATAATATTACTACTACTGCCAATTAAAGCAAGTACATTAGCTTCTATTGCTTTAAGTTTAACAACAGCTGCTATTGTCAAATGCTGCTACTGCTTCACGTTAAAAAATCTACCCACTGCTTCAGCAAACTACTTCTGTTGTTATATGTTTAACGTGAAATAACTACTGCTCCTGGCAACTACTGCTACTGTTTCACGATTAATATATGCTCCTACTGCTACACTTTAAATAACTTGTGTTTCTGCTTCACGTTATATAACCACTGCTACTACAGACTACTGCTTCTGACAATTACTAATAGTAACAACTACTGCTAATGCCAACTACTGCTTTTGATAACTACTGCTAATGCCAACTACTGCTGTACTGCCTTATACTACTACTGCCAACTAATGCTACTGCAAACTACTGTTTCTACAAACTACTGATTTTGATAACTACGGCTAGTACCGACTACTGCTGCACTGCCTACAACTACTACTGCCAACTACTGCTACTTCCAACTACGTCCACTACAAATTACTGATCTTGATAACTACTGCTACTGTCAACTACTGCCTTTGATAACTACTGCCAGTACCGACTACTGCTGCCCTGCCTTCAACTACTACTGCCAACTACTGCTACTGCAAACTACGTCTACTACAAATTACTGCTTTTGATAACTACTGCTTGTGCCTACTACTGATGCACTGTCAACTACTACTACTGCAAACAACTGAAACTGCCAACTACTGAAACTGCCAACTACTGATTCTACAAACAACTGCTTTTAACAATAACTGCTGCACTGCCTGCTACTACTACTACTACTACTGCCAACTATTGCTTCTGCCAACTATTGCTACTACAAATTACTGCTTTTGAAAATTACTACTGCACTGCCAAGTACTGCTACTACAAACTACTACTTTTGAAAATTACTGCTGCACTTCCAAGTACTGCTACAACAAACTACTGCTTTTGAAAATTACTACTGCACTGCCAAGTATTGCTTTTGACATTTACTGCTTTTGAAAATTACTGCTGCACTTCCAAGTACTGCTACAACAAACTACTGCTTTTGACAATTACTGCTGCACTGCCAACTAATGTTACTACAAACTACTGATTTTGAAAATTACTGCGGCACTGCCAAGTACTGCTACTACAAACTACTGCTTTTGACAATTACTGCTGCACTGCCAACTACGGCTACTACTGCTTTTGAGATTTACTGTTGCACTGCCTACTACTACTACTACTACTGCAAACTACTGCTTCTGCCAACTAATGCTAATACAAACTACTGCTTTTGAAAATTACTGCTGCACTGCCAATTACTACTATTACTGGCAATAACTGCTATTGCTAATTACTGCTACCACAAAAGTCTGCTTTAAATAAGTACTGCTAGTACCGACTACTGCTGCACTGCCTACTACTACTACTACTACTATACTACCAACTACTGCTACTGCCAACTACTGCTACTACAAGCAACTGCTTTTGATAACTACTGCTACTGTCAACTACTACTTTTGATAACTACTGCTAGTACCGACTACTGCTGCACTGCCTACTACTACTTATATTTCTACTACTGCCAACTACTGCTACTGCCAACTACTGCTACTAGAAACAACTGCTTTTGATAACTTCTGCTACTGTCAACTACTGCTTTTGATAACTTCTGCTAATACCGACAACAGATGCACTGCCAACTACTGCTACTATAAACTACTGATTTTGATAACTATTGCTAGTGCCAGCTACTGCTGCGCTGGCAACTACAACTACTACTCCCAACTACTGCTGCTGTCAACTACTGCTTTTGATAACTACTGCGACTGACAACAACTGCTTTTGATAACTACTGCTAGTACAGACTACTGCTGCACTGCAAACTAATGCTACTGTCAACTACTGCTACTGCCAAACTACTGCTTTTGATAACTTCTGCTACTGTCAACTTTTGCTATAGTTAACTTCTGCTAGTAACGACTACTGCTGCACTGCCAATTTCTCCTTCAGCCAACTACTGCTATTCCTCACTACGGCTACTACAAACTACTGCTACTTCCAACTACTGCTTCTGCCAACCACTTATACTGCCAACTAACATTACTGCCAACAACAGCTACTGTCAACTACTTCTTTTGATAACTACTGCTTGTACCAACTACTGCTACACTGCCAAACACTGCTACTGTAAATTACTGCTATTGATAACTACTTCTAGTGCCAACTACAGCTGCACTGCCAACTTCTGCTACTGCAAACCACTTCTGCACTGTCAACTACTGCTACTGCCAAACTACTGCTTTTGATAATTACTGCTAGTGCCAACTACTGCTGCTCTGCCAACTACTGCTATCAACTACTGCTTTTGATAATTACATCTAGTGCCAACTACTGCTGAACTGACTACTGCTACTGCCAACCACTGCTGCACTGCCAACTTCTGCTACTGCCAATAACTGCTGCACTGCCAACCACTGCTACTGTCAACCACTGCTGCACTGCCAACTTCTGCTACTGCCAACAACTGCTACTGCCAACAGCTGCTGCACTGCCAACCTTTGCTACTGTCAACTTCTGCTTCTGCCAACTTTTGCTACTGACAAAAACAGCTGCACTGCCAAACACTGCTACTGCCAACTTCTGCTACTGCCAACAAATGCTACTGCCAACAACTGCTGCAATGCAACCTTCTGTTACTGTCAACCACTGCTGCACTGCCAACTTCTACTACTGCCAACAACTGCAATTGTCAACCACTGCTACTGTCAACCACTGCTGCACTGCCAACTTCTGCTACTGTCAATCCCTGATGCACTGCCAACTTCTGCTACTGCCAACAACTGCTGCACTGCCAACTTCTGCTACTGCCAACCACTGCTGCACTGTCAACTACTGCTGTCAACTACTGATGCACTGTCAACTACTGATGCACTGTCAACTACTGCTACTGTCAACTACTGCTGCAATGTCAACTACTGCTATTGTCAACTATTGCTGCACTGTCATCTACTGCTACTGTCAACCACTGCTGCACTGCCAACTTCTGCTACTGTCAACCACTGTTGCACTGCCAACCAATGCTACTGTCATCCACTGCTGCACTGTCAACAACTGCTTCTGTCAACACTGCTGCACTGTCAACTACTGCTACTGTCAACCATTGCTGCACTGTCAACTACTGCTACTGTCAACCATTGCTGCACTGTCAACTACTGCTACTGTCAACCACTGCTGCACTGTCAACTACTGCTACTGTCAACCATTTCTGCACTGCCAACTACTGCTACTGTCAACCACTGCTGCACTGTCAACTACTGCTACTGTCAACCACTGCTGCACTGCCAACTTCTGCTACTGTCATCCACTGCTGCACTGCCAACTTCTGCTACTGCCAAACACTGCTGCACTGTCAACTACTGCTACTGCCAAACTATTGCTTTTGATAATTACTGATAGTGCCAACTACTGCTGCTCTGCCAACTACTGCTGTCAACTACTGCCTTTGATAATTCTTTCTAGTGCCAACTACTGTTGCACAGCCGACTACTGCTACTGCCAAACTACTGCTACTATTAACTACTTCTTCTGGTAACTACTGCTATTGCAACCTACTGCTTCTGAAATCTTAAACACCGTAGCTAGGTATTTGCAGTCCATGAATAGCGAAGGGATTATATGACCTTTAATATTGCTGTTTTCTAAGTATTGATTTCGGAACCGACTCTACGCACAACGCTGATATATGTCTATAATGAAAAGAAACGTGAATACATCTTGTCCACACATGACAAAACAATTTGTCTATGGGAACACGCACATTTCCTAGTTATGTGTCGTTGTAGCATCTTTTTTTATTTTCATTTAAATGAAAATTTGAATATAAACAAAACTGTTTGTAAAACAACATTTGTATAGAATTGAAACTTACTACATGAAAACATTACTAGTCTTATAAAAATAATTTGGTTATAGTAAGTTCGTTCCGAACACTTTCCAAAAAAAACGCGCTCCGCGTTTTGCATTTTTTCTGTACATGTTACTAATCCTTTATTAAATTGAATGGCTTATTTAATATTAAGTAAATTCTATTTAAGACCGAGCCGACCATATATTGTTTTATTATGCCATCCTAAAATTTGTATTAAAAGTTTTATCTATTCTAAACATTCATTTTAAGCTTAAAAATAATAAAAAATAAAAATAAACGCTAGATACTATTTGTGTTGTTTGTTTTCATTTATTGAAAAATAGAAAATTGCATGATGTCTTTTCTTGCAGATAAAAAAGAGTTACCTCTTTCCCCCACATGTAGGGGTAGCTATTTCGACCTTTTTTGTAACAATACAAACAAGTGGAAGGCATTTTATGAGAAAATCACATGAAAACTGTATATTTTAGTAATAAAACTGAACTATATTGAATGGCATATAAGCGCCTGTTGTCTGTGTTGCCTGTTTAGAGCTCGTTTGTTTTTACTGCAATTGTTTAAGCGATTTTTGCTTAAGAAGCACGAAAAAAAAACATATATGATTTCCATTCTATAAATATCGCTTTGTAACGTGTACCAAAAATTCTGTTGAATGAATGTATATCCTATCTAGCTTTCATCATAGATAATATAACCATTAAAAGGTATAATAAAAAATAAGTAAATGAAAACTAAACATTCTTCTCACTTGGGTCTTTCCGGCCAGAGATTAAATTTGCGACTTACTAAAGCTGATTGGTCAAGAAATCATTCACAACAGGTGCGGACCTTTGCACTTGTGATAAACACCCCCATTGTCTCTGTATTTAAACAATATGTGTAGGTTCTTGGAGATAATCAAATTTATGCACATATTTACAGAATCTAATATTAACATGTTCTTCACTAAAGTATCTTTTACGGTATGAACCCAATTTTCTTCAAGACTTTACATTAACGTTAAAAATGTAACAATGACTGTTTTGTTTTTATACGAATGAAGAAGTAGCAATTTGTCTTTAATAACTTCTTAAGCGGGTTGCCCAGGTCAGTGCATTAAGAGACAATGACTGTTTTATTTTTATAGGAATAACGAAGAAGCATGGTCACTCTAGTTTGCAAAGCTTGCAAAAATATTATATATGTAATATATACATGGTGACCTTGATAGTGTGACAAAATAACCATGTGAACAAAAACTGAAACCAACTTAAAGACAATAAATTCTTCGCTTGTCTTCATTTTCAACGATATCCACTTAAACTCGTTATGCTGACAATGCGGTATGGAAATAATGTACGGTGCACGTAACTAGCTGTTGTGGTTTACTGTTTCTGTACAGTTTTCTATGAACTAAAGAACATGGTATCAGGGTGTTTAAAAGATTCGAAGCATTGCGTTTCGACTTTAACTAGAATGAAAAACAAACAATTAAAATAAAAATGTCTATCGATCTTAATTTTCTGATTTTAAATTTTCATTGAACAATTTTCAGCTCATTCCCTAACACATCTTCTCTAAATTACATGCTGACCATTTGACAATGAAAAAAGTACACACACACCCCAGTTTAAAGACGTTTTTCAATCAAATAGCCGGAAGTTTTATCAGAACTTTTATTTAAAGGATCTGACAGCTTTAAATATATTTTATTTTTGTTGTTGTGTTTTTGTTTTGTTTAACGAATAACTGATAATAAAATTATTATCACAATATCGATAGATAAAAACAGGGAGTGCCTCCTCGAGGTAGTCAGATAATGGCTGATATAAATTAATCCTATTTGTCAGCTGTATTTAGAAGAGGATGGATGTCTTTCCGGGACAGTTTGAGTGTCAAATTGACAATTTCTGACATTTTTGTTATTTTCTCAACATTCCAATTTCTTTATTTGAAAAGTGACGGCAATATTACCGCAGAGTTCACGATACAGAAATGTTTAGTTTTCATAGTACACCAATTTGTAGGAAGATAACATTACAACATAAAACATGCCACATTTTGACGATTTTAAATTTGAAAAGAATATCAACTACGCAGTTCTTGTAGCCTACGGGATGTCATTGATTAAACACTGATGTCCACAGGACCGTCGATTTGACTCAAACAAAATTCGTAATAAAATTCAAAAACAATATTGAACTCTTTTGTATGCTGCATTCATCTCAGTGTACACGCATGACTTAACACGAGAAGACAGACGTTCCCTCTATCAGAATATTCTCCAGTTTGTACACAATTGAATTCACGGATGCTTTTACTTATAGTTTCAACAGAGCCCCCAAAAACGAGTTCTTGTCTACATGATCTAGCGTAATAAAATTCAAAAAAAAAAAAAAAAATATTGAACCCTGTTTTTTTTATGCTGCATGCATCTCAGAGTACACTCATGACTGAACACGAGAAGATAAACGTCCCTCTGTCAGAATATTCTCAATTTTTACAAAATAAATTAAAGGATGTTTTTATTTTTTGTTTTTACTTTTAGTTTCAATAGAGCCCCAAAAAAGAGTTCGTATCTAGCACATATAAATAAACCAGAAGCAACAGAAACTTTATGCGAAAGATCTCCATTATAATAGCAATAGTAAGTATATTTTTAACTCTGTTTAACTCTGTAAAATAGACCGGTGTTCAAAATTAATTTTTTGCATTGTTGTAGTTATCAAATGAGTGTAACCGGAGATTACAGGTGTGAAACGGCGATTTCTAGCATTTTCAAATGTCAACCTGTTACTTTCATTTACTTTTTACGACGTTTTGGACTACCATGGATAAATTGCATTTAATTTAAACAGTCTCAAAAAGTGTAATGACTCGTACTTCATCAGTTATGATTCAGAATTTTGTTCACTACGAAATGAAAATCTCATTCCGCCTAAATAGATGTCGCTTAAACAATGTGTTTGAATATTGAGATTTAGTGTAATTCACTCTGCCACTGAGTACCGTATGATGTATATAGTGAGGTTGTGAAATAAAATAAAGCTTCTTCAACGTTGACTACAAAATCACCCGTTATTCTCAACAGATAATGCAATAAATTAATAAGGGGACTCATTATAGTCTTGTTACAGATTACGTTAAAGAATCGTTACATTCAGTCTATTAATAAATAAGTTAAAGAGTAATTACCACTTTCCGTCGAACTCGTGTTCCGACTGTAACCGTACTAGCTGACTTCATCCCTGAAATATATGAAAACCGTTTGATTAGTTTGCTTATGTTAACATCTGATATTTAAGTATACATACATGACTTTCTAATAGATTTGAAAACCGGGCAGAAACAAAAAAAAGTAAGGAATAGCCAGAGGAACGGAAGTAGAGGCGGGCGGACGAAATGAGTATCACTATCTCCCTTCATGTTGTAAAATATACAACGTTTGCTTGGTTGATTGTTTCTGTGTATATGTTTTGCGTGCTTGCTTGTTTGTTTACTTGATTGAGTAAATTGTATTTTGTTTTACAAAAAAGAATATAACTGACATGAAACATGAAGGAAAATGTAAGTGCAGACATACAAAAGCGGTTAAACCTATGATCTGTTTTGTCGTTTATACAAAATGAATGATAATCCTGTATGCTGCAACTGTTTTTTATATATGTTTCCTGGCGCAAAGAGATAAAGGACAAGCTTGCTCAGCAGCGATATTACTGTAACGCTTTGAACCTCTCATGCCGTAATTATATTTTGTTTTTCTTTTTGTTTCAGGAAAAAATACACTTGTCCCGAACTGCATTTGAACTGCGGTCTTCTCGAACACAATACGGACACACTATCACGTCGCCATTAAATCTAAATGTTAGGTAAGGGCGTAAAAAAGCCGTCCTATACCTGTACTAATTGTTAAATCAATTTCAAAATAGAAGTTTAACTATTGGGTGGTATTCTGAATATTAATTTTCCTGATTTGAAATCGTTTTATTTACTTGCTGTAAAATGTTGCACGAACGATACAGAATTATCAGGATTGCATGTGGATGTTTCATGTAGAAATGTAAACAGGCTTTCGAGGAATAAAACTTATAATAACTTGAAACAATATTGTAGATGGTCTAAACGTCTATACAGACAGAAATCGTAAGTCACTGCATACTTATGCTTTAGTAACAACTAACCTTCGGTTACCGTACATGAACAGACTATAGCAGAACAGATTAAACATTCATAAAAGACAGTGCCGACTGATCTGTTACTAGCGTTTTGGTCTACATTGCTGTAGATAGTTTTTGTTATCACCGTTAAATGAAGTTTGAACTTTTTTCTGGTTTCAATTATTAAAGATTCTATACATTCTGTTTATTTAATTCAAGATTTTATACATTATGTTTATTTAATTCAAGAGTTTAAATTATATGCTTATTTTAACGTAACTGACGATCAGTTTGATTACTTTGTGACAGTCTACAGCAAGCACTAAGCCGTTTGTCATAAAATACCACGATATGTGATTGTTTATGTGAATATTGTGGCATCGTATGTCACTTAATTGAACTTTTCGACAAGTGTTCTTAGAATCAATACTGATACATTGCAGAGTCAGAGCCATCCGAAATTGAAATAAGTGAGAATGAAAGAAACTGTTGAAGGCATTACACCATCTAGGAATAAATCCCTCTCTGAGAACTCCAGAGGAAGCTGTTAAACGTTAACCAATTTTTGCAACGTTTACGACATGGCTGTAATTCAAACGTCTGATAAGCGGACTAGTGGTAACGCAGACGACAATTTATAAAGGGATCATGTTGTTGACCACAACCCGCATTATTTCTCTAAATTTTTTAACAGATGAGTAGCAAAAAACGTGTCTCTAGAATATAGTGCTTTCTGAATCAGTCAATATCGCTTTTCATCTTCCAATAAATCAGCTCTTCCGCGGGAAGGGTGGGGTGGTGGGGAGAGAAGCTCGGTGAAATGAGAAACTCTTTTTATTGATTGCATTGTATATGTATGAAATAACGGTATTGAATATGTAATCGCGTTATATTACTTTTATTTCAAAACGATATTAATAGCATTCCATAAAAAATGTAAAGAAATAAAACTAGCGAATATCTAGAAATCCTTCTGTTTAAATGAAATGGTACGGACACGTCTAGATGGATATTGGTTTTCTTTATTAGATTGGTATTCCAAGCAATTTATCTGAAAGATTTAAAGACTTTTCAGTTGGTACGTCTTCATTTACAGCAGGTCTAATATAATGATTAACTAATAAGGACAAGTTTATCCCTGTATGAAGATTATTTGTGGCCGTGTGCTAAACGATTTCAATTACAGAATACAAATATTAAAACATTCAATGTGGACAGTATCAACAGTTATAAATAAGTATATTGTCCATACAGTAACTACTTCCATGCATTTTACTGACACAAAAATAAAGTAAACCGATATGATAAGGTAATTTTGTTTAGATATCATTAACATTGTACAAGAAATTAAAGGCAAGACAAATTAAATAAAATGTACCTGCATCTTTCTTGTCACTAACATCTCTTAACGTTTCGTCTGTCTTCTTGCTATTCATAGGAGTAAGAGCTACATCTGTAGTGACCAACCGTCCAAGGCGCTTCTTAGAATTCACAATATCTTTCAACTGCTCGTCTGGAACAAAGTCGAACTTTTTCACATATTTTGACTGAATTTCAGTAATCTCCGCCTCAATCTCAGAAAATTTATGCTTGTTTTCAACAGTGTTAATAAACAAATCGTTGTCTTGGAAACACTTGACGTTTAACGCTTGATTTATATTTTCGATTTTGGTCGAAAGTAGTTCACAATCTTTCTTTAGCTTAGCCAGCAGCTTTTTATTGCCCGACATTATGGATTTGGCCTCAGCTATCACATTTGCTTCTACTTTGTCTAAATACTGATTGATATCTGCTCTGAACTGTCCTATATCCCCAAGGGCTTTTTCTACCAACATAATATTATTTCTTTCATTCTCTAGAATTTTCTCACTACTTCTGTCGTTCGCAGAAGAAAGTTGTTCAATTTTACTCATTAAAGTCTTAAACTCCTGAGTTTCTTGGAAATTTGCTGAAACCTTACTGATGAACTCAGCCTTGCAATCATTATGTTTCAGCACCAGACAATCTCCACACCCAACTTCATCGTGTTTCCGACAAAAGTACTTGATTGTTTCCCCACCATGATGCTTACATTTAACGACACTATTGCTACCACGTCCAGGCGTAGATGATCTCGGTGACTGGTCTACGTCCACCATTACATGCTCCCTACATGCTTTCGCCCTTACATGTTGTCTAAAGCACGCGTTACACATACATTCCTCACAATCTTTACAAAATCCGTCCGCTTGTTTTGTAAAATTGTCAGTTTGACAAAGCTCACAGACTTTATCAGAAGTTTCGTCACCATAGTCTTTAATTTTACCAGACACCTCCATAATTAAACGGTCTGAACGATTTAAACTAAAGATTTTAACGATTTGTGTTTAAAACTTCCTGTTTTATATTTATATGTACACACGTTTAACTACTTTATTATTTACATAGCGACCAGTATTGATCGTCTTAAACCTGGAGTGTTTATACGCTAGATAAAATCACGCAGGTTGAACATGATATGCCTTTGCAAAATGACATATGTTAAACTTTTGTTATGAATAGACCGTATACCACATTAAGTGCTAATCAGTTGTACAATCTAAAGGATCACCACATTCAATAGTGCACAGTTAATCGTAGTTTCTATGCGAACAAAACATTATAATATATTTAGTTGTTGAAGTAAAATAATTTGCGCGGAGGCAAATACCTACCAATAAAAACATCAAATTACAAAGCTCTGTATCAAGCGGTTTTAAGGAAAACGATTTTCTCCAAAGTGATATTGAAACTCGAAAGATGAACTAATGTGTTGATATTCACAATCCCCTGTTTAACAAAATCAATTCGTGCTGAAAACAAGAAGTATCTTTCAAAATAGGCAAATGCTACTGACAATGTGTGCAGTGACAATTAGATTACACGTACCCAAGCACAAATTAGGATAATGGATTTGCAATTCATATACATCGGCGGGAAGATTGACATTTTGTATTGAATGCAATTGTTTTCATTCACTGTCTTCGTATGAAGAATTACATAATTATTGTCAGGGCGTAACAAAACTTACAAAGAATGAAAAAAATATTCATCCGACTACAATACAAATGTGGTTTTGTTATGCTGGAAAAAAACGTATTTCAGATCCTAACACACGCATACGATAACAGTAAAATCCAGTGTTCAAAAAAATGCTCTTTAGATACGACTTAAAGACAGAAAGACAGGAAGAAAAAAAAACGAAACAAACACAAATTTAGAACTGTTGTTTTATTCTAAATTGTTTACCTTCCTAAAAATTGAACATACCTTATCTGAAGTGGTTATAATGTCAAACTTGTTTACTAATCTATAAGATGATATCATGAGATTGAAGGACACCACTGTCAAGTCGTATAATATTTATCGGCTGTTAAAATTTAGTGTGTGTCCTAAAATATGAAGTATTATCGCGCCATACTTGTTAGGTCTGTTATCATAGGACATCACGTGATTGAAAACCAGTTACCACTAGACACTGACAAGACTAAGATTAAAGTAGACATTTTGTCGTCCGATAAATGCTAGAGTTAGTAGTGCAGTACTTGTTGGAGAGGTCATCAGACCTCTCCACAGTGTTGGCTTTAATTGCTGGCGGCATCCATTTTTGCGTATCAAATTTTAGTTAATGATCTCATATTAAGCCTAAAATCATGAAAACCAGTCTACAAAGATAGTTATGCGCATGCTCCGAATCAAAATACGAATTCATTTAAACGAAACCAAAATTTAACATCGGGTCAAAACGGCCCATGGTTAAAACGGCCCATTATGAACAAAGCGTACAGAATAATTGTGTATTCCCTTAAAGCGACTGACTTACAGATGGGCCAACGATAAAAAAAAAAAGAAAGAAAATGTTCTTACATCTTGAAATTATTGCTGCAATTGCAAAGAACATATTTAAATTAAGTTACTGATTCATTTACATAAAAATATAAAGTTTTACACTCTTTTATCGGTAAAAAATTTACCCTGTTAGTCACGGGGTAGATACTTTAGTTATAAGATTAATTTTGACGCTTGCTTACAAGGCTCAGTGGTCTAGATCGTCGTTCCCTATTTTACTGACCGAAAGGTCCTGGGTTCGAATTCTGGTTAAGTCAAAACTCTTTTTTTTCAGTTTTCATGGCGTATAGAAGCATAATATTATGTTTTTCCGTAGTATATTAAATTCTTTTAAATTTTAAAGAAAAAAAAAATCAGCAAAATTCTGTGAGTCAGTCAGTCAGCTTTAACTAAACACAAAAAAATACAATTATAGGGATTCATTTCTTATAATGCATGCTACTTTTTAAAAACTACAAATTTTAAAATGCATTTTTTTTCTGAGAAACTCATCAGCCTGCTGAACAAATTAATATTTAGCCAAGGTCATGAAAAAAATGGTAAATATTTTTTACGAATTTCAGAGGATTTTTGACAAGTCCATTTCCTCGATTTGGATCAAATTTACGCCCTTTTAATATTTAGTCCAGCTTAACAGATACTATCGCTGATTATTTTGTAAAATATTTGGACTAAGAAAGGTGTAATTAAAGCTTGAAAGGGAAAAAAACTTAATGAGCCTAAAAAAGCAGCTGTTAAACATGGGAGTTCTGGCTTCAACAACTACATGCATTGTTGTAAAAGAGGGGGGGGGAGTAAAGCCTTAGGGGCTTATAGGAAGATCCCCAAGATTCTACAAGGTATGAAATACATGAGGTTATCTTAATTTGTTTCATTTATTTAAATGATAGATACGCCAATATAAAAACATTTGAAATAACTAAATTATAGTCAGTTTCGGTCATTTTGCCTAATAAGGTATTAACTATTGATAATAGTTAGGTTACTAGTTTTTATAATTATTTAAGTCACAGAACGTTTAAAAAATTCAAAATGATCTTGGAAACAAGTAGATTCATTCTTTCATTGACGACAGCTGCTGACCTCTCTTTGGCTTACTTTTTAAAGGAAGCCAACTTGTTTTTGTCTGCCGGTCAAAATATGATCACGCTCTTTTTAACATTGAGTAATTGATGTATCACTGAACATAAAAAAAATTTACTTAATAAGTATAGACATAATCAAATATGCAGATGTAATATCACGACAATATAATTATCGCACACATTTTACAACCACAAAAAACATATTAATACTTGCAGTTCATAATACTTTAATCAAGTAGTTCATGTATGAATAGTATTACCTTTTCACTTAATATAAACTATAAATTAACCTAAATATTACAAGAGGCCAGTTCCTGAAACTTTTAACAAAAAGTTCAACATAAATTATCTTGTCAAAAACAGTAGGTGGTGGTAGTAGTAGTAGTAGTAATATTAATAACCCCCTGCTGCGAAGAGATTGTAGGGTAATCTGAAAAGTAATCGTTAGTTGTTACAAACGTTGATTATTACTAATCCCAACGTTTCTTTTTATAAAAAAAACCCTGCAAATTACCAAGATTGTTGCCTGGTAAAATATTGATATTTTTTATATTTCTCCTAGAAGCCTCCGGAACACTGCTTTATTGCAAATGGTTACAGCAGTCAAAGTGATATCAACCACGGCAATAATTGCTATGTGATCAAGCTCGCTTTGAATCTATAGAACACATATTTAGTGAGCTGAGAAAAACATAAATTTCTTGTTTCTGTTTCTCTTTCGTACCCCTCTTTTTTCTGTCAGAATTTTTTTAAGTATTTCGCAGTTTTATCCTTAGAGGTACAGTTTCACTTACAAAGATAAACTATGAACGTGAAGTTGGCACATAGATCGCAGCTCTACATCTAGCTCTGCGATCTTATATCATTGCAGAGCTGGGTCGCAGCTCTACACCCAGCTCTGCAATCTTATATCATTGCAGAGCTGGGTCGTAGATCTACATCCAGCTCTGCAAACTTATATCATTGCAGAGCTGGGTCGCAGCTAAACATCCAGCTCTGCAATCTAATATCATTGCAGAGCTGGGTCGCAGACGTACATCCAACTATGCAATCTTAGATAATTACAGACCTAGGTCGCAGCTCTACATCCAGCTCTGCAGAGCTGGGTCGCAGCTCTACATCCAGCTCTGCAATCTTATATCATTGCAGAGCTGGGTCGCAGCTCTACATCCAGCTCTGCAATCTTATATCATTGCAGAGCTTACTCGCAGCTAAACATCAAGCTCTGCAATTTTATATCATTGCAGACCTGGGTCGCAGCTCTACATCCAGCTCTGCAATCTTATATCATTGCAGAGCTGGGTCGCAGCTCTACATCCAGCTCTGCAATCTAATATCATTGCATAGCTGGGTCGTAGATCTACATCTAGCTCTGCAATCTTATATCATTGCAGAGCTGGGTCGCAGCACTACATCCAGCACTGCAATCTTATATCATTGCAGAGCTGGGTTGCAGCTCTACATCTAGCTCTGCAATCTAATATCATTGCAGAACTGGGTCGCAGCTCTACATCTAGCTCTGCAATCTTATAACTGCAGAGCTGGGTCGCAGCTCTACATCAAGCTCTGCAATCTTATATCATTGCAGAGCTGGGTCGCAGGTATACATCCAGCTCTGCGATTTCATATCATTGCAGAACTGGGTCGCAGCTCTACATCCAGCTCTGCAATCATAAATCATTGCAGAGCTGGGTCGCAGCTATACATCCAGCTCTGCAATCTTATATCATTGCACAGCACGGTCGTAGATCTACATCTAGCTCTGCAATCTTATATCATTGCAGAGCTGGGTCGCACCTGTACATCCAGCTCTGCAATCTTATATCATTGCAGAGCTGGGTCGCAGCTATACATCCAGCTCTGCGATCTTATATCATTGCAGTGCTGGGTCGCAGCTCTACATCCAGCTCTGCAATCTTATATCATTGCAGAGCTGGGTCGCAGCTATACATCCAGCTCTGCAATCTTATATCATTGCACAGCACGGTCGTAGATCTACATCCAGCTCTGCAATCTTATATCATTGCAGAGCTGGGTCGCAGATCTACATCCAGCTCTGCAATCTTATATAATTGCAGAGCTGGGTCGTAGATTTACATCTAGCTCTGCAAATTTATATCATTGCAGAGCTGTCTCGTAGATCTACATCCAGCTGTGCAATCTTATATCATTGTAGAGCTGGATCGCAGCTCTACATCCAGCTCTGCAAATCATTGCATAGCTGGGTCGTATATCTACATATAGCTTTGCAATCTTATATCATTGTATAGCTTGGTCGTAGATCTACAACTAGCTCTGCAATCTTATATCATTGCAGAGCTGGGTCGCAGCTCTACATCCAGCTCTGCAATCTTATATCATTGTAGAGCTGGGTCGCAGACTTACATCCAACTATGCAATCTTATATAATTACAGACCTAGGTCGCAGCTCTACATCCAGCTCTGCAGAGCTGGGTCGCAGCTCTACATCCAGCTCTGCAATCTTATATCATTGCAGGGTTGGGTTGCAGCTCTACATCCAGCTCTGCAATCTTATATCATTGCAGAGCTTGGTCGCAGCTAAACATCAAGCTCTGCAATTTTATATCATTGCAGACCTGGGTCGCAGCTCTACATCCAGCTCTGCAATCTTATATTATTGCAGAGCTGGGTCGTAGATGTACATCTAGCTCTGCAATATTATATCATTGCAGATCTGGGTCGCAGCTCTACATCCAGCTCTGCAATCTTATATTATTGCAGAGCTGGGTCGTAGATTTACATCTAGCTCTGCAAACTAATATCATTGCAGAGCTGTCTCGTAGATCTACATCTAGCTCTGCAATCTTATATCATTGCATAGCTGGGTCGCAGCTCTACATCCAGCTCTGCAATCTTATATCATTGCAAACCTGGGTCGCAGCTCTACACCCAGCTCTGCAATCTTATATCATTTCAGAGCTGGGTGATAGATCTACATCCAGCTCTGCAAATTTATATCATTGCAGAGCTGGATCGCAGCTAAACATCCAGCTCTGCAATCTAATATCATTGCAGAGCTTGGTCGCAGACTTACATCCAACTATGCAATCTTAGATAATTACAGACCTAGGTCGCAGCTCTACATCCAGCTCTGCAGAGCTGGGTCGCAGCTCTACATCCAGCTCTGCAATCTTATATCATTGCAGAGCTGGGTCGCAGCTCTACATCCAGCTCTGCAATCTTATATCATTGCAGAGCTTGCTCGCAGCTAAACATCAAGCTCTGCAATTTTACATCATTGCAGACCTGGGTCGCAGCTCTACATCCAGCTCTGCAATCTTATATCATTGCAGAGCTGGGTCGTAGATTTACATCTAGCTCTGCAAACTAATATCATTGCAGAGCTGTCTCGTAGATCTACATCTAGCTCTGCAATCTTATATCATTGAATAGCTGGGTCATAGATCTACATCTAGATCAGCAATGTTATATCATTGCAGAGCTGGGTCGCAACACTACATCCAGCTCTGCAATCTAATATCATTGCAGAACTGGGTCGCAGCTCTACATCTAGCTCTGCAATCTTATAATTGCAGAGCTGGGTCGCAGCTCTACATCAAGCTCTGCAATCTTATATCATTGCAGAGCTGGTTCGCAGCTCTACATCCAGCTCTGCGATCTCATATCATTGCAGAGCTGGGTCGCAACTCTACATCCAGCTCTGCAATCATATATCATTGCAGAGCTGGGTCGCAGGTATACATCAAGCTCTGCAATCTTATATCATTGCACAGCACGGTCGTAGATCTACATCTAGCTCTGCAATCTAATATCATTGCAGAGCTGGGTCGCACCTCTACATCCAGCTCTGGAATCTTATATCATTGCAGAGCTGGGTCGCAGCTATACATCCAGCTCTGCGATCTTATATCATTGCAGAACTGGGTCGCAGCTATACATCCAGCTCTGCAATCTTATATCATTGCACAGCACGGTCGTAGATCTATATCTAGCTCTGCAATCTTATATCATTGCAGAGCTGGATCGCAGCTCTACATCCAGCTTTGCAATCTTATATAATTGCAGAGTTGGGTCGTAGATTTACATCTAGCTCTGCAAACTTTTATCATTGCAGAGCTGTCTCGTAGATCTACATCCAGCTCTGCAATCTTATATCATTGCAGAGCTGGGTCGCAGCTCTACATCCAGCTCTGCAAATCATTGCATAGCTGGGTCCTATATCTACATTTAGCTCTGCAATCTTATATCATTGTATAGCTTGGTCGTAGATCTACAACTAGCTCTGCAATCTTATATCATTGCAGAGCTGGGTCGCAGCTCTACATCCAGCTCTGCAATCTAATATCATTGCAGAACTGGGTCGCAGCTCTACATCTAGCTCTGCAATCTTATAATTGCAGAGCTGGGTCGCAGCTCTACATCAAGCTCTGCAATCTTATATCATTGCAGAGCTGGGTCGCAGGTATACATCCAGCTCTGCGATTTCATATCATTGCAGAACTGGGTCGCAGCTCTACATCCAGCTCTGCAATCATAAATCGTTGCAGAGCTGGGTCGCAGCTATACATCCAGCTCTGCAATCTTATATCATTGCACAGCACGGTCGTAGATCTATATCTAGCTCTGCAATCTTATATCATTGCAGAGCTGGATCGCAGCTCTTCATCCAGCTCTGCAATCTAATATCATTGCATAGCTGGGTCGTAGATGTACATCTAGCTCTGCAATCTTATATCATTGCAGAGCTGGGTCGCAGCACTACATCCAGCACTGCAATCTTATATCATTGCAGAGCTGGGTTGCAGCTCTACATCCAGCTCTGCAATCTAATATCATTGCAGAACTGGGTCGCAGCTCTACATCTAGCTCTGCAATCTTATAATTGCAGAGCTGGGTCGCAGCTCTACATCAAGCTCTGCAATCTTATATCATTGCAGAGCTGGGTCGCAGGTATACATCCAGCTCTGCGATTTCATATCATTGCAGAACTGGGTTGCACTTCTACATCCAGCTCTGCAATCATAAATCATTGCAGAGCTGGGTCGCAGCTATACATCCAGCTCTGCAATCTTATATCATTGCACAGCACGGTCGTAGATCTACATCTAGCTCTGCAATCTTATATCATTGCAGAGCTGGGTCGCACCTGTACATCCAGCTCTGCAATCTTATATCATTGCAGAGCTGGGTCGCAGCTATACATCCAGCTCTGCGATCTTATATCATTGCAGTGCTGGGTCGCAGCTCTACATCCAGCTCTGCAATCTTATATCATTGCAGAGCTGGGTCGCAGCTATACATCCAGCTCTGCAATCTTATATCATTGCACAGCACGGTCGTAGATCTACATCTAGCTCTGCAATCTTATATCATTGCAGAGCTGGGTCGCAGATCTACATCCAGCTCTGCAATCTTATATAATTGCAGAGCTGGGTCGTAGATTTACATCTAGCTCTGCAAATTTATATCATTGCAGAGCTGTCTCGTAGATCTACATCCAGCTGTGCAATCTTATATCATTGTAGAGCTGGATCGCAGCTCTACATCCAGCTCTGCAAATCATTGCATAGCTGGGTCGTATATCTACATATAGCTTTGCAATCTTATATCATTGTATAGCTTGGTTGTAGATCTACAACTAGCTCTGCAATCTTATATCATTGCAGAGCTGGGTCGCAGCTCTACATCCAGCTCTGCAATCTTATATCATTGTAGAGCTGGGTCGCAGACTTACATCCAACTATGCAATCTTATATAATTACAGACCTAGGTCGCAGCTCTACATCCAGCTCTGCAGAGCTGGGTCGCAGCTCTACATCCAGCTCTGCAATCTTATATCATTGCAGGGTTGGGTTGCAGCTCTACATCCAGCTCTGCAATCTTATATCATTGCAGAGCTTGGTCGCAGCTAAACATCAAGCTCTGCAATTTTATATCATTGCAGACCTGGGTCGCAGCTCTACATCCAGCTCTGCAATCTTATATTATTGCAGAGCTGGGTCGTAGATGTACATCTAGCTCTGCAATATTATATCATTGCAGATCTGGGTCGCAGCTCTACATCCAGCTCTGCAATCTTATATTATTGCAGAGCTGGGTCGTAGATTTACATCTAGCTCTGCAAACTAATATCATTGCAGAGCTGTCTCGTAGATCTACATCTAGCTCTGCAATCTTATATCATTGCATAGCTGGGTCGCAGCTCTACATCCAGCTCTGCAATCTTATATCATTGCAAACCTGGGTCGCAGCTCTACACCCAGCTCTGCAATCTTATATCATTTCAGAGCTGGGTGATAGATCTACATCCAGCTCTGCAAATTTATATCATTGCAGAGCTGGATCGCAGCTAAACATCCAGCTCTGCAATCTAATATCATTGCAGAGCTTGGTCGCAGACTTACATCCAACTATGCAATCTTAGATAATTACAGACCTAGGTCGCAGCTCTACATCCAGCTCTGCAGAGCTGGGTCGCAGCTCTACATCCAGCTCTGCAATCTTATATCATTGCAGAGCTGGGTCGCAGCTCTACATCCAGCTCTGCAATCTTATATCATTGCAGAGCTTGCTCGCAGCTAAACATCAAGCTCTGCAATTTTACATCATTGCAGACCTGGGTCGCAGCTCTACATCCAGCTCTGCAATCTTATATCATTGCAGAGCTGGGTCGTAGATTTACATCTAGCTCTGCAAACTAATATCATTGCAGAGCTGTCTCGTAGATCTACATCTAGCTCTGCAATCTTATATCATTGCAGAGCTGGGTTGCAGCTCTACATCCAGCTCTGCAATCTAATATCATTGCAGAACTGGGTCGCAGCTCTACATCTAGCTCTGCAATCTTATAATTGCAGAGCTGGGTCGCAGCTCTACATCAAGCTCTGCAATCTTATATCATTGCAGAGCTGGGTCGCAGGTATACATCCAGCTCTGCGATTTCATATCATTGCAGAACTGGGTTGCACTTCTACATCCAGCTCTGCAATCATAAATCATTGCAGAGCTGGGTCGCAGCTATACATCCAGCTCTGCAATCTTATATCATTGCACAGCACGGTCGTAGATCTATATCTACCTCTGCAATCTTATATCATTGCAGAGCTGGATCGCAGCTCTACATCCAGCTCTGCAATCTTATATAATTTCAGAGCTGGGTCGTAGATTTACATCTAGCTCTGCAAACTTTTATCATTGCAGAGCTGTCTCGTAGATCTACATCCAGCTCTGCAATCTTATATCATTGCAGAGCTTGGTCGCAGCTCTACATCCAGCTCTGCAAATCATTGCATAGCTGGGTCCTATATCTACATATAGCTCTGCAATCTTATATCATTGTATAGCTTGGTCGTAGATCTACAACTAGCTCTGCAATCTTATATCATTGCAGAGCTGGGTCGCAGCTCTACATCCAGCTCTGCAATCTTATATCATTGCAGAGCTGGGTCGCAGACTTACATCCAACTATGCAATCTTATATAATTACAGACCTAGGTCGCAGCTCTACATCCAGCTCTGCAGAGCTGGGTCGCAGCTCTACATCCAGCTCTGCAATCTTATATCATTGCAGAGCTTGGTCGCAGCTAAACATCCAGCTCTGCAAACTTATATCATTGCAGAGCTGTCTCGTAGATCTACATCCAGCTCTGCAATCTTATATCATTGCAGAGCTGGGTCGCAGCTCTACATCCAGCTCTGCAAATCATTGCATAGCTGGGTCCTATATCTACATTTAGCTCTGCAATCTTATATCATTGTATAGCTTGGTCGTAGATCTACAACTAGCTCTGCAATCTTATATCATTGCAGAGCTGGGTCGCAGCTCTACATCCAGCTCTGCAATCTAATATCATTGCAGAACTGGGTCGCAGCTCTACATCTAGCTCTGCAATCTTATAATTGCAGAGCTGGGTCGCAGCTCTACATCAAGCTCTGCAATCTTATATCATTACAGAGCTGGGTCGCAGGTATACATCCAGCTCTGCGATTTCATATCATTGCAGAACTGGGTCGCAGCTCTACATCCAGCTCTGCAATCATAAATCGTTGCAGAGCTGGGTCGCAGCTATACATCCAGCTCTGCAATCTTATATCATTGCACAGCACGGTCGTAGATCTATATCTAGCTCTGCAATCTTTTATCATTGCAGAGCTGGATCGCAGCTCTACATCCAGCTCTGCAATCTAATATCATTGCATAGCTGGGTCGTAGATCTACATCTAGCTCTGCAATCTTATATCATTGCAGAGCTGGGTCGCAGCACTACATCCAGCACTGCAATCTTATATCATTGCAGAGCTGGGTTGCAGCTCTACATCCAGCTCTGCAATCTAATATCATTGCAGAACTGGGTCGCAGCTCTACATCTAGCTCTGCAATCTTATAATTGCAGAGCTGGGTCGCAGCTCTACATCAAGCTCTGCAATCTTATATCATTGCAGAGCTGGGTCGCAGGTATACATCCAGCTCTGCGATTTCATATCATTGCAGAACTGGGTTGCACTTCTACATCCACCTCTGCAATCATAAATCATTGCAGAGCTGGGTCGCAGCTATACATCCAGCTCTGCAATCTTATATCATTGCACAGCACGGTCGTAGATCTATATCTACCTCTGCAATCTTATATCATTGCAGAGCTGGATCGCAGCTCTACATCCAGCTCTGCAATCTTATATAATTTCAGAGCTGGGTCGTAGATTTACATCTAGCTCTGCAAACTTTTATCATTGCAGAGCTGTCTCGTAGATCTACATCCAGCTCTGCAATCTTATATCATTGCAGAGCTGGGTCGCAGCTCTACATCCAGCTCTGCAAATCATTGCATAGCTGGGTCCTATATCTACATATAGCTCTGCAATCTTATATCATTGTATAGCTTGGTCGTAGATCTACAACTAGCTCTGCAATCTTATATCATTGCAGAGCTGGGTCGCAGCTCTACATCCAGCTCTGCAATCTTATATCATTGCAGAGCTGGGTCGCAGACTTACATCCAACTATGCAATCTTATATAATTACAGACCTAGGTCGCAGCTCTACATCCAGCTCTGCAGAGCTGGGTCGCAGCTCTACCTCCAGCTCTGCAATCTTATATCATTGCAGAGCTTGGTCGCAGCTAAACATCCAGCTCTGCAAACTTATATCATTGCTGAGCTGTCTCGTAGATCTACATCTAGCTCTGCAATCTTATATCATTGCAGAGCTGGGTCGCAGCTCTACATCCAGCTCTACAATCTTATATCATTGCAGACCTGGGTCGCAGCTCTACACCCAGCTCTGCAATCTTATATCATTGCAGAGCTTGGTCGTAGATCTACATCCAGCTCTGCAAACTTATATCATTGCATAGCTGGGTCGCAGCTCTACATCCAGCTCTGCAATCTTGTATCATTGCAGAGCTTGGTCGCAGACTTACATCCAACTATGCAATCTTATATAATTACAGACCTAGGTCGCAGCTCTACATCCAGCTCTGCAGAGCTGGGTCGCAGCTCTACATCCAGCTCTGCAATCTTATATCATTGCATAGCTGGGTCGTAGATCTACATCTAGCTCTGCAATCTTATATCATTGCAGAGCTGGGTTGCAGCTCTACATCCAGCTCTGCAATCTTATATCATTGCAGAGCTGGGTTGCAGCTCTACATCCAGCTCTGCAATCTAATATCATTGCAGAGCTGGGTCGCAGCTCTACATCTAGCTCTGCAATCTTATAATTGCAGAGCTGGGTCGCAGCTCTACATCAAGCTCTGCATTCTTATATCATTGCACAGCTGGATCATAGATCGACAACTAGCTCTGCATTATTATTATCATTGCAAAGCTGATTCCCAGCTCTTAATCTAGGCTATCGACATCTAAATTTGCAATCTATGATTAATACAGATCTGGGTATAATATCTAAATATAGCATACTAATCTTGTATCTTTGCTCTAGGAGAACTGTGTCGTAGTTCGACATCTGGTTGCAATTTAACATAAGTGCAGAGGTTGATCGATTATAGATATCTAGCTCTGTTATCTAACATAAGTACAGAGCTGGGTCGTAGATCGACATCTAGGTCTGCAATCTTGTTTCACTGCAGTGCTGGATCTCAGCTCTACATCTAGATCTGCAGTCTTTTTTTCATTGCAGTGCTGGGTCGTAGACAACGAGCTCTTCAAACATTTGTTTTTACTTCTTTTTACATATTCATTATTCAGTTTCAATTAGGTCTGCAAAATTTTAATGGTATTTCAGTACATCTTCACTGTAGAGCGTTATCTTAATGACGTTTCAGATGAGCATAGTTATTTGACCAAATAGATTTGTAATGGTGTTATTATTATACAGAAACAAAAACTGGAAGGATAGAACTTGTTTTAGTTTTGTCTACTTTTCATGTACAGTCATGTAGGTCTATTTACACTTTTGGCGGCTCTTGCAAAGAAATGTTTGATTTTCTCATATCTGCAAGGGGAACTTTGATCTTTTCCCTGCTTTCTTGCTACCTTGTCACTACGGTGGAAAAGATTTATACATGTTTAAAAGTAATGTATTCCGTATAAGAAAAACATAAACATTGGATTCGTTTTTTTTATCTCGATCCAAAGAAATGCGACGTAGTATGTCATAGTACATTTAACGAGCAACTGAGTCGTGTTGAAACGACATGCAAAGTCAAGTGCATTATTTTCAAGATTACAGTAAGATGAGAGACAGATGCGCTCAAGAAGGAATGCATTAAAACAAGAAGTATACACTAGCTATGGCTATGAATACAAAGTGCGTAAAAGATTAGTTTTGATGCAAGCATCAAAAGCGGCGCGCATATTTTTAAAGTATGGTTTAAATTCACTAAAAAGTATTATAGTGTTTGTTTTTGATGCTATGAGCGAAATTATTTACTGCTGGGTTGTAACATTTTTGACAGAATTCATGAACTGTTTGTTTTATTGTTTTTTTTATGATTTTTCCTTTATATTTAACCAGCAAGTATCAATTTCTCTACAAATGAATGACTTTCTCCACTGTCTCTAACATGAGTCTGAGACAGTGGTGAGAGACGAATGACCTTAAGGCAAAACGTTCGAGATCAATCGTCACAGAGAAATTTACACTCATTCCAGTGATCGAACCTTTGATTCTTAATACAGTACTGTACCAATTGAGCTCAGCAGGTGGGCATCTGTCTTAAAGGAAAATGTGAGAGATCCACGAACGTTTAACTATCAAATAAAGAAGGGTCATCAAATTACACTTCTCGTTGTTTACGGGATAAAATGGAAAACGAAATTTTATCCATTTCGTAGCAAAACATAAAATAAATTAATTTTACTCAATCCAGTTGACAGATACAATGGTATAAAATACATCTGGGTGCTAGTAATTATAGACACAGAATAAGGTTTTCAGCATCGTGCCACCGTCCCATCGCATTTTCTGGTAAAATAAGGGTCATGATCGGAACACCGTCACGGTAGGACTAGATAACATGCTTAGAAGTGAAAAAAAAATACTCTATAGTATTCACAATGTAATGACTTAGTGACGTAGTGAACAGATATGTTTCTTTTATCTATATCTCTTCAAAAGAATCATTGTGTTTGAATTTACACAGGCAGCTGCTAAGCAATGCATAGATTGATGAATCTGTTTAAACGACAGATTTTGTGCAATTTAGATTTTAGTTGAAGTTGTACGAAGTAAGGGCGATCTGCATTTCAGAACTTACACTGTAAGGCACTGCTTAAGTTATGCATTATTACCCCAATGCTTACAGCGCTTTGATTTATCTTCCTTTACGAAACCGTATCGTTACTATATATACAAAACTTTGAATTGTTTCAGATGTCGATTCTTCCTAAAATTATAAGTTATCAAGTATTTAAGATGATAAACATTCGTCTTTTTTTCAGTTAGCCGTATTTTTATTTCCCTTTCTTGTTTTAGATGTAACACATACATGGAAACCTTTTAAAGACTGTTGTCAAATCAGTTGTTTAGGTCCGAAACCGAAAGCTATAAAAACGCGCATCCTGTAATATTCGGGAAGAGTCATTATTTTCTGTGTTTAATGCATTAAAAACTTCTTATATAAAATAAAAACGTGCATAATTTGGAACAATTTATGGTTAAATTGAAAAATAAGATTTATGCACTTACATATTTTTAGTGATGTACAGAGTAAAGATTTTTTACAGTAATTATAATCTGAACTGCTCCCAAATTGATTACGTCAGCCCATGGTAAAAAAAAATAGTATCCCAATACAGGGGTCGCCGTTCTCGGCGCCGCCAATAAAAAAAGTGTCATCCCTGTGCCGCGTTTCCAATTCATGCACTGTATTGTATTGTGAAATATGATCAACAAGCATAGCAATGATGTACAGCTTTCGGTACCCGTTTTGTTTGTTGATTGTTGGCCTCAGTTGAAACTCTGACAAGTAAACATTTGGGTAACGTTAGGTATACTATGTCACCAGGCATAAAAGAAAAACAACCCTTATTTAATTTCGTACTAGCTGGTCGCTAATGTTTTTATTATTGACATATATTTCATTTGTTGCGTTGTAATGCATTGTACCTTCCTCCCCCACCCGGTCGGGGACCATTTTGTTTTCAGAATTTTTCGTATTTGTCCCTTGTTTCATCGGTTGCATTAAAAAGCATTGTGACACTTCCACATCCCCTTCCAAACCTTTCTTACTCCCGGATATTTTCATTTGCCTCATAGTATATTTTTTCAATTATTACTTTTGCATTGTCATTCATGGCGACTACCCCTCAAACTTCCCCCATACGCCCCATCCCCCCCAAAAAAATATGTTCCTCTGTTTCTGTCCTGCATTGAAATCTGTAACTATTCGTCTACCGAGCAGTATAAGAAAGCAAATCTTATATATAGATGCATTCATTCTCAAAACGTTTTTCTGGCTTTGTTGATTATTATATGTTGAATTTGTAAAATAATTTTGGGGAATTAAATGTGTATATTTTCCTCTGGACAACTATATTTTTAATTTTATTACCTACTTTTAGTTTCTTAAATTCGATTTTATACTCTTGCAATCGTATCAAAAGCTAAATGCCACGTTTGCTGCGTAATTCGCATTTGCATTCAGTTATTCATTTCGTTCGATATTTGTTTTTAACTTTTGAAGTTTATTTTCATTTTGTAACTGAAAAGGTAAGGAAGACAAAGGGGACCCGTCTAAAACTTTTGTTGTTTTCCGGTCATTATCAGTATTTTTATCGTGTTACGTAGTTATAAAAGACGTAAAGCCACTCAGTCTATGAATTTGGTATTACAATATACATAAATAATCATTTAGTTTATGAAAATAAAGTTTAAATAATGTGAATAACGAGTTTTCGAAATTTCTGAGGTTAAGTCTGACTAACTTCGAATTGTGATACTCAATGGCCATACAAAGACTCCGTTGAGTAAAGAACGTAAGTAATCCTTAAAAGGAGTCTGGCGGCTCAAGAAATAAAACTTGTTACCACCTTTAAGTGATAGCTCTCATATAATTATAAAGGAGGTGCGTTCGAATACTTATTCTCATGACTTATCAACAGATTTGTTGGGGGTCGGGGTCAGAGCAGCAGTCATCAACATGCCAAAATAAACAAACGACGTAAATATGAAAATGCCTTTGTCCGCAATTAACATGTGTAAAAATGCTTGAATATTTAAGGCTCTTAGCCTATTCACGCACCATACGTGTTGCGATAGACTTTTTGTCCATCCGTAGAATGTAGAAAGAAAAAGAAAGAAATGCAAAAAGTTTATTTACTACAATATGTTTGTAACAACACGGATATAGATTGTTACAAAACTCTTATCAACAAGAGCCATGTTAACATGTGTTTGCTTATTGGAAGAATGTATATGTAGCAGCAGCGCAACATAATTCAATTTCGGTAATGATAACTAATGGCTGAAGTAATTACAGATTTGAAAGTTAAAGGTCAATAACTGAAAAATCATGCATAGTAGCGTTATCATTCTTGTGCGCTGCACTCCTCCACAGTGAGATCTTTCAACCTATGAAGTTTCAAGTAGATACCTGCAATACTTTTGAGATAAGCTCGGGACAAAAAGTATTAAAAATAACAAAGGGCACTAAATCAAACATTATAAAAAGCAGAGTTATCATTCTTGCGCACAACATTCCTCCTCAATAAGATCTATCAACCTACAAAGTTTCATGTGGACATCTCAAAGACATTTTGAGTTCTGCTCCACTCAGGTGAAAATTAAGTATGAAAAAACAAAGATTATTAAGAGTAAAGTTATCACTCTTCTACACTGCACACCTCCTGAGTGAGCTCTATCCACATATTATGATGTTTCATGTTGATAACTCAAAGTCTTTTTAAGTAATGCTTTGAAAAATAACAAAAGGCAATAATTGAAAAAAAACTATGCAGATGGAGTGATGCAATGAAAAAGATTGCAGAGCTAGATAGAGAAATGCGACCCAGCTCTGCAATGATTTAAGATTGCAGAGCTTGTTGTCGACCTACGACCCAACTCTGCAGCTATACAATTTTTAGAGCTATATGTCGATCTATGATCCAGCTCATTCTGATATATGATTGCAAAGCCAGATATTGAACTGCGACACAGCTCTGCAATGATATAAGATTGCAGAGCTGGATGTAGAGCTGCGACCCAGCTCTGCAATGATATAAGATTGCAGAGCTGGATGTAGAGCTGCGACCCAGCTCTGCAGTGATATATGATTGCAGAGCTGGAGTAGAGCTGCGACCCAGCTCTGCAGTGATATAAGATTGCAGAGCAAGATGTAGAGCTGCGACCCAGCTCTGAAATTATAAGATTGCAGAGCTGGATGTAGAGCTGCGACCCAGCTCTGCAATTATAAGATTGCAGAGGTGGATGTAGAGCTGCGACCTAGCTCTGTAATTATATAAGATTGCAGAGCTGGATGTTAGTCTGCGACCAAGCTTTGCAATGATATAAGATTACAGAGCTGGTTGTAGATCTACGACCAAGCTATACAATGATATAAGGTTGCAGAGCTAGATGTAGATATACGACCCAGCTATGCAATGATTTGCAGAGCTGGATGTAGAGCTGCGACTCCAGCTCTGCATTGATATAAGATTTCAAAGCTAGATGTAGAGCTGCGACCCAGGTCTGTAATGATATAAGATCGCATAGCTGGATGTTAGTCTGCGACCAAGCTTTGCAATGATATAAGATTACAGAGCTAGTTGTAGATCTACGACCAAGCTATACAATGATATAAGATTGCAGAGCTAGATGTAGATATACGACCCAGCTATGCAATGATTTGCAGAGCTGGATGTAGAGCTGCGACTCCAGCTCTGCAATGATATAAGATTTCAAAGCTAGATGTAGAGCTGCGACCCAGGTCTGTAATGATATAAGATCGCATAGCTGGATGTAGAGCTGCGACCCAGCTCTGCAATGATATATGATTGCAGAGCTGGATGTAGAGCTGTGACCCAGCTCTGCAATGATATATGATTGCAGAGCTGGATGTTTAGCTGCGACCCAGCTCGTCAATGATATAAGTTTGCAGAGCTGGATGTAGAGCTGCGACCCAGCTCTGCAATGATATAAGATTTCAGAGCTGGATGTAGATCTACGACCCAGCTATGCAATGATATTAGATTGCAGAGCTGGATGTAGAGCTGCGACCAAGCTCTGCAATGATATAAGATTGCAGAGCTGGATGTAGAGCTGCGACCCAGCTCTGCAATGATATAAGATTTCAGAGCTGGATGTAGATCTACGACCCAGCTATGCAATGATATTAGATTGCAGAGCTGGATGTAGAGCTGCGACCCAGCTCTGCAATGATATAACATTGCAGAGCTGGATGTAGAGCTGCGACCAAGCTCTGCAATAATATAAGATTGCAGAGCTGGATGTAGAGCTGCGACCCAGCTCTGCAATGATATAAGATCGCAGAGCTGGATGAAGAGCTGCGACCCAGCTCTGCAATGATATAAGATTGCAGAGCTAGATGTAGAGCTGCGACCCAGCTCTGCAATTATAAGATTGCAGAGCTGGATGTAGAGCTGCGACCCAGCCCTGCAATGATATAAGATCGCAGAGCTGGATGTAGAGCTGCGAACCAGCTCTGCAATGATATAAGATTGCAGAGCTGGATGCAGAGCTGCGACCCAGCTCTGCAGTGATATAAGATTGCAGAGCTAGATGTAGAGCTGCGACCCAGCTCTGCAATTATAAGATTGCAGAGCTGGATGTAGAGCTGCGACCCAGCCCTGCAATGATATAAGATCGCAGAGCTGGATGTAGAGCTGCGAACCAGCTCTGCAATGATATAAGATTGCAGAGCTGGATGTAGAGCTGCGACCCAGCTCTGCAGTGATATAAGATTGCAGAGCTGGATGTAGAGCTGCGACCCAGCTCTGCATTGATATAAGATTGCAGAGCTGGATGTAGAGCTTCGATCTATGTGCCAACTTCACGTTCATAGATAAACTATACTTAAACACATACGTGTTACAACTGTGCATTTAGCGGTCTTTCTCATTTCTCATTTACTTACTCTAAGTTTATCTCCATGTTCAACACTGGTCTGGCAAACATAGTTTACTTTAGTAAAATTTAAAATCGTTTCTTAAAACATACGTGTCGTTGTTATTGTTTATTTGGGAAACATAGTAGCGAACAATATGATAGCTGATTCATTGATTGGTTTCATGATTTATTGTACAAGCACCTTGCTGTGCACCTCTTATATTGTTACACCAATTTCAGTATAAAAAGAACTTAAAAAAGACACTATTTCAGTACGAATATTGCTTTTTCTATAAGCACTGAGTGATAAAGACGTTTGTTTCTTGCTTATAAAGGAAGCAACTAGTAAAATCATAATGGCAGATATTCTCTGTACCTAACCAGAAGAGTTTAAATGCAAACCTCGAGAAAACAAATACCGTTTTTTTACAATGGTTCGAATGTTTCGTCATAATGAATGTGTACCGATATATTATTTCGACCGCTTTTAAAACCGAAGAAAACCTTCCCATAATGTCTTTTAACAAACACGCACTGTTTATACAACCGTGAGATTCTTCAAATGCAAATTGGACCATTAAAATAAACGCCACTCAATGACTAACCAAACAGGAACATATTAAAGTGAAAATCGTGGTGAATTCTCCGATTTGCATTGCGCAGTTTTATTCTTAACATCGTAGGTCAACACGAAAGACTAACCGAAAACACTAAAAACGGATTAATACTTGTGTTCAAGTTCTCTCAGTTTTGATATGTCCGTGGATTTATCCTGCCTAGTATATTAGGAGAATATATTCAATATATTAACACACATTATCTTATCCGAAAGACGAAAGAAATTCCGTTTATGTCAGTACTAGGCCGTGCTTTAAATTTGGCTGAAGTTCTTTTTTTGTCCTTTGCAGTTTGCAAAAGGACACTGCGCACATTCAATGTTGAAAAAGGGAGAAGATTAATGTAATTTCATCTAACAAATAAAGCAAAACAGTTGCTGTAGTGAGTTGCATTTAGCAAACTGTCACATGTTGTTTTTTTTTTATCAGTTAAATATCTCCGAATCAAGTCTTGAACAATGTCGTATAATGCTAAACACAGAAAATTCCGAATTTGGAACATGCACGAAGTTATGTTGCTGGAAACTATGGAAAGCCATATACCGTTTACTTTTATTAATATGCTTTTAGGACGATGTTGTTCCAAGAAAATAAAATGATTTTGTAAAATTTCGAGAAAAATAGTTATGTGAATGTCGATCTGCTTTATAAAAATAAGTAAAAACCATTGTTATACAAACATACATGTTCAATAAGAACAGTACATGAGAAAGGTGCATAAAAGATGTATACATAAGGGCAGAATAGAATAATTATGTTGAAACTAAATCAGCGTGAAAAACAACATCGCAGAAAATATAAGGTTTCTTAACTAAGCACTTTCGACAGATGTAGAGAATACATGGTTGATGCAAAACTGGAGAGGTTTTATCATTTGGGCTTTCATATATGCAGAGGGCAGTTACATATACTTCTCAATCTCGGAACCAATCACATCTCATATTGTTTCTACAAAAACATCATTGTTGTAACATTCCTTTCTGCGTGATTTAATAAAAATTACAAGCGAACTGCATATTCTCCCAATACTTTATAAACGTTCCTACCGTACTAGATTTTCAGTTCAGAAAATGCTCTAAATAATGCAATAGAACTAGAAACAGATTATAAGAAATAAAGCAAAACAAAAAAGTTGAATTTAAAAAAAAAAAGAAAAAAAAAGAAAAACAAAAAGAAACAAAACAAAAAAAATCCCTTAACTATATTTTAGAATAGACCCGAACTTCACGACCTTAATTCACGTCAAAACATATGACCATTGCTCAAGTGCAAATACTTGATTTTGTGCAAAACTACATCTCAAACCTTCTGAGAAACATTCGTGGAGAACTGGAAAATAAACGGTACTTTCTTTTAGACTAAAAATGGATGTCTGGGCAGGTATAAAGTAAGGTAATTAATACAACAGTACGATATGACTTTTTTCATCGTAACGTGGGACTATTCAAACAAACATTTAAGAAAATGGATATCTAGACAAGTATTGATTTATACATGAAATACAAACAGCTGCAACATATTCCATTTGTAAGGGTGTCGGTGTCCTATTCAAACTATTTTTATCCAAACTGGTGCATACATCATCTTTGATTCGATGACAACTAGGAAACAATCAAACACCGTTTAATAATGAAAACAAAATCTGCTATAACTTGCCGCCATTATGGGATTTATGAGATTTCATTCTTTAGAACGTTCTAAGAACAAAACAATGAACAAGTTGAAAAATACAATAATCTGATTTCATTTTTAAACAGAAAAACGAAAAAGAACAGACTGAAATCAAATTTCATTCCTTCGGACGTTCTTAAAGTTGAAAAAGAACAGAAAGAAATAAGATTTCATTCTTTAGAATGTTTTAAGAACTGAAAAATGAAACAGTTAAAAAAACATAAATCAGATTTCATTTCTAGAACGTTCTAAAAACAAACAAGTTGAAAAGAACATAAAGCAGATTTCATTCTTTAGAATGTTCTAAAAACGGAAAATGAAAATGTTGAAAAAAGCAGGTTGAAATCAGATTTCATTCTTTAGAACGCTCTAAAAGCTAAAAACGCAACAGTTGAAAAAACAGAACGTTCTCTAAACGGAAAATGAAAAAGTTAAAACAAATCAGACTTGATTCTCTAGAATATTTTTCAAACGAAAAAGTTGCAAAAAATATAAACCAGGGGCCCGTTTTATCCACGTACTTGCGCATAGTTTAGTGCGTAACTTTGTGCGTAACTATTAAAAATAGCGTAAGTAGCATTTTATCAATTGACGTAACGAAATGTGCGTAAAAATGACGTAAACTTTACACCACCTCTTGACCATGCGTAAGTTTTTCGTAAAAAAAAAACAAAAATGGCCGCCGTCGTCGATAAAAAGTGTAAAACGGCAAAAGAAACAACCACGTGTTATGTCAGCGATGGTTTGATACCCTGAATTATTTCCTTTTTACAACACTACACTATTACGGGTACCAAAATGTGGAAGTAGACACACAAGTTAACGCAATCAACAAAATATTGCTAACTGCAGTTTCCAGCATCTCTGTCAACAGAATTCGAGTCGATTGTAAGTTCACACAAGAGGTTTAATAATTAACGTTTGCTGCAAATGGTAATTTCACTTTGCATTTTCCGCTAAGATTACGTATTGTGCGTCTGTATTCTGTTTCCGCGATGATGAACGGCTGTAAATTAAACAGATTAAATGATAGGTAGGCCTACACCAACGTCAACTTTAGACTTCAACAGATCCTAACAATAAATGAGCATAGCCTAGTGCAGTATCGTTTTACTCGACTAAGTCACAGAAAATAAGGATCAAACAAAGCTTGGTAAAATTTGAACAGGATGTGCTGCTCCAACCTCTACCCCTACACCCTGGTATTAACAGCAAAAAACCCTATCACATATCATTATATCACAGATACAGGTCCGAGCAGAAGTCAATAATGGAACTGTAATAATGAGCAGTGGTTGATCAAATGGTTCAGCAGTTTGAACTAAGGGAAAGCTGTTCCTTCCGCATCTAACTTTGACTTTATTCTTTCATTGCATTTATCCATTCAAAATTTTCATCATCTATAACACTGGACAACATAAACAGTGTTTGTTAAGCATTAATATATTTAAGTGCTGATCTATTTGCTAGGTATTCCAAGTGGCATTATCATGCTCCTGCAGAAAACCATTATACATGAATTTCAGATAGGGAAAAATTAGCCTTTATACCAGGGCCTTAATTGAGGCCATGTTTATGCATAATAAGCTTCATTAAATTATCATTCTGTTCTTCACCATCCAAAATTTTTAAGCAGATGTGGATGTTTACTGTTTCATTAAATTTTATTTTTCAAAATAAAAATTAATCTAAAGCCTTTCATGAGTTTACTACATGTACTTACTAGTTAATAGGCAAACTACTTAGAGGAATGAGTTTACATGGACCTTTGAATGGTGATCTCTTCCAACTCTTTATTTTTTTCTTCATATTTTTGGGTAGGTTCATTTATAAGTATGTGGACACCATGCTTGGGATTATTAATAAATAAATAAAAGAAAAAAAACAGACTATGTAGTACTGTAAAAGACTGAAATTTTATATCAGGAAGCATTCAAAACATTGCAACACAAATTTACAACAAACAGTAAGGGGCATCGGTGTGATATATGCCTTTGTTATTAGATAATGTAAGTTGTAAGGGAACTCATTTCAATTCTTACAAACTGCCCTTGTTTACTTATTTTATTCTAATGTTGAAAAGAACAAGGTAACTGGCAGATTTTAACAGTGCTACTGTCAATGTAAAAGTCTACTCTCCTTTTAAACTTAGTTCATCCATATACAACTATCTTTCTGTTGGTAGATTATACCTTATTAACATGCTATCAATGTTTTGTAGAGAGATGTCAAATGTTGATGTCTTTTTTTCTAGGGAACTGACAGCTGTCTCATAGAACAGAAATAAAGACTTCCTTTTTCAGAATACAGTCATACCTATGGATGCTGTCAGTAAATGTTAATGTACCAGTGGTGTTATTATATTTTTACATAAACAGATCTCAGAAAAAAGTTTCTTCACTTTTAAGATTCATTCATATCAGTATCAACTGAACTGCAAGGTAATGATAAGAGAGAAAACCATACATGAAAAAGTATTTTACTGTCAGTAATTCACAGTAACAGCTATGTCAAATGATTTCTTAAATACACCTAGATATTAGTGATTTTCTGTTAGACTCTTTGTTTAATAAACATTCAACATCACTACCTTAACATAAGGTTTGGAATTTTTGTATGTATGAGAAATACTGGTGAAATAACAGAATGTGACTAAATTAAAAAAAAAAAAATGTTCATTTTGTTGTAAAAACTTTTGAACTTATGTGTGTGTATTGCTGCCACCAAAGTTCTAACGATTCTGAGGGAGGAGGTTGGTTGTGATATTTACAATAGCATGGCCATCACTGATTTTGTTTCACCAATATTATGAGTCATTTTATTACAATTCATGCATGGACAGTCCAATTTGCCAACATGAGGCACAAAGCAGTATGCCTATTTTACTTATTTAATTCTATGCTAGGTCAGCTAGGTATATATACTATATACAATAATAAATCCAAAGATGCAATTCTTTCACACTTAACTGAAACTCAAAGTTGACTCCACTCTAAGTGAAATTCATCTCTATTGTAATATTTCTATGAAATACTATTAACAAGCTATTTGTAAAAAGGCCTAGTAAAAAGTAGCCAATGCAAGACCTGGTGAAAAAGCACTGAATATCTGTTTACTCCAGTATATATACCCTTCCCTCCAAATAAGGGGTGTAGCCTACTAGTCATGATTTAATGTGTTATATGCTACTCCTTTGTTCTCAAAGCAGATTCACGGCAGAGGTTAACCAAAGGTGAAATTATTTCAACTGGCCCCTAAATGTTTCCACTATATGAATTTTTAATATGAATACTAGATATAATTATACAAAGTTATAATACATGTACTTACTACCCTAAAATACAACAATATGATGTATGCCATTTGTTATTCTAATCCTGTTTGTTGTAAATACAAAAGTTACTTTTCTACTGTTTACATTATTGCAGTTGTATCTGTTATACATGAAAGGACACTATCATTCAGGCCTGACTCCTGCAGGTTCTGACATACTTGAAACTGAAAGGTAATCCTCATAAAATTTGAAAATGATCATTTAATGTTACCTAAACAGTTACACAAAAGCAGAACAATATTTGGTGTAATATTCAAGTGTGTTATGATGAACATAAAACAAATCTCTGGACAATCAGTGCAGTATGAAAAAAATGAACAAAATAGGTTGTTGTATGGAACAACAACATTTATTTCATTAAATTTTATGAACTTCTAGGCGAAAGTGAAATGTTGTATATTTTGTTTTTACTGGTAACAAGTATTTTTCTTCAAATCACTGTATCCTGGCATATGTAACATGCACTGAACATTGGACATCAGTATTGTTTGAAAGAAACAAAAGTTTTCAAAAAGCTGGTTTTTGTCCTTGATTTTGTTTATTTGATTAAATGCCCTATTATCTATAAAATCTATGATATAAACAGTTGAAAAGAAGCATTTTGTTTTTTCAATTGTCTTGTACACACATTGAAAGATGAGAGTTTTGTTTCAGGTATTAGTCAACAAAGTCAATGCTTAAATGTCTTTTAACACATTCTGTCTGTATACCATGCAAAAATGAGAATTAGCTCAACCTCATCAGTGTTTCCATTTCTTGAAATGTTACAACATTCTGGTATCTTCAGTTAGGCAAATAAAGTCCAACTTGAAAACGACACCTGCAAAGCAGAAGTACAAAGGTTAAAAAGAAATGTTGTTAAGATGTAAAGATGTTTTCTTTGCCCAAAATTCTTCCAGTGATGAAAAGTGCTTTATGTCTTGAGTACTCTCAGTTTTGAAGAACCAAACCATTATGCTTCCCACTGTATATTCATAGCTAAGAAATTAATACACATCAATCACAGGTTATACTTAACAATAAATCAAGTCCCTAACTGAAACTGTCTAACAGTGTTCTTTTTTTAAATAGATACAGACATAAAAGTTACTGTCTTTTTCAGAATCCTAATAACGAGGGTTATAAAAAAAACAGACATAACACAGATTTAAGTGAAAATAGCAAATTCCTTTCCACATATATAGAAGTTACTCCCTAAATTAGACTTCATTTTAGATTTTAAAGATGTTTAAGTGAATTCATTTTGTCAACTGCTACCTCTTTTGTTATGAGATTTTCCAGTATCACAATTTTCACTGTGGAAAATACTGAACTCATTCTTTTATGTCTACTTTAAAGAGGGATCAAGGAATTTAAAACAAAAGGAAATAAGACTTCTAGTCAGATTTGTTTTTACAAATCTCAAGGCAAAATAAACCTTTGCTGGTTAATACCAGAGAGTAACATTGTGATTACTTATTGTAATTTTTATTTTCTTGACTGTAGTTCTGCTGTTAAAAAGTAGTGATGTTGACACATAAACATTATATAGAAAACATAACCACTGATTCCAAAACTGCTAAATTGACCCTAAGCTAAGTAAATGTAATATTTCATAGAAAGCGTCTGGAAATATACTTATGTAAGTAAAAATTTGAATTACCCAATGAATTTTTTTTCAGATTCTTCAGAACCTCTGCAATAAATTACCCAGTCGACATCTGAAAAGTATTAAACATGCACTGAACTTATGAATTAGTGACCATAAATTTACAGCCTGCATGTGTGTACAGTTAAGTGTGAATGTTTCAGCATTGTTTTAAAGGAAAATGTTTTAATAACATACCTGGAAGTTTTCACTTTAAAGAAGAAGTTTCTCTGCGTGACACATTCAAAATGTAGACAGCATTTACTCTTTATCTATTGAAGTTTAATTCATTACATATATACCTATATTATAACAATACTTTCCACTGCACTGTCATTGCCCTTTATATTTTCAAAACTGTACAGTAACGTGTTGCTAAGAAAAGTCATACTTTAACAAGAAGAATGCTCAGCCATAAAAGAAAACTACTTAAGATATTTATACCCCCACAAACAAAGTTTGAGGGGGTATATAGGAGTGAGCTTGTCTGTCGGTCGGTCATGGTTTCCGGACGATAACTCATGAAAAGCCTGACATATTTAAATAATTTTTGGTACACAGTTGTAACATCATAAGATACAGGTCAAGTTCGACTTTGGGGCTGCTGAGGTCAATGTCAAGGTCACTGTTACTAAAAATAGTAAAACGGTTTCCGGACGAACTCATGAAAGACTTGACAGAATTAAATAATTTTTGGTACACAGGTGTAACATCATAAGATACAGGATAAGTTCGACTTTGGGGCTGCTGAGATCAATGTCAAGGTCACTGTTACTAAAAAAAGAGGTTTCTGCTCAATAACTTGAGTTACGAATGAGATATTATGATGAAACTTTCTTTAAAGAGTTCAGTGGTCTACTGGTAATTGTTTTTTTAAGAAAAAACAATATTATTAAACATAACATATATACATATTTCCATGTTTCTTATGTCACTTTATACCATTGATTCTAAGCTTTCCAGTTCCAGTACCAAGCACCCATGTGGGGGTATTAATCACCTTTAGTGATAGTACGAGTTATGGCTGTAACCATTCTCGAGAACGATAAATTTTGAAATGCTTTCCAGAACATTGTTTTATCTTTACCTTTCTCACAGTGCCATTATTTGTCCCCACACACGGACTCTACTACAAGCTGTTACCAGAATATAAAGCCATGGAAACGATGATTACAACTGTCCATCTAAATCCTAATGCGACTTCACCTAGCTGTTTACTCGTATTGATGGTACAGGACAGTCAGAACTGATACATATTTGATTGCTATGTGTTTTGAAAGCGTATGTAAATACCTTACAAACTTCAAAATACTAAATATAATAATATTACCCTTAAACGAAGACATTTCCGTTGTTTACGTTAAATGTCAGCTTATTTTCGGGGAATCCGTTCCACTCTGTCATTGACGCAGCCTGACACTTTGGCGGTAAATGGACGTCATCGGAAACAGGTGCTTTTTGACTGTGTTACGGATTTTTCCCAGTTACGTCCAAGTTACGCACAGTTCGATTTACGCACAATCTTACGCATTTTCATAAAACGCTTTACGCAAAACGTAAATTTTATGCGTAAATTTCAGTTACGCAGAATTTTGTGCGTAACTTACGCATTATTGATAAAACGGGCCCCTGATTGCATTCTTTAGAACGTTCTAAAAAGTAAAGACAAAAAAGTTGAAAAAAGAACATAAATCAGACCTCATTTCTAAAAACGAAAAACAAGAAAGCAGGGGGCACATACTGATGATTCTTGTAAAGTTTGGATGAAATTGCACCAGCAATTTTTGATGAGTAGTTGGGACAAGTTTTGTGACGGACGGACAGACGGACGAACAAAATGATAACCAGACGGAGAGACAGTCAACGGAGAAGTGATCCCTATAGGTCTCAGCTACTGTGTAGCAGGCGACACAAAACTCATTAATGGGCATAAACGCCTTTTCTATTCAAGGGTCATAACTCAGCCAAAAATTATTCATCCGAAAACTTCGTTAAAATACGCAAGTACATAATGTACTACTGATCAATCCTGTAACATTTCATTCAAATCGTGTAAGTAGTATAAGAAGTAGTCCGGACAAATTTAAAAGAAAATGATTAAAGGGCAATAAACCTTAAAAAAAACAACAACATTAAACTGGAAAATGCCGACGACATGCACAACTAGACTTGGTACTTATCATTCCTGTAAAGTTTGGATGAAATTGACATGGTAGTTTTTGTGTAGTAGTCCAGACAAGTTGTGTGACGGACAGACGGAAAGACAGACAGACGAAGGAAAAATGAACTCTATATGTCGCAGCCACTGTGTAACAGGCGACACAACATATAACGGCATAGCAAGTTTCTTTTTACAAGACTATTATTTCTAGTGTTTATTATGCTCACTTACACCTTTGGAACGAAACCTATGCATTTTGCATTTGTCTTGTCACATTTCAACAGGTTGTGTATTTAAGTCGGCATCCTTCAGGAGCATTGGTCCAGTGGTAACGCGCAGAACTGGTAATCCAGGGGTCGCTAGTCTGAACTTTAATCTGTTTTAACGTGCAGCAGTTAAATTTTAAATTTATTGTTGTTGTTTTCAAATCAAGTTTCTGTTAAATAAAAAAAAAATAAAGAAATAAAATAAATAGAAAAAAAAAACATTTACCTAAAAACACAGAAATTCAGATTTAATACATCGAATGCAGCTGCCTTTCTTTTTTACTTTTGCTAAATAAATAAACTTTTTAGAGAAATCAAATGATAACACATAATTAAAACCAGGGCCGCATATAGGATCGCAGGGCCGCAGATAAGCGATGTCAGAAATGTCAGATGTCAGACTCAATACACTCTGCTACATATTCATTTTCAACAGACGCTCTGTCGCATTTTGAGAACGCGCCACTATACTGGGTGATGCCCCACGGGGCATAACCCAATAGGTATATTCAAAGGGATATAAATCTTACAAACAAATTAAATTTCTACACACACTTACCTTCCAGGAGTAATGCTATTTTAAATCTATTTTAAATGTTATTTTAAATATTTTAGATCAGGAGTAATGTTATTTTAAATGTTATCTGATTTGTTTCTTTAAGAAGGAAAAACGAAAACTAAATATGAATGCGGATACACCCACATAATGATTAGTTCGAAATTAAATTTACAGATAAAGCACTTGTACATGAAAATACAATGAAATAAACTGCTTAGATTAGTTCTAATGGCTATAAAATATTGCCATTACTTCATGGGCAATTTATCACTGTAGGGAATCTGTAAATATTTACAATGTGCTGCAGACCAGTGTGTAATTCTAGGGTTTTGTATGAAAATGTATCTTGTAAAAGTAGGTGAGCATCTGATCTTGACTTCAAGGCCATAAAATCATTATCTTCTGGTCAGGTATTTTCTGGTCTGTAGCTCTGCTTAGCAGAACATTTCCATTGAAATGTCTGAAACTTGTGAAATAACACTAAGGATTACTAGGGAGCAGTACAAAACTGTTTCTCATTTTCAAATGCCATCTTTTCCATGTCATCAGAAAATGACATATCAAAGTGTTTTCTGCTTTTTGTGTAACTGAATGTTTTAACTGTCCCATCACTCAAACGTTTTTTCTTATTCACTTTGTTACTGATAGAATTTGTAATATCTCTAAGACTCAAGTTGTTGTTTCAGTGCAAAAACTAAATGTTTTTTACTCCACAAAATATACTTAATCAAGTCATTTATAATCCTATTTGAAAATTATCTTATTAATAAATTACATATTCATTTTTAATACAATTATTCTGCAAGAGTTGATCAATGGTTTCACAGATTTCACAAACTGTGTTAGTTTCATGAGCGCAATTTTCATACTTTGAAATTCGGGTCATGTTTGAAAACAGTGAATCCTAAAACAATGTGTAGACAGAAATGCCTTGACCAGGCAACATATCATTTCACATTTTACCTCTCCATCTCCTATCATAAATTAAATTGCCTAACCTGATTACTGACAGGTGCTATAAAATCTGACCACAACAAATGGGGGACATCAGTGGATTATCTACCCTGAATACTCTCTAATATTAACTTGGTCCTTCCATTTGGATTCCTCTGCTTTCATCGCTGTTTTCCTTTATGGTATGGTGATAATTGCACCTTATTATTTGCAACAATAGTAGTCAGATTAAACATTTAGTTTAAAAATATGTTTTGTTAGCACATAAAGTTTGTTTTTTTTATATTCCTAACTTTTTATTTAATATGTAAGTGACAATTTTCACAACTGAAAGTCAAGACTATCACAAACAGAAACAAGGGTAAAGTCAGAGGATTCCAACTATAAGGACCAAAGTGCAATTTGGATTACCTCTGATGTTATCTGAGTAAGGGAGATAATTTGTTATCAGCAATGTCTCTCATTGCACTAGCTTCAAATCCCATTAATGTCAATCACTGGAAAAGTTCTACGGGAGAACCAATGTCGGTATTTAATAGAGTAGTGTTGCAAGCTTCATTTCCTAGAATGATTAACACAAGCCCAGACCGGTTTCATTTACAGATTCATAGAAATATGTCATTGGTCCGATAATATGTGCTCATTGTTTGTCGTGTGTTGTGACGACCGGCACATATACTGGAATTGTGCCTCTCACCGGTAGGTAACTAAATTAGTGGCGGGATACCTACCACCGGAAGTCAGGGAACCTGCAGAGGTTTGAAGAGTACTCCAGCAGATTATCAAGGCGCCAAGCTGACAAGACGTATGTAAAGTTTCTTACACTTCTCTAGCGGTTTGGGTAAGTCCCAAGTCCCCTCCTGGACCGAATAATACAGTTTGGTATCTAAAAAGGCAATATAAACTTAAAAAAAATTACGTGCAAAAATATAATTCTATAAGAACATGAAAAATGCGCATATATATGTATACAAAAGGGATAAATATACAATGTTGAATACATGCAATGTGCAAAATTACATCGTAAAGTAAAATCGAATGAATTTATTTTAACTCAAAAAAAATATACAAGGAATACATGATTAATGCCTTTACGGAGAAGTTATTTCATTGATGCAAGGAAACTTTCTTATTCTATGTATTCCACTTAAATTGTTTGTAAAATAAATACATTTTCCTCCTGATATTTTACAAAATTAATAACAAAGGGTCCGCACATTCAACAACTCTTTGATATCCGAACATCTAACTTTGCTTTTAGTTCATATTTTTTTATATATTTATATATGTTATGCAGACAAAATAAAGCAAAACTTATCACTATAAAGCTAGAAACAGTCACCACAAAAAAGTATGTCATGTTTAGCAAAATTCAATTACATTCTATAAAATGACGAAACGGAAAAAATAATATTGACGGCACAGAACAAGTTTTAATATCGATTCATACAATGCAATCAATTGTCATTTACATATTATTTTAAACAAACAGAGTCACATATTACTATAAACTGTGAATACGATTTATGTATCTTCTAAACCGTGTCAAGTTACAATATAATGGAAACTGTATATATAAATTGTATAACATATTTTAAGAACAAATGTAGTAGAGAAGAAGACGAAGAAGGAAAATGAGGATTACTAAAAATAGATACATACGAAAATGAAAGAAGATAACAAGCAAAGGAAATGTTATTAAAGAGTATGATAAAAATGTACGATACACTTCAACATCAAAACATGATCAATAAAAGTAATAAAAAGACTGTATCATCTTGAATTGTCTGCTTCATTAAACAGAAATTTGAATAAACTTTACGAAACTCGATTCATTAAAAAGGTATCTAATAACAAATCTACAACGAAAGTCAGATTTACAAAATGAAATTAATCTTCTAAATTTAATCTTGTCTCCTTTTTAAGGGTCACGAATGTAAAGATGAAACTATTTCATAAATGAAATTTACTAATACTAACTTCCTCATCCAATGTTGATGAACAGTATGGAAACTTAAATACTGACTTCATTCTTTTGTACGAAATATGTATCAAACATTTTAACAGAATTATATTTGAAAACATTATTAAAACTCGTTATGTACGTTTTATTTACACAATTACTAACACCTTAATGATGTCCTGACATATAGCAAAGCAGTGAAAATGTGCTCTGTGTTCTGGTTCCTTACTATTATTTGCACAGAAAAAGACTCCTTTAGGCTTATTTTTCTTTACATTTTTTACATTTTCTTTAAAGATCATGTCGATAAGCAATATTAGTCATACCGTGTCTTTGAGTCTTTTACTATTGTTTGAATAAGTGCCGTTTGCCTCCTGCAAATTTTTGCTGTATTACATGTTTACACAATGTCTGACTAAATACTTTTTTTTCAAACAGTTAAGCAAAACATCGACTAAACGAGAAATACATGTAATCCTATCGTGTATGGGCCGCATATGTCTCCATCATCCCATTTCACAGAGACCGTTCCATCGGGATTTACTTTCGTCACAGTTCCATACTACAAGTAAAAGAATACAATGGACAGATGGATACTATTATGATTATAACTGCAATACGTTTTAACACATATATTAGTAATCATTTCAAAATAGCCTTGATACAATTCAACGTTTTTAATGATAATGATCATTTGAATAAAAAAGAATGAATTTTATGCAATAGGCCAAAGCAATAGATATGCACATCTTATAAAAATCAATGAACTAAGAAAATTTTTTTTTTTTTTTTTGCTTTTTCTTTAATAACCATAGGATTCATCTTAAATATAATGCGTTTTACATATATTTTTTTCTCTTTTTGTGTGTATATATATATATATATATATATATATATATATATATATATATTCATCTTCGTTCTCAATTTTTAGTTGTTACACGACCAAATTTCATTCTGAGCTGTAAATAATTCTAATCCTAAAAAGACAATAATATAGTCAGTGTAATGTTAAGGCAAAACATTAAAATGCAGCTGTGTCTTCATGAAAAGTAGCTTTACACCAGTTATGTATTCATTACACTCGTGTATTTTTTTTTTTTTTTGTTAATTAAAGACCAGTACTCAAATCATTGAACCATTCTACAAGTTGAAATAAATGTGTTGTTCGCTCCAATAGAAACGCGTTAACTATCTGAATGTACTAAAAATGTCTTTTTTTTTAAATAGTAAATGTACAAATAGTTTTCATCTATAAAATAATAATAATAATAATAGAATAATCCTAATAATAAAAGGAAGTTTGTACAACTGTACTTAACAGAATTTACTATTGTTATGAGTCTTTTTTTCTTTCCCACAGAGAAAATCGTGACAACTAGGGATAGCAACTAGTATCGTTTTACAAAATGCGCACTCGAATACTCGGTATTTTTTTTAATATCACTTTTTTGTTTCACCTCTGACATTGGTTCGCTACTTAAGAAACACTTAAACCTTCTAAATAATATCCAGACATCTTTGAAAAGTGCAAATGTCATTTTGTAAACATACTGTGATGCAGTGAACAGTTTAACATGTGATTATTATAAACAAACATGTGTCGCTTATTTTGTTAGACCGCTTACCTATATAAGTTGTTAATCACTTATGCCCGATACCAGTACGGTCCACCAAAGACCAGGTAGCGTTTAAGAATATCATGTTCTTTTAAGAATGAGGTCAAAATTAAGAGGAATTATCTTTATCCAGTGTAAGGAGTGTGACTTGAATTATTCATAACTGAGACGTGCTCGTGGATGAATCGAAAATTACACTTAACAAAGCACAAGATACATCAATTAAAAAGTTGCGGACCTCTCCCTGACTTACGTTCAAGGTATGTCCGTTGCAGTTCTATTTATAGTAGCCAATTCTTTATAGTAGATTAGAAAAAAAAGAGATCACCTATGCTAGCAATAAATATTGTTTTGAAAACAAAATGTTGCACGTGTTCGGAACAATTCTGTCGGTAGCAAGCGGTGCCAGAAGAAAAGGACGATGACTGATTGCTAGAATTCGGTAGAACTCTCGCTATTGTCGCTTTACCAAAAGTCTGACGGCTAAAACGGGAAAATACTAAGCCAAGTCTCCAAATATGTTAGATGTATGTGAGTCTAAGCAAAGAAAACATTCAATAGCCCATCTTATCCCTTTCCTATCTTTTTCTCGTCAAAGTGTTACAATATTTACTTTACCTGATTATAAACTTAATTCGTGTTTATCTCACTGCATGTGTTTCCTGAATACAAATTCATAAACTTAATGCTACAGCAACATCTCAAAAACATAGTTTGAATCTCTCGAACTGACTTTCCATCGCATCTGTCAGTTAGTTTTTGTAGTAAAACTATGTCTCAAATATTGATTACGTTCTTTTAAAAGCTCCTTTCCTGTATTTTACACACATTCCGTATATGATTCAAACCACTGAATGCATTGTTCATATCAGATTTATTTTAAAACGTAAGAATATTATCACAATTATTTATATGTTTCCATTATGGTAATACATATTTGTAGTTAGAAATCGAATCTTGAACCTAACAAGTTTGCTTCTAATCTTAGAATTTAGCATTATACGATGTGTTGTATTGTAAAATCGATAGATCAAAGTTTAAACGTTTACAGGAATCCCCGGAAGGAAATATGTAATGTTAGTTTTCATTTCTTGCAGGGAAAAAACATAACAAAAAAGCGTTGTGATATTCATTGCTAAACGTAACATAATATAATAACAATGTATTCACTGCACGAATCTATCAAAACTGGTATTTTTTATTTGTTTTGTTTATCATGTAAACAACGCTTGATAAATGTAAAGAAAAAGGGGAAGTTGTCACGCTTAAAGATATATTATGCTCAAGTTTCAGATACAAGTAAGTATTATATCTTTTCTATGTAAATATAAAATAAACATGTTTGAGTACACACGTATTAGATATGTTATGTTTAAAACTCTGCACACGATAGGTAAACACAGTATATATACACTGTGTGACTATGTCAGTTAAAAAAAACTGCAAGTTGTTTCTAAGAAAACACCAACATAACATAACCTGTAATAGGGTTTCAGCTCCCCATGCATAGTATGTGTATTCTAGTAGCCCATTTAGATATATTCAGTAAGAATTTTCTAGATTTCAATTAATCAAGTATTTTAAGCAAAGATGGATATGGCATATCTTTCACATTTTAGAAATGATTACATCCATATTATCATTGCAGTTAAACCAACACTATATTCTGCCATTAAATCACGTAAAATCAACACTTTTAATCAACGACAAACTTTCTTCTTCTGAGGATTTTGTATATTACATTTGCAAAGGTAGACCAAATTCGATTGTAATATAGCTACGCCGAAAAAAATAATATGGTCATAGTAATCAGCTATGAAAATATCAAGGAAAAAATGGGAAGTCAGGCTGTTTAATGTGTTTCACTTTTTCTTACATTCGGATATTTTTTTTCATTTTTTTTTTCGATTTGGATTTAAAAGGCATCTGGAAAGAAGAAACTTTTTTTCTTTCTTAAAAAAATTCTTTTGATCTTGAACTTACAATAATATTATCAGCATGTAGAATTGTGTATCTGATATTAAACAAGGGCTAAACAACTCGTATCTCCAGTATAGAGATATAGTCTTATGTTACATTTATGAAACATTTTAAACAATATTCTACAGTACATTCCACACTCGGTATGTCAAAATTGCTTAAGTCACATTTCCGGCTGAGTCGAATTTATTTTCAGGTCCCGTCAATAACCCTTCTTTATTCATAGTATTTAACTCCTGTTAAGCCGGTGTCGAACTTCGGCTATGTCGATCGTATTTTTCCGTCCTTTCGTATAATTTCCTATGTATTTTTCCACTCGGTAAGTCGAATTGAAGTATTTTTCCATAATAAGAGAAATTGCTGTAAGTTATTTTTTTGTATTTGTTTATTTTAAAATACAACAAAATGTGATATATTGCATCAAACAATCGGGATAGTGTCTCTTTAACATGGCAACACATTAATAAATCTTGAATCATTTTGCATCGGTTTTGTTAAAATACAACATTACGCTGTTGTTGTTGTTATTATTATTATTAGTATTATTATTATGCACTTTAACTGTAAAGGTCGATAATATTTCAATTTTGGCTTAATTTATTTAATCCCTTCTTAGACTTACTGCGCTTCCTTGACTTTTTCTTCTTCTTAGACTTACAGCCCTTCAAAGACTTACTGCGCATCTTAGAATATCTAAGCTTCGAAAATCTTCTGCGCTTCTTAGAATAATAACGCTTCTAAGACTAACTGAACTTTCAGGACGTACTACGGTCCTTGGACTTACTACACTTCATAGATCTACTGGGCTTCTTTAAAATAAGGCGCTTTTTTCAACTTTTTTAACTTACTTGACTTTTTGGATTTACTGCGTTTCATAAACTTACTGGCATTCTTAGACTTACAGCACATCTAAGACAAGAGTCACTGCGCATCTTAGATTAACTACGTTTTGAAGAGTTAAAACGCTTCTAAGACTCACTGCGCATCTTAGAATAACTACGCTTTGAAGATATAAACGCTTTTAAGACTCACTGCGCATCTTAGATTAACTACGCCTTGAAGAGTTAAAACGCTTCTAATACTTAATGCGCATCTTAGATTAACTACGCTTTGGAGAGTTAAAACGCTTCTAAGACTCACTGCGCATCTTAGATTAACTACGCTTTGAAGAGTTAAAACGCTTCTAAGACATACTGCGCATCTTAGATTGACTACGCTTTGAAGAGTTAAAACGCTTCTAAGACTCACTGCGCATCTTAGATTAACTACGCTTTGGGGAGTTAAAACGCTTCTAAGACTTACTGCGTATCTTAGATTGACTACGCTTTGAAGAGTTAAAACGCTTCTAAGACTTACTGCGCATCTTATCTGTGCATCTTAGATTGACTACGCTTTGAAGAGTTAAAACGCTTCTTAGACTCACTGCGCATCTTAGATAAACTACGCTTTGAAGAGTTAAAACGCTTCTAAGACTCACTGCGCATCTTATATTGCCTACGCTTTGAAGAGTTAAAACCCTTCTTAGACTTACTGCGCATCTTAGACTGACTACGCTTTGAAGAGTTAAAACCTTTCTAAAACTTACTGCGCATCTTAGATTGACTACGCTTTGAAGAGTTAAAACGCTTCTAAGACTTACTGCGCATCTTAGATTGACTACGCTTTGAAGAGTTAAAATGCTTCTAAGACTTACTGCGCATCTTAGATTGACTACGCTTTGAAGAGTTAAAACGCTTCTAAGACTCACTGCGCATCTTAGATTAACTACGCTTTGAAGAGTTAAAACGCTTCTTAGACTCACTGCGCATCTTAGATTGACTACGCTTTGAAGAGTTAAATCGCTTCTAATACTCACTGCTCATCTTAGATTGACTACGCTTTGAAGAGTTAAAATGCTTCTTAGACTCACTGCGCATCTTAGACTTAAATGCCTTCTTAGACCTTCAGCGCTTCTAACACTAAATGCGCTTTTCAACCTTAGTGTGCTTCTTTGATTTCTTCTGCTTCTTAGACTACTAGTAACTGCGCTTTTTGTAAGACTTACTGCGTGTCTTTAAATTCTTCTGCATCTTAGACTTACTGCGCATCTTAGAAAAGCTACGCTTCTAATACCTTCTGATTCTAGTGCTTCTAAGACTTACTGCAATTCTTAGACTGACTGCAATTCTTACACCTACTGCCCTTCTTTGGCTTATTACACTTCCTAAACTTACGGGCTCCTTAAATTTACTGGGCTTCTTACACTTACTGCGCTTCTTAGACTGCTTCTAAGACTTACTGTGCATCTTTGAATAGTGTCGTTTTTGAGACTTAATGCTTCTCTGATTTTCTTTTTTTGGGAAGAATAAATTACCATGTGAACATAATGTGCACAGAGATTTAATTAATGGAAATATCGGAGTTTTTTTTTTTTCTTTTTTTTTAAATAATGTTTTACTTCTAAAACTTTGAAAAGCAAATGACTCAATCAATGCAACGTATCAAGAAAAGAAACGTAGAAAGAAAGAAAGAAAGAGAAGGAAGAATGAAAAGAAAGAAAGAAAGAAAGGAAGAGAAAAAGAAAGAGGAAAAAATGAAAGCAGGAAAAGAAAGAAAGAAAAGCAAATGACTCATTCAATGCAACGAATCAAGAAAAGAAAGAAAGAAAGAAAGAACGAAAGAAAGAAAAAAAAGAAAGAGGAAAAATGAAAGCAGGGAAAGGAAGAAAGTATAGCAAATGACTCATTTAATGCAATGTATCAAGAAAAGAAAGAAAGAAAGAAGTAAAGAACGAAAATAAAGAAAGAAAGAACAAAAAGACAGAAAGAAAGAAGGAAAAGAAAGAAAGAAAGAAAAAATAAAGATAGGAAGAGAAAAAGAAAAAAGAAAAAAGGAGAGCAGGGAAAGCAAATGACTCATTCAATGCAACGTATCAAGAAAAAAAAGAAAGAAAGAACGAAAGAAAGAAAAAAAGAAAGAACGAACGAAAAAAAGAACGTAAGAAAGAACGAAAAAAAGTAAAAAAGGAAGAGAAAAAGAAAAAGGAAAAAACTGAAAGAAGGGGAAGGAGGAAATAAAAGCAAATGAATCATTCAATGCAACGTATCAGAAAAGAAAGAAAGAAAGAAAAAAAAGAAAGAAAAAAGTACGAAAAGAAAGAAAGAAAGAAAGAAAGAAAAGAAAGAAAGAAAGAACAAACGAAAAAAAAGAAAGAATGAAATGAAGAGAAAAAGAAAGAGGAAAAAATGAAAGCAAGGAAAGGAAAAAGAAAAGAAAAGCAAATGAATCATTCAATGCAACGTATCAAGAAAAGAAAGAACGAAAAGAAAGAAAGAAAAAGAAAGAAAAACAGAAAGAACGAAAAGAAAGAAATGAAGAGAAAAAGAAAGTGGTAAAAAATGAAAGCAGGGAATGGAAGAAAGAAAAGTAAATAATTCAATCCAACGTATCAAGAAAAGAAAGAAAGAAAGAAAGAAAGAAAGAAAGAAAGAAATAAAGAAAGAAAGAAATAAAGAAAAAAAGAAAGAAAGAAAGAAAGAAAGAAAGAAGAAAAAAAGAAAGAAACAAACAAAGAAACAAAGAAAGAAAGAAAAGGGGGAAAGGAAGAAAGAAAAGCATATGATTCATTCATTATTTCAATACAGTTACTCAAAACAAGTTTGAAGTCAATGTTTTAGAACATGTTTGAAGCAACTACATGTTCATCAAAATGAATAGCCTTCCTACGCTCTTTACAAACAATATTAAAGAAAAGTGCAGTTTACAAACTTGTTCATTTGCAGACATTTTTTTACACTAACAGAACTTAAAAATTTCATTATCAGAAAGCATAATATTAAAGAAACAGTTTTTTTTCCAAATTAAATTGAACGAAATGTAATGTCTTATAGAATAAAGGAAGGAAAATTGCTTACCCAATACTCCTGAAAAGAAAGAAGAATTTATGTAAATAAGTCTATTCCAATTCTTTCAAACATAATTGAATATTACACAAAATATCTCAAACAAAATCGTATAAAACTTGATTGAAAGATTTCTTGACTAATACATCGACAGTCTTACTTTACTCTCATAAAGATAGTATATCTATAAAGATATTGAGAAGAAACATCAATAAAATGATAAATAGTGTCATTCTTTGACAAAACATAAACCAGCACTCCAGTATCTTAACCTGTCAGGTGTTCTGGTCTATAAAATTTGATATTGGAATATTGGTGTGTACAACATGTATATACTATATGAAAGGTATAAATGCACGAAATTACATGAATATGCATGCCTTGTAAGTATGGAATGATTGCATCATAAAGATTATCTGTGCTTATTTTTGCACTTAAATAACAAAAAAAAATAGTGTTAAGTATTCGAAAACAAAACTCGCTGAAACATATACCCCGTACATAGCTGAGGCATTCTTCATTGTTATGAAAATCGAGCATACTTAAAACATATATCCCATACTTTAATTCGTACCTATTTGAAAAAAAATACATCTTGTAATATATAAAATTGAACATAGTTAAAACATATATTATATATGGGAATCGAATTTAGTTAAAACATAAATCCAATTATGTGACAATCAAGCATATTTATAACATCTACCCTTTACATCGGCTGTTTTTATAAATATTTGTCTTGACAGTAAAGATAGGACAATATTTACTTACGATCTCTATAGGAAAAGATACAAAACTTTGTAAAAAGTACTGACTACATTGTCTGCCTCGCTCGACCTCATTTGCAAATTGATAGTTTCCAGAAAATAATGCATTGATAATGTACTCTTTATACTAATAATATTGGAAAATACGACTCCAAGATCTATTCTTAAACGTTGGAATGGGTATAGTTGCAATGAAAACATTGTTATTCCCGTGAATAAGTTATTATATAGTTTTAATATCGCAGCATTTTTTTTTTGTAGAGAGAAAAAATGAAAACATTCCTTCCGCAAGTCAGACTACTGGGATTACACAACAAGCCTAATTAACATGGCAAAGATATGACTAGAATGTATATATTCAAAATTTATTTTCCTAAGTAAAACAAACATGTAAGTAAGAACTATAATGTCACTAGGGTTGTATACGTTTGTGCTTGTAAACTTACGAGAAATGAAATATTTTCAGGATAGTGGTTAATGTAAAACGTTTCTTTTCTGAAAATGCGATGATCAAGTTTAAATAAGGATTCTATTTATTTATTTTTTCTAATTTCTTCTATTGAACAAAATTGTCAAAACATTTACATCCAATGAAAAAAAGAGCTTAATTTCACGTTACTCTCTTTTGATAATTACATTCTTTCTGATACGTATTTTACTTTCTACATGCATTTTTGTTTTTAAGTGACTAAGCAAATATTACGGTCATTACTGAGTTTCATGTGGTGTTCGTTTGAAAGGGATATTTTCAGAAAGGAGCCTTTTCTCAGGTTTAAATATTTTACTTGATATCAAAAAAAAGAGAAAAAAACAAGAGTGTCATATTGTAGAAATAACTTTGTCTCACTCTTTTTTTCCGCTAATACACCCTATCCATAAGTTATTACACTATAGTTATACATGCTTTCTCATGCAATTTCTATGGTTTACCCGACTTCACCAAAACACAATGAATGTAAAATATTTCGGAAATAATTAAATGAAATAACAAATTTACAAAAAGGTCGTTTTTAGTGTCCTGGAAATTAATATGAGATAGTTCCAAACCTTTGTCCTATTTTTAATTGATAACTCTATTGGCCATGTTGTCTACGATATAAGCATAATATTACTGTAATGAGTTATAGAAAATGGATTAAATGCACTAGAAGAAGTCTCAAGCATAGGCTCTGATTATTTAGTCTGATTTTTAACTTTAGATATTTTAACTTTATATTAAAAATTTTCAAATCGAAATCCGTTGTTTTCCGATTGTATATGAATAAGTTAAGTTTTTTTTTTTTTTTGGAGAGAAAACAATGGATCTCTCTTGCTTTAAATAAATAGGTTAAGATTATGGTGGATAGTTAATATGTTATGATAATACACTTTCTACATACGAGTATTGAGTGTCACATTCAGGTTTGGTTTTCCTAAATGAAACTTCAAAGTGGCGAATTATATGCAAAATTATGATAAAAAAGGGTTACAGATCCGACTTCCAAAAAGACCCACGTTCGATGGCACGACGGTATGAATGAAAGAAATAGTGTGAACTTGACGAACATGCTTTCAGTATTGAAAACGAAAGAACCGGTATAAAACAAATATTCTGTATACATATATATTTAGGTTGCTTTCTGTCAGGTTAAGCAATTTCTATGTCAGCAGATGAAACATGTCTTCATCATGTTCATGCAGATATTGTACTTATAAAAGAACTGGTCCTCATCCTTTTTCAACATGTATCTTGAATACGCAAACAGAAATAAGCAAACTGAAGTCATGAGTATTATCCAAATACAGCTGTGGAATGGGCTTTAATTTAATATGCAATACTTTCTGAGCATTGAAACAAGATTTGTTTCAGAAACATTCGTTATGTGTATTCAAACAAGCAGAAAGAAAGAAACACAATATTTCTAAAAAGAAGCGTTGACACACAGTTCAGTGCACCACATAATACAATGAAAGAAAGAAAGAATCCACATCAAAATGACATTTTATTTCGTGCACATTAGACATTTTCTGAAGATATATATCAACTGTTAACTCCTTTTTTAGTTTTTTTCTTTCAATTGCAAGTTTCTAATATCAGCATGTTTCTTATTTCAGAATTGCCTTATTAATATGGTGTGGCCTGGATCAAAATACTAGCTAAGACAGTAAAAACTAATAATATCATCAGTTTCCGTAGCGGATCTCTACGTTAAAAGAAATTTACGTACAATATAAATTTTTAGTAATTTCAGCATTTATATCATCATTCTAACACGTTTTTGAAACCTCTACATGAGCAAAACCGTTAAAAGTAAAGAAAGCTGACGGTGAAATAATGATTTAATGTATATTGATCCAGACATGGCCGTTTATATGCAAACATTGTCTTAAGCTAAATACATAGTTTAGAAAAACGTAGTCTTTTTTCTAATTTCAAAGTCGATATTGTTTGAATATACATATTTATTATAAAGTAGACCTTTTTCTCGCGTTTTTCTCCAACAGGTTTACATCAAAAGGCAATACTTTTTAACTAAGAAATAAAGAAACACTAATATAATAAGTTTTTTTCATTTTGAAGCTGGGGATCTTATTTACACCAAAAAGGCATATCAAAAATCCAATTTCAGCATCCAAAGCGTAAAATAACAGCAATATTCAATTAAACAAAGTTATACACAACTTGTTGATAGGTCACTGCATTGCTATTTCCTCATTTTTTATCTACAAGCTTTTTGTTATCAAATATTTGTCAAATATTTATGACATGCTATTTATTTATGTTTTTTTTAAACAAAGCATTTCCTAGCACTCCAATATCATAAACGGTGGGATATTTTTGACGTGTAGGTCTTACGAAAGCAAAGTAACGTTTTCTTGTTCATAATATTCTCTGTATCTAAACTGTAAACCGGGATTTGACTAACATATAACAAATAATGTAAACTAATGGTAGACTTCGTCTGCTTGAATATATATATACATTTAACCATGTCACAAGTAAACAAATGTAACTTATGCATACAGGTATTAACTGTTCCAGAAACAATATGCTTAAAAGCATGTGACCTAATGCAAAAGCTGTTTTAAGTAAAATATTAAACATAGAGATTGTTTATCAAAATGACAGAAAGAGAACTGTCATTCGACATTTAAAAAAATGTAATTTCAATTGAAAGAAATGAAATTAATATAAGATTTTAAGATTTTATTTCTGACATCCAAAAGGCTAAGAAGCCTGTGAGGACACATTCCAAAAAACGACGGATAATAGAAAATTAATACATTCAGAACTATACAAATTACAAATATTTCTATACACTTACTATAATACAATACAGAAATACAAATACAAGTAAGTGAAATATTAAATATGTTAAAGAGATAGTACGATATTATTACCTTAATTTAAAAAAAAAAAACAACAACATAGTACTATAGAAATTACAAGGAATGGTATTATTGCGAAACAAAGTGTTGCTAAGCTATTATGTTAGCCGCAAAACAAACTACAAGAAATAGTACTGTTATAATTGAGAATAATAGAAACAATAGAGACAAGATACCAAATTGTTACCAAACTTTGTGAAAACGAAAAATACAATAAATAAATACAAGAAATATCAATAAGCTATAACCTAAACTGCGAAACACAATACAAGAAATACTACTATACTATTATAATGTATTTATCGAATTTGAAAACTGAGGATAATACAAAACAAAATGACGATATTCCAAATTGCTACTGACCTTTGCGAAAACGAAAAATAAAGGTCAAAGCTTTGAAGTATAAAAAATAGAAAAAGATTCCATCAAACATTTCACGGAGAAAGTGAGCAACAGTTCTTGTCGAAAAGAAACACAAGAAATACTGCTACTTTATTAAATTAGTAAAATGACTAAAATGATTTTCACTTTTAGATTAAAGTACCTGAGTGTATTTACCTAATACTATATAGTGGCCCTAATTCTTTTCATTAACAGTCATACACTTATGAATTGTTATAATGTATATTTGACCTCATCATATTTACTTTGAAAACATAATGACCCAAATTTTTGAAACAGAAGTAGTTTCAGAGTTTATTAATTCTTACGTTATAATACAGCTTCATTGTACAAAACTTTAACATTCTTTATCAGATAGGGAAACTGACAAACTATTCCTGGAATGTTGTTCTTCCCCCAGTATTGCTGCGCTTACATTTTATCACATGCTACCGTTGCATTACACAGCCACGATAAGGGAAGCAACTCCGCATTGAAGTTAGAAGCATTTTTTTTTCAAGCAATGTAACTTTCTCTTTCGTATCAGTGACTAAGAAGTTATTTTGGGGGCTGATAACGCGCAGAAGTATCTATTTAAAATTCATTGTTTCCCCTAAAGTTTCCTTTATTTGCTTATGAAAAAAGCTAAAAAAGAAAAAAAAAAAAAAAAAGAAAACAAAACAAAATGTAATTTTGTTTATTTTCAGTGGCATGCGTGATGCCAGTCCATTTGCTTTCAAAAGTTGTCATTCGTGCGTGGAGGTGTAAGCGGCACAACAGATTTCAAAATAAAGTACAAACTGCCAAAGGAACCATTACTCGGTAAAACTGTATTCAATTACAAAGAAAGAAAGAAAGAAACAAACAAACAAACAAACAAACAAACAAAAGAAGAAAGAAAGAAAGAAAGAAAGAAAGAAAGAAAGAAAGAAAAAAAGCAAATAAATTAGAATACAACTTCATACTCCTTGGAAAACAAGCAGAACATATTTGTTTTAAAACTTCTGATTATTTGTTGTTGGATAAAACATGCCTTGATAGTTATATGCGAAAGCAGACGATATTGTACTTTTGTATTTCTGAGATGCGTATATCCTCGGCATGTTCCGGATGGACTCTTCAAAACAGACTTATGTCCCTTGATTATAGATGCAGAATATTCATAGAGTAACATTCGTTTCCGCGCTATTTCTCGGCAACTGCTAAAATGATTTCAAAGAACCTTTATGGGAAATTCAATACCAAAAGGAGATGTGCATATACTCGGCATGTTCCGGTTGAACCCCTTGACATAGACTTATGGCCCCTGATTAATTATGCAGTATATATACAGAGTAATATCCGGTTGCGTGCTATTTCTCTACAACTTCTAACTGGATTTCAATGAATCTTTATTGGAACCATCAGTGCCAAAATAAGATGCGCATATCATTGGCATGTCTCGGTCAGACCATTTAACACAGAGTTATGGGCTCTAAATAGTATTTCGTTTCCGCGCTATTTCTCTGCAAATACTGTAAGGAATTCAACGAATTTCTGTGGAACTTTCTATACCAAAAGCACACATCAACACAGAGTTATGGGCCTTGATTAGTTATTCAGTATGTATTCAGAGAAACATTCGTGTCCGTGTTATTTATCGGCAACTTCTTACTGGATTTCAACGAAACTTTATGGGACTTCAATATCAAAGGTAATGTGCATATCATTGGAATGTCCCGGTCGGACCATTTAACACAGAGTTATGGCCCCTGAATATTTATTCACTATGTATAAATTATAACAGTTTTAGGTGCATTTTTGATAACTACAAACTTATTCATTTAAAAACCTATTACTGATTTTTCCCCATTTTTAATGCAAATTCTGACTTTACCCTTTCTTCAGAAAAGCGCCAATCGGCGGAGATATACTGTATGTGACACAGTCTTGAAATACATATAATTGTACGTCCAACACGATGAGAAAATTATCATACTTTTTTTTTTCAATTTCCAAAGACAAGATTAACACCAGTACTGATGTCGTATTCAAAATAAAGTATTTATATCTTTATCATAGCATTAAGACATGATGAACTTCAAAACTAAAAAATACAACAACAACAAAAAAAAGAGGTCCGAAATTAAACGTTTTTGTATTGTCTTAAAAACGGCTAGAATAAGAAAATATCAGATTTTCTGTAAACGATAGCACAGGGCTGTTTAATGAAATGCCAACTTATAATTTCAATGTTAATTTAGAAAGAGCATAGCCAAACGAAAAGGCTTCCTATCTCAATATACAAGCGAAAAATGTCGATTCAATTAGGGGTTATTCAATCAACCATATGTTTAATACTAGAATTGGACTTTTAATAAAGTCTAAATGTAATGTTTTGCTAATTTTGTAACGTTAACGTTTGATAATATTTCAAAGTTTTGTTAAAGAGTAACATGTGAGGAAGACAAATGGTTATAATTTTTCTAACACTGCAATTGTGGATTTTAAAACGTTGTCTAGTAAATTCATTTCACTTCGTTATGGGATTTGCTTTTAACAATAAATGTATTCATGTATAGATTCCAATATTATTTCCAACATCTTATTTGACACAATAATATGAGATATTTCAATTTCTTGCCCGTGCTACTTGTGTAGCTTCCGGTTGAGCGGTCTGGTTGCAAGTTTGTAAGGCAAATCTTTGGCTTGCTGAAGTATAATTTTTCGTTAACACGTAACATTTAATTCGATTTCTGAACTCTGTTTGGCAAGAAACTTCAAAGTATTGGTCTTGATCAAATTTATCTTCGTGTCTACTTCATTTGAATTTGCTGCAAATACCTGAAATTGTATGCAGTAAGTCTGTCTTTCCTTTCATTTTAACAACGTTTCAAGGACAGCTGGGAACGGAAATAGATAATTACAGTTATTTTTTGTTTGAAAATGGTTTCAATTAAAAGACTTGTTCTGATAGGCGAATGAAATACGTTTTACTGAGAAAAAACGAACAGATAAAGAGATAATGAATATGCATGTAATTTACCTAGCAATAAGACCTTATTTTTGTCTATGTAATCAATCATTTTGTATGTGTTACTAACACGTTAGCATTTTTTTTTCTTTTCAACAAATTATTTTAGTAACTCAGTGTTTTTTCCAGATAAGTCCTTTCATTTAAGTGTTTCACTACGAGGCGGAAAAAACTAAAAGGCAACACAATTGATAACAAACGATAGGAAACTTCAGTGCCTAAGTTTTTTTTTTATTCTAAATAGTGTTTTCGTTCTCCACATTATATCAAAACTTTCTAAGGAACCAAATGAAACGTAAAAACAAAATGTTAATAAGATTTTATGAGTTTTTCACGATTCTTGTCAAGAAGACGGAAGTTAAATGCAATATTTCTGGAAAAGAATATTAAAAGATAAAATGCAGAAAATAATAATGTTTTTTTTCAGATTCATGTCCATGTATATTGATAATAGCACATATTTCTTCGAGCAATGTAACTATGCTTATAAATAAAGATATGTCTCTCAGTATAGTTGTGATTTCTGCTTTAGCTTATACACTGTTCAGCTTTGTGACAAAAAGGGTAACTTCCGTACCGTCATATAATCGTCATATATATAAAATTAAGAAGAAAAGCAATCATACATAGCATCATCGTCGGAAACACACGTTCGATCCATTCCGTTTCACTCTATTTATCTACCGTGGGGCAATTGGTTGGTGAAAATTTAAATCTTGGGAAATACGTCTATTTTAAGTAACTTGTCATTATTCGTACTCTTCACACTGAACGAGGAGTTACTTCCCTTTGCTAATAAATATTCATAAAAACGAATAATCTGCAGTCAATTATCCCACGGTACATAATGTAGTTGTGCGGAATATGTACCGGGGTCACCGACGATGACATAACATACGGTTAAACCATGTATATTATACGTAATAAGTATTGTGTTATTCGGAACTAGAATATAATTAACGATCAACGTACAAGATGTAAGTGTATGTAGAACTATTACCGGTTTCAGATTGACAAAAAAGGTCTAATAAATAATAAGCACCGCTTTTGTTTTCAATTTATTATTCACTGTTATTTATTGTGAGTTCCCTCTAAAAAAGAGGAATATTTATTACAATAATAATTAGGTAAACATGTCATATAAATTCTTTAGAAACATCGATCATAAATAAGACTGAATCGACTACAATTTAAATCATAATGTATTAATAACAATCAACTTCTATTTATTCACTCCTTCATAGAAATACACATATACTTGACAGTGAGATAAAAAATATATTAAAAAACAAAACTCTTTTAGGAAGTTAGTTATTGATAGTGAAAAACAATATTCATACAATATAAAAATCACATACATCAATATACTGAAACGAGAAAAGACAAACAGGTCAGAATAAACGAGTAACATCTGAATTTGGCATTATGATTTTTTAAAACTATTAAACCACACTGTTTTGTATACAAACAAATATAATTGTAAACTGTAGTTCCAATATAAGAATATGAACATTGATATGCGAACTTTGAATTATTGCTTTTGTTTGATCGGTATAAAATATTCTTCTCAATCAACAAATTAATCACTGATATTTAGCACTCAACCATTATGGCAAAACATTTCATATGGATAAAAAATGGCTTAATTGTTTAAATCAGGCGTGTTTTAAAATGGCAATTTGTATCGTTTTTATAAGATTCATCATATACGGACTTATAAAACGACTTACATTTTAAAGCTAATAATTGTGCACATTAAAAACTTATCAAGACCCTTAAAGTACTAACAACGCGCTAAGCTATAACGAAAACGATATAAATTAAGAATGTATAGCATAGCACATATACTGTTACTTTCCTTATGAAAACGTAGATAATCACTTTGTTTTCTTTTATTGCATGATGTATGAAAAATGGAAAAAAATCTAATTTCAATTATTTCAATTTTAATTAGTTCTGAAATAAGACAAATTTTAATTTTCTCTGTAAATGTTAAATCATTTACATAAAGCGATTACAAAGTATAATACAACGTGTAAAATGCGTGCGTTTGCTGTCCCCTTGATTACTTTTAATACTGTCAATTTGGTAAAATGTGTAAGTGCAGTATACCTTTAGCCATCAGAAATTCAAAACAATGTCCTTTATAACCACAACAGCTTGTGAATAAAGCTAAGATATGAACTTTAATAAACCCTTCATGTACCGTAAAGTTCTTTTTGTTTTGACGTTAAGGCAAATACATACTTTTTTTGAACTGTGTAATGGCGGACAAGATGTTTTGAAATTATATCGTCCAGTTGGATTTGGTCTTTAATGCATAAATAATGGATATAAAATCAAAATAGTTATGCGATCTTGGAAATGAAGTGTTCTATTTCAAAATAATCAAATATTTGGATTAAATGGTGATGTAATTGGATCAATAATCGTTTTAGCTATCATGATACAGGTAGACAGGTGAACAAAAGTATAGTGTGTACATGTCCCACGATACCCGCCATATTGGATATTGATAAACAAATCGATAATCCGTAAACGATCGAACATTGTTTGAAAGTTGAACCTAACTTGACTTGAACATGTCTTCATTACTTCATTACTTGTTATTAAAATTCAACTAAGATGTCTGAGACCTCAAACTCGTACAATTATACTTTAGACGGGCTAAATCAGGGCCCCCCAGATACCCTTATGAAAAGAACATTCACCGACGTTGTGAGTCCAAGTGATCCATCTGGTGGTGATCCACCTTCCACTAGAATGAGGGAATACTCCAGTCCCAATCAATCTGAAGCACATGTCACAACCGGTTCGGTCCAGGTCCCTGCTTCCACTCCTTGCAGTCCAGACCTGATGAAAGTCATCTGTGATAGTATGCAGATGATGCTACATCCACTTACACAAAAACTTGACATTCAAATCAATTCAATTGATAACCTTACAAGCGAATTAACCAAATAAAACAAGGAACTAACCGAACTCAAAGCTGAAAAAAATAGACTTAGAAACAGGCTGGACAAGGCAGATGATCATATCAGACTCATGTACGATAAAATAGATGAACTGGAACAATATAGTAGACGGTCATCCATACGCTTCTTCAATGTTCAGATGAAACCTCTACTTACTGATGAAGATTCCATATCCCCATCCCAGCCAATTCAGTCGGAACCCAGTGGTCACTCCGATCTTCTTGTAGGGAACGCAAAGGACAAACCTAGTTATGACCAAATTATTGTCGATATATGCAATGATAAGATCGGTGTTGTTCCCCCTGTGACTGGTGATGATATTGAACACGTGCACCCAATAGGAAGGGAGAAGAACGGCAATATACAGCTTCTGTGCAAATTTAAGATACTAAAATTAGCAAACGAGTGTTGTCCCAAAAGAAAAATCTGAAATCAAAAAAGTCAGACAATTTCAAAGTGTTTCTATCTGAGGATTTAACGAAAAAGCGACAAGAAATGGTAAAAGCACTGGAGAGTGCCAGAAAAGACAATGTTATAGTATCACATTGGACTGTTGATGGCAGAATTTTCTATAAACAGAAAAAGCAATCAGAAAAATCTATGTTGACAGACATTGACCAAATTTCTGAACTTTACGCAATGCATGCTTCGGAATATGATCACAATCCTTGTTCATAAAATACACAGTTCGTGAGTGCTATTGCATTCACAAAAATGGTCAGGTTTGAACTAAGTACATGTAAATGTTTTAAAATTATATTTTTCTCATATATACATGTACATGTTTAATTCGTCACAAGGTTGTGTGTATTTCTGGTAATGCTGGTCTGATACGATCTAACACTTGTTCTCAAAATTCATGAAAGGGTGTGGATATTTTTAGGTAGACATTGCCAGACAATGCAAGCATATTACTTAAAAACTAACCTTTAATCCAGTAAAATATTCCTGGATCTGTCTTGCTATATCCTGTAATTATTACTTTGTCACTTTTCACTGATAGTACATTTATTCTATCCCAATTGAACCATGTAAAAAGCGACACATTCATATTGTCATCTTTCATGATTCATCCTACCACGTGTATTTTGTCTTGTTTTGTTTACAAACACGGCTATATTTGTCATGCCGCATTCCTGAGCTAAAGGTTAGTAACCAGATTTAAAACTGAAATGTATCTAGTATATTGATGTACATGTATTAAAATGTACAGTATCATGACATATATGCGTTTATTTACTTACGCTTTCTTATTAATTGATTGATTTATATGGAGAATATTTATAAAAAAGTGCTTCATGATATAGAGCACTCGTTCCCTGTATAATGCAAATAATCTGCGATGAAAAATGCTAAAGTCTATCTTTATAATACTGCTCTGACATACGCTTATTTTGGTCATTCTTCAGTTGCGAGCTGTCCGGTCCCTTTTATCATTCAACATTCATATTATAGAGATTTGTGTATTAACCTCTCTTTATTGTTATATTTCAACTTGTACATAAAAATGATCTAGTCTTAAAATAAGGCTTTTTTGTAAAACAAGCACGGTTATACACCTTTAGTTAGCATGATAAATTAGTCTATATTTAGATCACAAAATCCAGTAATTCTATTTATAAATATTAACAAACTGGGAAAACCACAGTTGTTATGTCCTAAAATAGAAGTTGTGAAAAGTATATACTATGACTTCAAAATTATATTTTTTTTTCTTTTCTTCTATTTTTGTTTTTGTTTTTGACTTTACTGATTGTTTATATAGTTCCTTGCTTGATACAGGTTAAATTTGTAAAAAATGTATTTATGATATCATTTACACAAAACTGTGAAGATGATCCAATAATTCTATTTATAAATACTAACAAGCTGGGAAAAACCATATGTAGAAGCATGTTTAAAGCGAGTACACATAATATTGTTGAAAAATTATTTGTAAAAAGTATATAATCGGAAATCAACTAGTATGTCAACAAAACAAACATTATTATAGGAAATGTTCAGTTTTGCTTGTTTGCTCTTACTGATTGTATATAGATTTAAGTTTGATACAGGTCTAATTTGTAAAACCTGTATTTATAATATTATTTACAAAATCAATGTTGTGTGTGTGTGTGCGCGCGCCCGTGTGTGTGTGTGTAAATAATATATATATGTGGGTGTGTCTGTGTGTGTAAATAGTATATGTCAAACTATCTACTCAATGACACCTGATATCTTTACTCTAGTAATGTTTACCTGTCTACTTTGTAATTATTGTTTTATTTTTGGTACAATTGATATATTGCTTGTCATTTTTATTATATAGAATTCTTCTTTAATTCAAAACAGTATTTTGACGTCCAACTTAAATTCAACTCAGTTCATTTCAAGTTTATAGTACGCACAAAACCCATCTCCATCGGTAACTGATACTTGGTTTATCTTGAGCTGTAATTGTTTATCCTATTCCTATCTTTCTTTCTCACTTTGATTTGTTTTTCCTTACCTCAATGTACTTAGCACTAGTCTCAGTCTTATATCAATTCATACTTGAAAATTCTGCACGTTTACCCATTCCTGACATCAATATCACGTCCATGATGGCAATACAATCTTTCTTGGTCTTCTTATCATCAATAACATAAAATATAATACATTAAGCAAGTCAACCGTCATGGACATCTACAGATATTCTGGACTGTTTCCAATCTTCACTCATCTATCATGTCTATTGATATTGTTGAACATATACTCATCATATGTGATGTTATTTTCCATTTATGTAGGTATTATCACAGCTATGAACAAACAAGTATTAATTAACCGTCCTAAAAGGAAATTCGTTACAAATATTTCTAAAATGAATCTTAACTTATTATTTACAAACATTCTGTTACAATGTCTTTTTATAATTATGTTATGCACGTGGCTGTATTTACTATTGCTTTTAGCGGGAGATATTCATGAAAATCCAGGGCCTAACTCTACCTGTTCATCCGATACTGACATCATTTCCGGCATACCACATCATCTCTCCGTTGTTCATCTTAATGTAATTAGCATACGATATAAACTTGACATTCTTTACTCTGAGCTTAAAGACTTTGATATACTTGCCTTATCAGAAACATGGCTGAATGATACAATTCCAACTGATGACCTCCAACTTTTATCCTACAGTAGTCCAGAGCGAAAAGATCGAGTTGGTCATTCTTATAACGGTGTTATTCTTTTTGTTCGAGAAAATTTATATTATAAGAGACGTTATGATTTAAAACTTAACAATTTGTAGTGTATTTGGATTGAATTAATTCTTGAGCATAATAGACACCTTCTCTTTGTGTTAGTAACAAAATTCTACGTGAAGCGTTAATATAATGCTAAAACTGAATTTTTGTTTGGACAGAAAATCCCTTGAAATCATTTATACTTCTTTTATTCGTCCTATTCTTGAATATGCAGATGTCGTCTGGGGAAATGCTTTCCAATACGAACTTGAAAGTTTAGACAAAAATCAGAACGAATGCGCTAGAATAGCTTCAGGTGCGACTAGATTAGTTTCAACTGAAAATCTTTACAATGAAATAAACTGGGAAACACTCGAACAGAGCCGCTATAATCACAGATTAATACTATTTTATAATATGAAAAATAACTTGGCTCCTACTTATTTATCTTCTTTCATCCCCGATCAAACAAATACACGGTATAATTTACGTAATTTTGATAACATTCCTGGTATATATGCAAGAACAACGTTATACTTTAATTATTTTCTTCCTTCTACCATTCGTGACTGGAATAACTTACCATCTGAATCTCGAAACCTACCGACACTCTCATTATTCAATAACTTCTTAAACCGAAACAAGGAACGCACACCTAAATACTACTACTCAGTTAACAGAAAATTACAAGTTCTCAATACACGTCTTCGCACAAAATGCAGTTCCTTAAATTATCATCTTTTTCTTAGAAATATAATTCCATCACCATTATGTGATTGTGGTCAGGTCGAATCAAATAATCACTTTTTCTTCGAATGCTATCGCTACAATAACTATCGTAATGAACTACTTGATAATCTCAATGACTTCGAAATTAATCTCGACACTTTACTCTTCGGAAACCCAGCCTTGTCTGATAATGAAAATTCATTAATATTCTCAAACGTGCACACCTTTATAACTAAAACTAAAAGATTCTCGTAATAATCAAGTTGTAACTTTTCACGAGACTTATACCCTATCTTTACTTTTCACCCTATATTTGAACTTTTCATTTTCTATTCAGTTTTTTCATACTTCTCATGCTGCTTTTCAATTGTGTATATATTTTTTCTCAAAATTTAAAGTCACCGGTTCGACACAGAAATATTTAATAATTAAAAGGAGAAGAATTCTATAAGACTTAGTCTTTTGTTCTAATCCTGTTCTCTGAATATGTTATTTTTGTATGTGTACGTATAACAAATGTTCATTATGTATATATCCTGGGAATAAAATATGTTTAAACTAAACTAAATATATACATTAAATTCTATTTATTTCGCTTACTACAGTCGCTGTGCTTCCTTGGCACAAAATGCGCGTCTTATACCTGCTGCACTTCCTAGACTTGCTAAGTCTGTTAGGCTGACAGCGCTTCTCACGCCTGCTGCGCTTCTAATAGATGCTGCGCTTTTGAGATTTACTACATTTCTTAGACTTACTGCGTTTCTTAGACTTCCTGCCCTTCTAAGATTTACCGCACATTCTAGATTAACTACGCTTCTAAGACTAATTAAGCTTTTAAAACTTAATACGTTTCTCAAATTAACTACCCTTTTAGACTCACTGTGCTTCTTAGACTTACTACGCTTTTTAGACTAACAGTTTTGCCTAGACTTACGAAGCTTGTTTAACTTACTGCGCTTCTAAGAATTAGTTATGTTTTTAGATATTCTATAATTCTAAGACCAACTACACTTCTAAAATTATAAAGTTACTACGCTTCTATCGCATTCTGCAGTTGTTATGTCTACTATAATTATTAAAACTAACGACGCTTCCTAGACTTACTACCTTTCTTAGACTAACTGCACTTCTTAGACTTACTATAATTCTTAGACTAACTGCGCTTCATAGACTTACTATAATTCTTAGACTAACTGCGCTTCATAGACTTACTATAATTCTAAGACTAACTGCGCTTCATAGACTTACTTTAATTCTTAGACTAACTGCACTTCTTAGACTTACTATAATTCTTAGACTAACTGCACTTCTTAGACTTACTATCTTTCTTAGACTAACTGCACTTCTTAGACTTACTATAATTCTTAGACTAACTGCCGGTTTACTGTGCTTCTAAATTTACTATAATTCTTAGACTAACTGCGCTTCATAGACTTACTGCTCTTCTGTGACTTACTGCATTTCTTATATTTACTATGATTCTGATACTTACTACGATTTTCTACGCGTTTTAGACTTACTGCCCGTCTTAGACTTACTGCCCTTCTTAGATTTACTATACTCCTCAGACTACCTGCGCTTTTAAGACTTACTGCTCTTATTAGACTTACTTTTCTTCTTAGATTTACTGTAATTCTAAGGTTAACTGCACTTCTTAGAGTTTAAGATTGTCTTCACTTCTAAGACTGCCCTTATTACTCTCTTTCTTATATTTACTATAATTCTTATACTAACTGTTATTTCTGAAATATTGCCCTTATTAGACTAAATGTCCTTCTAAGATTTACTATAACTGTGTTTCCAAGAATTAAAGACTTATTACGGCACTTTCGTGAAAATATCTGTTTTGTGGTCTTCAATCGTGAAGTAAAATTGAAATTTTACTAAAACAAACACATATCCTATATCTGTTTGAAACACTTTACATAAAATATTTAAGAAAGGTACAGTTTTTAAACTCGTTAATTTGCAGAAATCCTTACAGAACTTTAAAGAATGAATTTCATTAACAGAAACATAATATTAAAGAAACATTATTCAAATTATGTTGAACGAAATGCTAGGTAATGAACAATCACTTACCCATTGCCAAGGAAAAGAAAGGCGAACATATGTGAATTAGATAATATAGTTTAATTCTTTCAATCAGACACGTGTTATTTCTATAAAATCTTACAAAATTTGATTGAATGTTTACTGGACTAAAACATCGACAGTCTTAGTTGACTATCATATAGATATTATCTCTATATAGTGGAACTTTGAATATTCAATTAGACATGATATTTCAGATTCAATAATTCAAAGTAAACCATTTAATGGTCAATATCAATATGACTATAAAAGATATCCGTGAGATATGTTTTTACATTGATGTAATCATTTTGTCAACACCTGTATGTAATTAGATCACGGATAAAGAAAAATATATTGCAACAAGGCCCAAATCTTCACGTCATGATTTTTCAAATACAAATAAATCGAAAGAGAAAGGTAGTTTTGTTTACGTTCCATCAGCTAGGTTTAGATCATTGTACATGGAATATACAAGAAATGAACATGTTAAGCGTCCTTAAAACGGCGTAATTTATTTATTTGTTTTACATCTCTTGGTAAGCAAGGTATAATAATCCTAATTGATGAATGCTTTCTGCGATCAGGGGCGTACTTAGGCATCTATTCCCTATACAGAAATTAATTTTCAAAATGCCGCTTTTTGTCTTTTAGATAATACAATTAATATCACCATAATTTATAATACCAAAGAATAGATAATCTTATAAACAACAATCTTGTTCATATGACTTTCCGTATCTCATATTGCTGTTCATCAGCAGACATTTATTCTTTTGACAGCAGTGTCTGTTTATGTGCATTTCTATAATATTTATATTATAACTTATGTGAACGACCCTTTTGTTACATAATTCATGGAAATATACAATGTATTACATAACCCTAAATATTTTATTACTGAATAATTGACTGATATAAGGTAACTGTTTGAGTTTGTCATTTTTCAAACCATATTCATATTCTGGTTGAATAAAATATACAACTAATGATAAGATATGAAGCTTTTGAGTCTCTATAATCGCTCATAGAAGTAATTTCTAAGTTTCTTTTCTTCTGGTTAAGAACGTTCATCAGATTTTATATCATATCGAAAAGGAAAATCTTTCATTTATCCGAATTAATAATTTTTACAATGACTATAGTTGATTAAATTATGACTGGATTGAAATTAAAATCTCTTGATCACTAGAAATTATCCCATCCTTGTTTGTTATTTTTGTATTTTTCAAATCATTTTCGTTTATTTTTTTAACGTACTTGTCTGAAAATAAATGTTTAGGTATGAATGATACATAGCAAAGTTGTACCATTCCAAAAACTTTATAAACGCCCCTGGATTAAGCCTAAATACCAAACACAACGCGGCAGGTACGGTTATCACTCCCACATGGTTACAATAAAAAAAAAATATGAACTTTTTTCAGTTTATCCTTTTTCGATTTATAACAGAACACATCTTAAAATAATAAGATTTGATCAAAGCTATCAATGGAAGGAATGAATAAAAACATTTAAGTCGCAGTGGTGGCAGATTAACTAGAGGAGTGGAGTTTACCTAAATGCATACATCTCGCGTAAGAGCGCGACGCATGGGAGTCTCATACTCTCCCAATCTCCTCGCAGTGATCTCCCCTTCATTCTTTGGAAAGATCTCTGCTCTGCAGACACGGGTTAACCTTTGCTGGATTTCAGTTATATATAAATGTATGAACTTTTTTAAAGAATTTATTGTTTTACCTCTGTTTTGTTTAGGTACAATTGGAATTGCAACTATTAAACATGCCTGGGTGAAATGAAATTAAAAAAAAAATAATTACTTGAGAAAGAGTTTAAAATTTTGTTTATTTACTTTCGATCATCATCACGTGGCATGCCTGTCGGCAGTGATTACTGTACTGAAAGTATGGAAGGGAAGTAACCACTGTTTGGAGTTTGTTACTGTCCGTAAACAAAAGGAAGAGCACTCCGAATCTGTTTGAATTAAACAATAGTCGTTCTCAACAAATGATTAACGGGAACAAATGTTGATGAAAACGCGTAATTCGCTAAACATATAAATTATTGTCAGAGAAGACTTTTTGTTGCAAACAAAAAATAATGCAACTAAATCGGAAGTTAGAATAGGTTTTATCCGGGTCCGTCGACAGAAAAAAAGTAACCGTATCTATTAGTGCCGTGCAATAAATATCTAGTTATGCCAGAACAAAACTATAGATCAACTTTGTCTTAAAGATTTATCAGAAGTCAAAATGCCACAATAAACGCAATTATGATATAATTCAAGCGTTCACAATGACATGAAAACTTTTTAACTGATTAAAGACAACAAAATAGTCCAAGATAATCTCAACAAAATAGTCCAAGATAATCTCAGCATGAATGTGTTGAATATAGAAGATCAGATGTAGCAGACGATCAAATTTCGAGCAGACATTGAAAAGTATACCTGTTCAGTCCCTTTAATTCATAATATATTAAATTCCAATATTGTGCCTTATTTTAATGTTTACTTATTAATAAATAGATTTGTTTGGTTTAAAGGATTGTTTGTGTTTTATTTTTCAGGGAATGTGTTTGTTCCATAAACATTGTGATGCAGTTTACAACTTACCACTATATGCACACCGGATACAGTTGTTTTTCACCTCAATCAAGCAGACGGGTCAATAATGTGACTATAGCAGACGACAATAGGCTGTACCGTCTGTTTGAGAAAAAAGTTATTTTTTTTTAACGTAAAGTTAACAATGAATAGTTATGTTAACTGCTTAAAACAAATAAAGGAAGACGTCCACGATGGTAATTGTTAAAACCATTGAATTCTAGTTATAATGAAGTTTTTTATCTGTTCTTTACTATCATTTCTGAGTTCTTTGTTTTATAGATATATGTCCAACTTGAAATCGATTACTTTTCACAAGTTCTTGATTTAAATATGGTGAATTTCTAATCATCCTAAAATGCTCAATCATTAACAGGTCATGAAGTAATCGCTTAATATATTACTTAACTGTTGGTGTTTTCCTTATAACAACTCGATTGTATGAGTTTAAAAATGTAACAAAAATGTTTCTTTTCTTCAGATTCTTCAAGTTGATTTCTATTTCAAGTTTATTAAACCGCCAATACAAAATACTGGATTGTTGTGGTTGCGGTCCTTACATGGTATTGTAACTACTTCTGCTACTTCTGTATCGTTTTAGGGTGGACTTCATTCATAGCATTTAAGAAAGAATGACGAGAGTATTAAAATGTCAGATGAAAGTGTCAGTAAAATAACAGCAAATTGTTTACCATAACCGAACAACAAAATAGTTTTATTTCCTTAGATATTATCTCCCGTTGTACCTTATATGATATATTTTGTGAGCCAATTATGACTTTGTTATTGTCTTCGTTCCGTTACATATATGTCTTCTACCGTAAATACTATTTGATAAAAGCTGTTTGTGTCTCAACAGTTTTCTAGAACCTTTTTCATGAAATTATATTAAATATATGTGCCTTACAATATCTCTTTTAACAGCAACAACATATAGAAATAAAAATATGTATTACTATTTCCACATCGATTACAAAATAGATACACTCATTAATTAATTCTCATATTTCTGTACGGTGGCTTGACCAGAAGATACAGACATTGTAGAAACATTTGCAATATCTTTTACCTAACCTCGGATCTACTATATATTGCTTATTCATTTTAGTAATTCTATCTATCTTTCTATCTATTTTTCTTTCTTTCTTTCTTTCTTTTTTTCTGTATTTATTTATTCAAAAAGATAGACAGACAGATAGCTAGATAGTAGATAAATATTCAATCTCTAAAGGTTGGATTAACGGTTTACCGGAGATGTGTCGAAATTATTCCTTTAAAATAACGCTCAAAAAGCTAAACGAGAAGCAACTTGCAATTTCTTTTCGTTGCAAACTTGTGTCACTGTAAGGTATTACTTGAATTTGTGTTAGTCCTCTTAAAACTTGTGTGCACGTTTCAATCAAATTGTCAACACGTACATCTATTCCACCACGACGTACGGATATATGCGATAGATAGGGACTATGCAGAAAACAGGGCTATGGTCCTAACGGTGGGCAAGTTCCTTGCATTATCCCTAATTCAGACTGGTTCTGGACTTTGGAGATAAAGGGCGTGTATTCTGACTAATCCTAAAGAAAGCGGTGGTTGTAAAATCTTTGTGCACGTATCCGTCAGTTGTCGACTGTTTACGAATTTTAATATCATAAAACACGCTATTTGGTCACGTTTTTACACTCTACTTACTGTGTTATACACGTTTTTAAACAAATTTGTCGAACAAATGTAAGTATTAGATTAATAATGAATTATTTCTTTACTCAAAATGCTTTGTATGTCGTATTAAACTACAGCTGTAGAAAGCACTGTGTGTCTAAATTGATGAAACGAGGCAGAGGCTCTAATTGTGTCTAAATTAATGAAACGAAGCAGAGGCTCGATATGTGTATAAATTAATGAAACAAAGCAGATGCTCGATATGTGTATAAATTAATGACACGAAGCAGAGGCTCTATATGTGTCTAAATTGATGAAACGAACCAGAGGCTCTATATGTGTCTAAATTAATGAAACGAAGCAGAGGCTCTATATGTGTCTAAATTAATGAAACGAAGCAGAGGCTTGATATTTGTCTAAATTAATGAAACGACACAGAGGCACGATATGTGTCTAAATTAATGAAACGAGGCAGAGGCTCGATATGTGTCGAAATTAATGAAACGAAGCAGAGGCTCGATATGTGTCTTAATTGATGACACGAAGCAGAGGCTCTATATGTGTCTAAATTGATGAAACGAAGCAGAGGCTCTATATGTGTCTAAATTAATGAAACGAAGCAGAGGCTCGATATGTGTCTAAATTAATGAAACGAAGCAGAGGCTCGATATATGTCTAAATTGATGAAACGAAGCAGAGGCTCGATATGTGTCTAAATTAATGAAACGAAGCAGAGGCTCTATATGTGTCTAAATGAAACGAAGCAGAAGCCCGACATGTTATTTTCCTATCTTCATTTAGCTCTATAAACTGATATCATAGTTACTAGACATAATTAAATAAATATCTTTAAAACTTTCTATTTTTTCTAATTTTAGGTTAAATAAAATAAGTGGAAATAACATCGCTTTCACAGAAAAAAATGTTGTCAGTGTATACGCCGGTTTAACTATATTTTAATGAAAACAAATAGACAGTTATATCAGATAAAGTTGATACTATATGCAGTTAAACTAAACAATATTTTACACTCACGTCTATTGAAAATCAAACTGTTAGAATTTGAAAAAGGAGACAGAAATACTTATTTGTTCGGTAATCTACTGTTAACGTTATCTGCCTTTCCGGGATCAACCGATTCATGGGCAACATATTGCAACGACGAAGCGTTCATCATGTGTAAACCGGAAGTTTGGGTGTTTGTACGGAAGGTCCACTTTAATTATTTTGCAGGTGATAATTACAAATAAAAGCAATTTATCAGCGGACCGATAAGTAGGAAAAATTACTAAATTCATCTTATTCATCGATCCTTTTCTAAAGGACCCCTTTCCTCATGCAAATGGCGAAGAAATACGCTACAATCATAATGGCAAGCTAACTTCAGCAGATCCGCATTCAACGGACTTTATTGTGGAAATCAATGTCCGAGATACCAATCGCGCACGGTACGGGCTAAAACTGTCAGTACACAATAATGTCGTCAGCCTAATGACTTACCCGACTGATTACTGTCATCTATCTATTTGAGTTTGTTTATCGTCGTACCGGTTGCCCATATCACCGACGTTCTCTGCAGAGATTAGTTATTTTGATGTTGTGGGGATAGTGCAAGATAAAGAAAGCATCCCATTCCAGAGACACCCCTGGTTCTTTTGCATGTTCAGCGTACATCACCGATACATAGGACCTAGGTTTAACAACACATCCTAAAGACAATTATTAATGTTAGTGTTGGATCGAACTCTGGGTTAACCGTCCAACGCGTTACGACTGGACCACTGATCCGCTTCTACTGATCACTGGAAAAGTATTTTGCTAAGCATTATAGCCGGTGTAATAAAATCTCCACAGAGCATCCATATAAATCCTCTCCAAACACGAACAAATAAATGCCAGTATAACCTTACATAAAATGTTCTGAAAAAGGTAGATAAATATTGTTTAAAGATTTATTTAGCTGTACTATTTACTCTGTTGACAAGTGAGTGTTTTAAACACACTTGAGAATTAGATCATCAAACACCTTTTAAGAAAAAGTGAAAGAAAAAAGGAAACGAAAACATAAAACAAGCAAACAAACAAAGAACGTTTGTTTCATCTGCCTCAAAATAAACTGAAGTAAATTAGGGAAATATTTTCAGCATTCGAAAAAAATAATTTGTTTTATGCCCTGTACAGAATATAATTAGGTTAACATACTATTTCATACTCGTGTATTTAAAGACAACTTCGTTCAAACAAAACATTCAAACAGAAAAGACGAAACCTGAATTTCATGATTACATTTTATCAATCTCATATAAGTACTTGTTCTTATTTTGAGGGAAACATATTTTATGAAAGCACTTACTACGCGAGTTTCTAGCATAATTGTGTTACCTATATGTTAAACTGATAACAAATAACGCTGATATTGAATTGATTTCAATAACATTAAAGAAAAAGAGAAAATCGCTGTTGACGCAATTATGTACGAATTTAATATTTTAGTATTCAATATTGCATTCGTCGTAAAAAAAGAAAAAAAGAAAAGAAAATTTAGCTCCCGGTTATGTCGACATAGAAGGAATTGGAAGTGTTATCCAGGAAATCGTGTTGAATGTTGCTAAATATGAAATATGTTTATATGTTGTTGTTGTTGTTGTTGTTTTATGATGTGAAATAAACTTAAATGCGTAATTAAGAAAACAATACCTCAATGAACTTTTGTTCATAAAATGTTATAAGCTATGCCTGAAGTGAACTTCCATACTGAAAGATTTTACATCTAAGAGTGAGTTATTTTTTCGCATTTGCTCTGAAAAAAAATAAATCTTAAATCTTTTTTGTCGAACCTCTTTAATAATTTTGTGTTTTCATTTTATATTCACATTATATTCCAGTAATAAGATATTCGTTAATTACGTAGGCAATAGATGAAATGGTTTCTGTATATTCGTCGTAATAGCAATTTGTATAATGTTTCATCAGTCACTGAACATACTTACATTTTTAATATTTCAGTAAATTTATACACTAAGAAACAAATGGCACAAATCAATTTTATATTACAGAAAACAGTAAGATACCAATGCAATTTTGAAGTGTATAATGAATGTGATAAGGACCCGCAATAAGTACAAACACACTTTAATCGTTATATTGTAAGTATTAATGTGGTATTATAGACTAAAGTTCTACTTTCTAAGCTTTCTTCATGTTTATCGAGCAAACATTTTACATTTGTTTACACATTTACTACTCTGAAACAGTGATAATAAGTCAATCAGAATACAAATAACGTAAATGTTATCTTTTCCTTAAATGCATGGACCGAAAATCATAATATAATATTAGCAAACACATTTTACTTCTTGCAGTATGAGGGCATGGGAAGGACCTTGTTTATTTACAGTAACACGATATAAAAATACAGTTACCCTTCAACAAATATTTACTTGGTACAATATTGTTTTGAAATAGGGATTATATAATATGAAATAGATAAATGAAAATCACTGACGTATGGAAAGAGCTGAATCGAAAGCACAAAAGTAAACTAATTAGTTGTTTCATTATTTAACAAACACATCAGATAACAAGAAATTCATATAATCTAAATATACGTCATTAATTCTTGTATACTGATTCTTATTAAGGTACTGGGAGCGTAATGCAGTACCTCCTAACTGAATAGTACTCAACAACATTAATTTGATAGTTAATATGAGACCTTTCCACCGAAAGCTGCGGGTCCGAACCCCAGTCGAGTTAAAAAAACAAATATAAGTTTTAAGTTTAATTTAAATTGTTACCTTATTATACAATAGACGGAGTGCTTACGTTATTTTATGTATTTATCAAATGCTATTAAGCCGTTAGGGTAGAAATGTTTGAAATGTGTTAGCATATCTGCAAGCTGACTAACTTAATATCAGAATAATTCAGGTCCTTTTTGAAAAGTATTTCACGTGTAAAATACTTTAAGGTGACTTTAGAAAATACAAGTACTGGGCTTCTTATGTCTCGGTTAAAAAGAAAAAAAAATCAACGAATTGCAAAACGATTTAGTATTTTAAAAATATCAACTTTAAGAAAAATGTTACTTTTCACCTTTTTTCAATAATTTTGAAACAAGTTTTCTGATTTTGCCTATGTCCTATTGTAGAATTTGTGAATGACCACGGGGAGCAGAGACCGTATATTAATACACAGTTAAAAGTATGTTCAAGTGGAAACTTATATACCAATCAAATAATATACCAACTACTGGCTACATTAATTGTGTAAATCTCCCAAAAACTGGCAGGAAAAAGATAATACCTCGCAAAATCTCGTCTCCATTACATCTGAGAGAACCACGATGAAGCGTGAAGGATATTGTCAATGACCTAATATATCATGGTATTTTAGGTGCTCGGTATTGCAAATCAGAAACTTCGAACTGAAAGAATGTTTGCTCTTGTTTCGCCAATACGTGTGTTAACTAGTGACGCTTTATTTTCAAAAAAATATAGGTTCATCCAGAATAACAGTGGGTGCCATGCTGTTATATAAAATAAAACTAGACTGTGACTTAGAAAAGTACGGCCACTTTTACGAATAAAACGCAAAATAAAGAAACGATGAGCAAGAAAGCAAAGTTAATGAAGAAACGTTTTAACTGTCTTAACTTTTTTTTCAAATATATTTTTGTTTGTTTATTTGTTTGTTTGCAAGTGACAAAACAAATTGGAAATGTTTCCGGTATAACATAATACACTTATCAGCATTATCCGATAGTAATATTTGTACTAGTCTACTCGTTATTATTTCCTTAAGCGGATTGACGTCAAACATTGAAAGGTCACGTGATAAATGTAGGACAGCAGTGTCAGCAGTGCAGTGTAAGTGTTACTTAGTCATTACCTTTCCAATTGTTCATAACATTTTCGAAAATACTTAAAATATATTAACTTTTGCACAGTCCCGTTGAAAATTCGGACTTTTACTTCATGAAAACAAATAATGCAATATATCATGCATTTTTCGACCAAAAAAACACTCGTGTGTGACAAAAAAAATGTTTGAAATTTATTAGCATATCTACAAGCTTACATACATACATCAGAATATTAAAAAATATTCAAGTTTTCATCAACAATACCCCTTCTGTTTTGAAATTTCACTGTTTTTTTTTTTTTTTTGCTTTCTGGTTGGCTACATCATACGCAAATCTGTGAAATCTAGTAATAAGTAACATTCTGCAGACATGTTATTCAATCTATATCACTTTAAATAGTCATTGTGTGACACAGATGCTAGATTGGTCTTCTTGAAAAAGTCACAGACACTTGGGGTAAAGAAATAGTACTTGTTTCACAAATGCGAAGACATAAGGCACTCATATACCAAGTTTGGTGCCTGTCTGAGAACGTTTCAAAAATTGCTTAAATTCACTAATTTGCATTATAAATATAAAGATATAAATGTTTGTCACATATAAACATTCAACACGCGTTGATTTACATCGCGTATTTTTCTCGTTCAAAGTATATCACATGCAGTACTGATGTCATGCGACGCAGAAATGATTTATCTTCACGTTCATGTAACTCAAAATACCTGTTATCCTTGTCTGCCAACACAATTCGTAGCGAAACACCAACATTTCACAAAATTTCCTTCATTCATGTCATTTACACAATCTTTCGAGAATTAGTCTGCTTGAAGAGAATTATAATCAAAGAGAACATATTCTGTGAGGAAACTGTCAAGTGTGCAGACTTAAACATCACTTTAAACATCATAAAAACTATCATAAAATAAAAAGGGGGTATTGCTTTTTTAAAAATCAAAGTCAGTGTTTATTGGTGAACATTTTTTGTTTAATTTTGAAATGTCAGTGCAAGGAAGAAAAAAAAATCGATTTACATAGTGATTACCGCATGGGTTCCTACGTGTACCGCGCCGTGTATTAAAAAACTAGGGAAGTTAGGAACCAGCAGAGTACCTGTCGAAAGATTGTGTAAATTGATGAAAAAAACGTTGAAATTCGAAACAAATTAGATGTTTTCTCTTGGCTAATTCTCACAGCGGGTCTTTTCGTGTACATTCTGAAGATAAATCATTTCTGCGTCGAAAGACACTTTCTTTACCCCAAGTGTCTTTGGAAAAAGTAAGAGTGTTTGTACCGCTATGTCACGTGTTTTTATGAAATAAACAGAAGCAGTTACAACTGTTGGAAATTACTAGTATTTAAGTATTTTGACCATGTAAAAAGAAGCCGAAATTGTCAGAAATATCACCGTTTTTCAGCTTTAACCAAACGCTGTTTTTAACATAATATATAAGATTACAGGAAAGAAGACTAAACATCAGAACCTCGCTTGCACGTTTTTAATTACTTTTTTCCAAAGGCTTTAAAAAGAAGAATTAAACTGAATATTCGTTCGTTCATTCATTCATTCATTCATTCATTCATTCATTCATTCATTCATTCATTCATTCATTCTTTCATTCATTCATCCATCCATTCATACGTTCGTTCGTTTGTTCGTTCGTTCGTTCGTTCATTCATTTATTCATTCATTCATTTCTTTCTTTCTTTTTTTCTTTCTTCTTTCTTTCTTTCTTTCTTTCTTTCATATATAAAAAATGACAAGCTATAAACAACGTAAAGAGAAAGATACATTCATCTTATATTAGACACTCATAGATAAAAAAGAAAGAAAAGAACACGGTTTCGCGCTGGTTCTTTTATGATAATTATTTAGTCACCGTTTTGGTCGAATTAATTATACAATCACTATATACCCAAATATCTAACTTTTTTTGAAAATTTTGATAACTATTGAATCGGTCTGCATAATGTCTTCCACTTTGCACTGGCTTTGATCTTACGATCCTCACGATCTGGCAGTTATCACGGCACATCGCTAATATGCTCAGTTAATACTTCAAAATGGATGAAATCACTTAATCCTTGTCGGGAACCAGTTGATTTTTATTTGGGGTTTGTGCGGATTGAAAGTTGTATGCCGGATATTTCTTGGCTTTTTGTCGCTTAAATAAATCAACAGGAAATTTTGATAGATTGTTATAATAACAAAATACCGAAATTCAAAATACAAAATTCCTCGAAAAGGAATTCCGGGAAAATTGAATGGTCATGCTTATGAAAAAAATTGAATGACACTGTTTCTCTTGACTGCTTCTTTCCAGAAATCGCCAAAGGAAATATCTCCACAAGCTAATGAGGGACATTGCTGATAACAAATTATCTCCCTTACTCAGATAACATCAAAGGTAGACCAAATTGCACTTTGGTCCTTTCAGCTGGATTCCACTGACTTTATCCTTGTTTCTCTTTGTGATTGTCTTGACTTTTAGTTGTGAAAATTGTCACTTACATATTAAATAAAAAGTTTGGATTATCAAAAAAACAAACATTATGGTGTTAGCAATAGATGTTGCTAATCTAAATGTTTAATCTGACTTTCATTGTTGCAAATAACTACGCTTAATTATACCATAACAAAAGAGAAAATAGCGATGAAAGCAGAGGAAACCAAATGGAAGGACCAAAGTAATATTAGAGAGTATTCAGGGTAGATAATCCACCAATGTTCCCCATTAATTGAGATTTGAAATTGAAGCTTCATTAAAAAACTGTAGGATTTAGTTTATTATGTTTAACCTACGTGTACTTTCGTATACAGGTACCGGACCCAGACTACACTCTCATTCCTTTTCAACTTTACATCAAACATGAACATGTATATTCTAGTGAAACTATTTATGAAGAACAAACAGACACTAAAGGAAGACGTTCATTTACCACCTGAGAGTATTTTTATTCCTTCAACTACAAAAGTCCGTTCGTTCATATATGATTCTTTATAACATTTTCCATTTATTTCCGTATGATGCTGAATGATAAAGACAGTTCAAAAAATAGGTGCAGCTGTATACAGGTATTGTACGACATTATAGTGTCGTTATTTTTCCATGACTTATTTTAATATTCGTAGAAGTGTTGTAAGTTAAACGTTTTGTGAACTATATAGTCTCTGCATGCATGAACAACAGCTTAACCAGCTCAAAATAAATTATATTTAAAAGAAATATAATCATCACAAAAATCAAAATTAATGTAAAAGATTGCACACTGCAGAATGCAGCGGTGTTGACTGTAAAGATTCAACATACGTTTGATGAATTATTCCCTTTTCTGCAGCTTTCTTTTATGTTTTGAAATGATATGCACTTTAATCTCGTTAAGCTGTCAAAATACGGAATGAAACGTGTTGCGATAGAACGAAAACAGGGCACACAACATTCTACGGTTCCTTCAGTAATTTTTGCTGGGAACTAGATACGAAAAATAACGGAAATACGCTCAAAGATTCGGAAGTTCTTTACGACTTTAACTGGAATGAAAAACAAACCATCAAACAGTAATCAATTATAATAGTATGTTTTATTTTAAAATAAACAGAAAAAAAATATCGCCGGCCAATATAATTTTAGAAATCAGTGCGAGTTCAACGTTTTGCAGATATAGAGCTTGAAAAGTAGAATATCTGATAAATACTGACTTTTTTGTTTATTTCTACGAACGGTTACCACTGTTAGTATAAATAAATATAAAACTACATATTACAAAATTCGGATTATTTTCGAACACCGGTAACCATGTTAACGGCTATTAGACTACGTATTCCAGATCAAGGCCGTCTGCCTATGTGCTAAGAAGTAATTTTGTTCTTTATAAATTTTATTGCAAACTGTACAATTGTTCAACCAAGTCTTTCAAGATATTCAACTTTTCGTCTTCTCGAAAACATGTATACTGAAAACAAACGGAACTGTCAAACATTCATATATATATATATATATATATATATATATATATATATATATATATATATATATATATATATATATTTTTTTTTTTTTTTTTTTTTTTTTTCAAGAAATAACTTTTTTTTCTAATGTAAAATTTTAATTTTCGGTAGCGCTTTCAATGCTTTTTATCATATCTTCAGCCGAAATGGTTGACATTCAAAAAAAAAAAATACACAAAAACATATGACGTAATGTCATTAAAAAGCGGGAACGTAAAGTACACTAGACACGTCAACGCATTATAAAATTAAGAACACTTCAAAAAATAACTTTTTACAGTACATTTCGACATAGTACATAGAATGCATGATTTATTTAATAAAGGGAGATAATATAATTTAAGTAGTTGTGAATATTTAATCTACAATAATTCTTTTTCTTTCAAAAAACTGAAGAATACCTACACAAATAATTGTTTTCTATAATATTTTGATATTACATGCTAATCTTTTCTAAAGCAGAAACCCGTATGAAAGTTTAGTACGATATCTAATAAATTAAGAGCAAAAATTGAATATACTGTTTTTAATGAGATAAAAGGGGAAGTAATCTAAATTACATATTAATTCATGTTTATACTAGAAAAACAAGCTATTAATTTTATTTTATGAAAAAAGTTAAAATTTTCCTTATGGTACAAAAAATTAACCTAATGCAAAAATATAACCCTAGTCAATGCAATCCTATGATTTGACATTATAACATACATACATGACACTATTTCCAAAGTTTATACAGAAAATAACTCTATATAGTACTATTGAGCTGCGGACTTAACAATCTAATTAACTGCATCTCTTTCTCCTCTCTGAAACGTCACTATCAATAAGAACTTAGTACAGAGGAAAGACACTGAATTTACCTCCTGAACAACTATGCAAGTGTTTATTAACCTTCAGCATTCGTAAATGTTCTGTATTATTCTGTTGTCTATGAACAGTAATCCGGCGGCATAGTTCATTTTTTGTTTGACCAATATAGAACTGCTTACAATTGTCACAGATGAGTGAATAAATAAAATTTTTTTGAAATGCAGTTCATGCTTTGTTTGACATTAAATGATTTTCCGTTACAAAACTGTATTTTGTGTCCTTCAACTATAACAGGACAGGTTTTACATCTGCTTCTGTAACACTTAGAGATTGTCGGTATGGCATTACTTTCTTCCATATCAAACCTTGAAGATGATCGATTGTTACTCTTTTATGATTACATTTATTAATAAACTTGTTAATAAAATACTATTCATTAAATTCCGAACTAATTTGAATTACTTTTGTTTGTGCACATCCTCATACTTTACATGTTACCCAGTTAAATTTTATCATGCTTATGGCATATCTCGTGTACGCCAAAGTAAACTTTCTGTCAGTATATCTATTTAAAAAGATATGTTACCTATCGTTATCTCAGACATTGCAGTTCTTTATATATATTTTCGTATGCTTCAAGTAGATACGATGAGGATCTTAACTAGTCCGTTCTAGAAATGAGTAGTAACTACATATAATGATCCCGCACATTATGTACATGTATATTATCAGTCTATGTTTGGTTCCCGTATCCTGTAATATATCATGTCCGTATTCTTGATCCGTACATGTAATATAATTAGTCCGTATATGTGTCATGTACGGCTTTTAGCTTTCCCGTATTCATTGAAAATACAATTCCGTATTTCCTACGTATATCTACAGTATACAAAGTCCGTATTCTTGCCCCGTATATGTGTCATATACGCTTTTAAGCATTTCCGTATTCTATGTGTCGTTGTGACATTTTTTCCATTCAAATGAACAACTGGATACAAACAAAACTGTTTGTAAACATTTGTACATAATTAAAACTTAATACATGAAAACATTACTTATAAAAATAATTTGGCTGTAGTAAGTTCGTTCCGAACACTTTCGAAAAAACACACTCCGCGTTTTGCATTTTTTTCTGTGCATTTTACTAATCCTTAATCAAATTGAATTGTGTATTCAATATTACGTAAATTCTATTTAAGACCGAATATATTGTTTTATTATGCCATCGACAAATTTGTATTAAAAGTTTTATCTATTCTAGACATTCCTTTTAAGTTTAAAAAAATAAAAATATAAAAATAAACGCTCGGTACTATTTGTGTTGTTTGTTTTCATTTATTGAAAAATAGAAATTTGCATCATGTCTTTTCTTGCAGATAAAAAAAAAGAGTTACACCTTACCCCCACTGAAGGCGTAGCTATCTCGACGCTTTCGTAACAATACAAACACGTGGAAGGCATTTTATGAGGCATTCACATGAACATTTTATATTTTAGTAAACTAGTTTTATCAAGCGCCATAGAATGAAACTATTTTAAATACGTTTACTTTGAGTTAGAATGTATTTAGTGAGTATCGTTAATTTACATAATGAGCGATATCTAAACATCAGTAACTTTTCGACTTCTGTGTTCGCAATAATTCAATGTTATTTTACGTCACGTAAATCATTTATACTTCCATTTTTATTTTTGTGATTTTGTTCTATTAAGTATTATTCATAAGTGTGAAATGTGAAACAAATAAATAGTGACGTCTGCTTAAAATGTTAATAAAGTCTGGTATCAGTTGGTGATGAAAATGAAAACTGCATTTCCGTTATTTGGCTGTTTATTAAAACTCATCGTTGGGTCAGACTGTTTCGTTTGGACAAAACTGAGTAGCACGTAGATTGTGATTTTGCAAAATGTTAAGTATTGTTTTTACTTTTAATTTGAATTACATATAAAACGATACGTCCGACACTTTCTGATTTACTGAATTTAAAAAAAAAACAAATACAGGCATCCCGTTCGTCGTTATATCAGTACTTTGTTTAACGTCTTAATCATTCAAGAGCAAAAAAAGTTAACCTCTTACACTTTATATGACAAATAATGATCTAAACTTTTTGATGAGGAGACCCTAACACAGATATAAACAAATACACTTAATTTTGAGGCAAATTACGATTTATTTGTATTTGGCTACACAGCACATACTTAAAGGTCATGTGACACGACTATAGCAACTTTTTCTATTCAAAATGATCATAATGTACTGATTAAAATGGTTTAACTGCGGAATTACGAAAATATTGTTTTTGATAAGAAAAAACGTGTTTTTGATGATCGGCTGTTTCCGTTTCGACATCGGTACTTTCCGCCGCAATTTTTGGCTGTGACGTAGATTTATCCCTACTGTACCAGGCAGTAGTGCAGAATTACACTGCTCGTAACACATCCATTTTTTAATGAAAAATTACACTAAACCACAAGTGCAAGAAACATGATAAAGGCACACTTATAAAATTAACATGCTATAAATTGTAAGTTAAATAAAATAATGTGATTACTTCTCGATTTTTATAAGTAAATTCAAACTTTGTGCCGGGAGAACGGGTTGTATTTTTACCTTAATAAATATTAATAAATATTCTAATTTCTTCCATGTTGTGGTTCTATATAAAACTATCTCCTCCACGTTTTTACATGCTGCGTAACACCTCCTCACTTGATGTTTACGTCAAAAACAAATTATTTTTCATTTAAGGGTAGCAAAGTTGAAGTGAATTTAGGTGATCTAATGTGTTAACATTTGTTTCACTGGAATGGAAATTCACACTACAGTGTATTTTCACGTTGGGATATTGTTTGAAAAATAATAATATGGCATGTCCATCAAGTAGAAATTTGTGTCTGCTTATAAATTAATATCCAATGAAATGTCAAAGATCCATAAATCACGCCTTATACTGTGGGATTTATGCAAATTAACCTGCCCAAAAGGGACCCTTGTATATTCTACAAAGCTGTCAAAACAAAGCAATTAACTTTTTTATGGCCCAATCAATGATAAAGTTGAGACAAATAGCAAAATTGTATTGCAAGTGATCTTACAAATTGATTGTATTACTTTTGATCAGTCACACTTGTGAAAACATTATGTAATAGCTTGTTCCGATGATTTTTAGTTAAGAAGCTGCCATGCAGATACATATTTTAATAAGATAATTTAATGTAATGGATCTATTTATGATAAAAATAAAAATCATTCGACTTCTAAATGTGAACAAATTATTTAAAAAAAAAAATGTGTTTGTGTTATGATTTTGACATAGCTTTTAGGGCTTCTTCATATTATTTGTTCTTTGATCATTATTGTTTTGTTTTCAAAAAAATGTAGATATGTAGATAGATAAATGAAAAAAGATAGGCATTTATAATGAAAAACAATTATAGATCTAGTCAAAGATTACTTACACGTACCTCAGGCAAAATATACCACAGACAAATAAGCAACACATCACTGTAAGGAGAATGTTTTTATGGAAAAAAATCTCTCGATTGGAGTTAGTTTATCAAGTCTTCCAACAAACGGATAATCGGATAAAAATAAGCATGTTCAAAATATTTTTGGATCAGTTACTTGAAAAATATCTCTTAGTCTAGATATTTTCACTGATGTATCTTTTAATTCTATAACCCTGATTAAACTAGCCTCTATATAATATTGCTCATTGGCTTCGTAATTCCATCAAAATTACAAATTATTTATTTAAAAAAATCTTCAATGTATATTCATGATGTTAGCTTATCTTGTTCAATTTTGTTTTTTACTATATTCAGTCTACATTTTCACTTTCAATCATAATTTTAAAGTTTTTGTTAACAATACAGGCAGCTGTGTAAAGTGGCAAGGGATAAATGTGCGTCACTTCCGGTTTCGCTCATGACAGGTGCGCGCGACCAAGTGCGTAAAATATGGACTTTAATTTGCTATATTAACAACTTTAAGATGAAAATTACCTGCGGAAATTTGTAAAACAGTCATTGTCAGATATATATTTTTCGCTCATATGAAAATTTCGAGGTCAAAAATTCGTGTCACATGACCTTTAATACAATATCTATCTACGATTGTAAGAAATAAAGACATAACTAAAATTACCAAACATCTTGAGTAGTTGTTAATTTATTAGCATCTCTCTATTTAATGAACAGTCTAATTTAAAAAAAAAAGAAACAAAAAAGAACAGGTTCAGTTACTGGTGTATTGTTTTTAACTTAATCACACAATTAAAACGCCTGAATGCAGCGCATGAAAATCTTTAAGTGTTATAAATATCAATAAAATTCTGAGCGCATGGAAAATTCCATTTATTCTTTTTCAACTGAGACTCTATTTTCTTCAGTTAATTGTAACTGTTTAATTAGTCATAGCTGATCATATCAAAATTCAACTTGTGAGTTAAAACCAAGCATTTAAGGTTAACCAGAGTTCATATTTAACAACTACATGCTACCAAGAGGAACACAGAAATATAGTGAATGGCATTTAAATACCTGTTGTCATTTAGAGCTCACTTGTTTTTACAGTATTTGTTTAAACGATTTTGCTTGCTAAAGAAGCACACGACAAACAAACTTATATATGATTCCCATTCTATAAATATCGCTTGGTAACATGTACCTGGAATTTTATAAAAAGAGTGTATGTTTAGCTTTCGTCAAAGATAATATAACTATTAAAAAGGTATAATAAAAAATAAATAAAAGCTATGCATTCTCCTCACTTGTCTCATTTATTTAGTTTGTTGTTGTTGTTGTTGTTTTGGCCATATATTTTATTTGCGACTTACTAAAGCTGATTGGTTAAGAAATCATTCACAACAGATGCGGAGCGTCTATATCTAACTTTGCACTTCTGATAAACATCCCATTGTTTCTGTATTTAAACAAATAGTTTAGGTTCTTTGAGATAATCAATTTTTTGCAGATATTTACAGAATTTAATATCAACATGTTCATCAGTAAAATATCTTTTACGGTATGAACCCAGTTTCTTCTAGATTTGACATTAGCACAACTTTAAAAATGTATCAGTGTTTGCCCGATGAAAGAGTTGGTTGTTCTGTTCTCTTCCACGAATTTATTTTATTTTATTTTATTATTATTTAAAGAGTCGAATATAACAACTCGCATTTAGGAATGGGTCTGTACAAGACTATCAGTAATAACTGAAAAGTCTTATGGTGTACAAAAGTATGTGTGCATAAGATTGTAAATACTTTTTTATACTTTAATTCAATATTCAATGATAAATTTAACGGAAATGTACAATTGCTACTATATGAAGAATGATATTTAGAAGGGAACTCACTGCGATTTTATATCAATTAAGTAAGTTTTGTACTGTGTATTGCTAATGGGGATTTACTACTGTTATTGCACAACCTCTTGAATAATTTCATTTGTTCTGTTGTTTTTAATTTTCTTAAATGAAACGAATTTTACCGTGTAAGAGTAGAAGTAAAACAGAAGGTAAGTGTTTTCTGCAGTTCTACGCGTACCGTTTTAAAAATATTAGTTAATAATAAAACTTGTCCAGGAAAAGTAATGGGTGAGCGGGATTTGCCGTTCTTAACGTCGCTTTCTATAAATTACAAACTATAGTTTCCTGCATTATCATAGTCTGTGTGTTAACCTTAGTCTATATTTATTGTAAGTTGTAACTATATCGTATTTTGATGTTTATATCAATGTCTTTATTTTTACTTTTTTCTGTTTTGAATTTAATGAGACCGAGCTTTATATTTACTTCACTTTAACATACGTCACATGACCAGGATCCGGTTGCTCTACACACTTAGTACATCTTCAGTTTAGATACATACACGCTTACGATTACCATTTTGAACTTGCATTACGACAATGACATTTCACGGCACTTAAAGTGTTCATACTACAAGTTGTTGTAAAATGATATATCCTTCGAACGACTGACACTTTTGCAAGTTTTTTCCTAGAGACCCCCTACCTCCAACTTTAGTCTCTCAGTCCGACTGGGCACTAAACTGGAATATTTTAACCTTATGAAAATGTGATTTAGTGGTGTGTGACATAAATTCGCGCGTAAGAGCTCGTGATTCTATGAAGTGACGTCATGCGCAGCGCGTCAAGGCAATGTATGCTCGGCCAACTTAAAAAAAATGGAAGGAATCACCCAGTTTCAGTGATCCAGCATGCATAGCTTTGTCTCTCTCCTCTACCTTGAATATTCATCTTTTCGAATAATACAACATTTTGGCAGGAAAGGTCAAGTGACACGCACCTGCTCAGAAACATGCGTTGGCGGTAAAAGTCAAATTTTCCATTTTGTCGAATTTGCACGGACATACGTTTTTAAATAGATATAGCGGTTTCCAAAATTCGTCCTTGACCTTGATCACGTGACATCCTGTATTCTGCCATATATACTTTTCAATGCAGGGGCCGCATCCATATTTTTCTTGTTTGATTTATTGTTCTTCTTAGACTTACTGCGTTTCTACAGCTCATTTCGCTTCTTAAACTCATTCCGCTTCTTTGACTAACTGCACATCTTTTACTTTCTGTGCTTCTTAGATTTAAGGCGCTTTTTACACTTTCTGCGTTTTTTAGACTTACTGCGCTTCTAAGACTTACATCGCTTTTTAGACATACTGCGCTGCTTCATCTTATTAAGATTCCTGGACTCACAGTAAGCACACTTGATGACAACATATGAGAAGTTTTGTTAAAGGAATAATAAAATTTGATCATAGTCTTACAAAATTGATGCTTATTTGAGATCGACCGTTTCAAGAAATATTAGGTGTTGTGTTTGGGTTCTATAACAAGAAGTGTTTACCTTTAAGTGGCTTTAATGGCTTTAAGTTGTTTTTCATTCTAATGTTTTACTTCCTGGAGTGAAAACTCCCTTTTGAAATAGCATACTTTGCCCTCCAGAAACAAAACAAAAAACTAGATGGGTGTTCAGTTGAACTTGGATACTTTGTTTTCTCAGTCTTGGATAATAAATAATAAGCCAAGTTAAACAAGAGGCCCAATTGAAAACAATTTGAGTGGGGGAGGGCAAGTTCCTAGTCATATAAAATGTTTTTTTTTTCTTGAGGGGGGGGGGGAGGGGGAGGGGAGGGTGCCTGGTGGGACTGTTGAGGGTGGATGGGGAGTCAAGTAACTATGTATTTAAAAAAAACGGGGAGGGGGCGTGGAAGCGTCAAGTATCTACATCTTAAAAAAATAATAAAAAAAAAAAATGGTGGTGGTGGGAATAAAGAGGTGGGGACGTGAGAGGGGGCTGCAAGTGGTGAGTACTGATCCATCTCATGTAAGTTAAAAGTTTATTTCAAAGCTTAAGAAGTTCTTTTCCAAGGAGAAAAAAAGAACTATTTTTGGTGTGGGGGAAAGGACTGAAGTAAATTCATATTTACATATTAAAAAAAAACAATTATAATAAAATGATTTTTATAGGGGGTCCCATACGGGGGAGGGGTAGTGAAGTACCTACATATTAAAAACATGAAATAAAAAAGAATGGGGGTTAACGCGGGGAGGGGGATAGGGACTTGCTGGTGATCAAATATTTCAAGTTTGAATGCAATTTCTTTGACACTTTTTTGAGAAACTGACATTAACAAAAAGGTTAATAAAGAAATTTTAAGTTGAAAACGGGGCATAACTTTGAAAAAATGAATGTGAGGGTTACCTGCCCTTGAGAAATGGTATCGCATTTTGATAGTTATTTTGATTTCATCAAAATTGAAACTTACGGCTATTAATTGTGTAACACATATATTATCAAATGTTGCCTTAAATTGACATATCTAAGTAAAATGTTTACAATATAACACATGTTCTGTTGTTCATATTTAACAGAATAAAGAAAGTAAATAAATGCTACGTAAAGATTTTTGCTAGAGAAGTCCGAATTAAGTTACCAAATTTATTTGTGAAGCAATCTATCGCGTCTGTATCAACAGAAAATGAGTAGCGGGATTTTGTTCACTTTTATATTTAGTAGTTCTGATAATGTGCACAACATCAAATAAACTGTTCCCTCTCTTTTTTTTTTTCACTTAAGAATAACAGACTTTTCAAGTTTTATTTAGAAACATCCTACTGACAAATACTCTCACGAATGGTTTAGTTTTTCAGATATCTAATTGTTACTATTTCAATTGTTTTTTTTTTTCAGGATTTAAATAAAAATATGTTGTAAAGTGAAATCAAGCTCAGAAAATAATAATAATAATAAAGTAGATAATAACAGTCTCACATTTAAGTTTGAATGTCAGCCATAATTATATAAGGTCTTTATACATTGTTATAAACACAATGCACGAACGAATCTTAGAAAGAAAGAACAAAAGACAAACAAACAAACAAACATACAAACAAAAGTAAATGTTTAACTCATGTGTTAATATATTTGTTTGCAAAAAGAGTTTGAAGTCAAAGTTTTACTTACATGCTCCGGGATCTTCTCTTTCATTAGAATGAACATTTATTCTAAGCCCTTTACATAAAATATTAACGAAAGGTACAATGTGGAACATTATTCAAATTATGTTGAACGAAATGCTAGGTAATAAACAATCGCTTACCCAATGATCCTGAAAAGAAAGAAGAACATATGTGAATTAGATAATATATTTTAATTCTTTCAAACAGATAAGGACAAAATGAAGGATAAGACACGAAGTATTTCTAACAATATTTCACAAAATGTGATTGAAAAATTACTGGACTAAAACATAGACAGTCTTACTTTACTATCGTATAGATAGTATATCTGTATAGATATTGATAACAAATAACAATGAAACGTTAAATATTCGATTAGACATGATATTACCGAATAAATAATTCAAAGTAAACCATTTAAGGGTTAGTATCAATACAACTATAAAAGCTCTCCCTGAGACATATATGAAATGTATGTGATATAAGATCTCTCAGTTATAACATTAAGAGATATAACACTCTTTTATATAAGTAAATTCATTCCTCTGCTTCGTTTCTTATTTTTTACTAAATATTTCTTATGGAACAAACGCTAATCCTTCAATTACATCATTGTTGGCGTAGAAGTGCGGTATAAGATCGCTACCCATTTCTCTATCAAAAACTCAGTTTAAAAAACGCGTTTGTTAAAAAAGAAATGTTTCTTCTTTCTCACCATTTAACAATTGTGCTTAGTGTACATGATTTTTATAAAAGACTACTCGTTGAATGTTTGGCATAAAAAGCGTCAAAATGTCCTGTAGTTAACTAGAGCTCGAAAAAAGAAAAATCTTGCAACAAGGCCCAAATCTTTGCTTCAGGATTTGTTTAAATACAAATTAATCGAAACAGAAAGATATATTTGTTTACGTTCCATCAGCTAGTTCTAGTTCATTTTACACGGAATACACAATAAATGAACACGTCAAGCGTCTTAAAAAAAGGCGTAGTTTATTTATTTATTTAATTCACATCTCTTGGTAAGCAAAGTATATTAATCCTTTTCGATGAACGTTTTCTGCATTCAGGAACGTAGCTAGGCATATTTCAAATACACACACGCTCATAAGAAGATTGAGGGGCTGGAAGCGAAGATCTCTGAAGCCAAAAATAACATCAGACAAGTTAGAAGAGTTAATTCGTTACTAAATTTTCATAAAAGCTAATCAAAGAAAATAATGAGACGTTATACAGTTTAAATACGTTTCACGATTTGTGACATGTAGAAGAATACCGTGGTCGTGTTTCGAATAAATTATATATTTCGAATTGGCTTAACAGGACTTTTACAATAGAGAACGTGATTTTCATTTCTACAAAAATCCCGCCTCTGAAGACGAAGAAGCATGACAACCAAAATTATGTTTAAATGTTTCATCCTTTAAATATCCCTGTAGTAGTCGCAAAAATGAAAACGTCACCATTATAGCATGTTTGGATGATAAAATATAACAATAATTTCCCTATTCGTCTTTTTTTAGATAATACAATTAATTAATTCCTTAATTATTGACTGGTATAAAGTAACAGTTTGAGTTTGTCATTTTTCAAATCAAATAAACTATAGCTGAAATTTTAACAAACAACGGTAACTAAATTCCGTTAGCTTCTTGATTATCAGTTTTTATTTTTATATGAACATTAGGATTAAACGAAGAACAACAAGAATCATACGCAATCATATCTCTATAGAAACGTTTGTATTATTATAATGTTTTAACCAAACAAGTATAAAAGATACATAGATTGTTTTGTTCATTTGTCTTTTGTTTTAAAGAATCTTTATTACAAAACACCGGTAGAAATATATCCTAGTCTATCAGTTGCATGTAGTGAAATATAACATTTCAAACATTTCACATGGCGGATTCAACTTCTGGTTCTATAAAATATGCAACTTATGATACGATATGAAGCTTTTGAGTCTGTATAATCGCCCATAGTAGTAATTTCTAAGTTTCTTTTTTCTGGTTAAGAACGTTCATCAGATATTATATTATATCCAAAAGGAAAATCTTTCATTTATCCAAATTAACACTTTTTACAATGACTATAATTAATTAAATTACGACGGGATTGGAATTAAAAACTGTTGATCACTAACAACTATCCCACCCTTCCTTGTTATTTTTGTATTTTTTTCAAATCATTTGCGTTTATTTTTAACGTATTTATCTGACAAATAATGTTTAGGTATTGATGATGCATAGCAAAGTTGTACCATTTCCAAAACTTTATAAATACCCCTGGATTAAACCCAGATAACAAACACAACGCGGCAGGTACAATGGTTACAAATGAATTAACAAAATATGAACTTATTTTCAGTTTATACATTTTCGATTTATAACAGAACACATCTTCAAATAATAAGGTTTGATCAAAGCTATCAACGGAAGGAATAACTAATAACATTTAAGTCGCAGTGGTGACTGATTAGAGGAGTGGAGTTTGCCTAAATACATACATCTCGCGTAAGAGCGCGACGCATGAGAGTCACATACTATCCCAATCTCCTCGCAGTGATCTCCCTTTCATTCTTTGGAAAGATGATTTCAGCTATATATAAATGTATGAACTTTTTTTAAAGAATTTATTTATTCCCTGTTTTGTTTAGTTACAATTGGAATTGCAACTATTAAACATGCCTTAGTGTAATGAAATTAAAAAAAGAAGTAACTTGAGAAAAAGTTTAAAATTGTGTTTATTTACTTTCGACCATCATCACGTGACATGCCTGTCGGCAGTAATAACTGTACTGAAAGTATGGAAGGGAAGTAACCGCTGTGTAGAGTTTGATAATATCCGTAAACAAAAGGAAGAACACTCCGAATCTGTCTGAATTAAGCGATAATCGTTTGCTTATTCTCAACAATTGATTAACGGGAACAAATGTTGATGAAAACTCGTAATTCCCTTAACATATAAATTGTTGTCAGAGAAGACTTTCTGTTGCAAAAAAAAAAACACAAAAAAAACATGCAACTAAATCGGAAGTTAGAACAGGTAATATCCGGGTCCGTTGACAGAAAAAGTAGCCGTATCTATTAAATATCTATTTATGCCAAGAGCAAACTATAGATATGCCATGTACATCAACATTGTCTTAAACATTAATCAGAAGTCAAAATGCCACCATAAACGCCATTATGATATAATTCAAGCGTTCACAATGACATGAAAACTATTTAACAGATGAAAGGCAACAAAACAGTCAAAGATAGTCTTATGTGTTGAATACAGAAGATCAGATGTAGCAGACGATCAAATTTCGAGCAGACATTGAAAAGTATACATGTTCAGTCCCTTTAATTCATAATATATTAAAGTTCAATATTGTGCCTTATATTAATGTTTACTTAAATAGATTTGTTTGGTTTAAAGGATTGTATGTGTTTTATTTTTCAGGGGATGTATTGTTACATAAACATTGCGATGCAGATTGCAACTATATGCACACCGGATACAGTTTATGTCATCTCAATCAAGCAGACGGGTCAATAATGTAACTTTAGCAGACGACAATAGGCTGTACCGTCTGTTTGAGAAAAAGTTATTTTTTTTTTAGTTTTAAAGAAAGACGTCAACGATGGTCATTGTTAAAACCACTGAATTCTAGTTATAATGAAGCTTTTTATCTGTTCTTTACTATCATGTCTGAGACCTTTGTTTTATAGATATACGCCAACTTTAAATCGATTACTTTCCACAAGTTCTTGATTTAAATATGGTGAATTTATCATCATCCTAAAATGCTCAATCATTAACAGGTCATGAAGTAATCGTTTTATATATTACTTAACTGTTGGTGTTTTCCTTACAACAACTCGATTGTGTGAGTTTAAAAATGTAACAAAAATGTTTCTTTTCTAGATAATATATTTTATTTCGAAGTAAAGATGTATATGAATACAGAAAACGCGGCACATCTCCTTTACATAGAATAGTTACGTGAGCGTTATGCAGGCATCCTGGTACCTTCTAAAAAATGTGAAGAAACATGGAAAATTCAAATACATCGTAATTATAAGACTGCCAAAGTGCTTCTTTGTACTTATGAACGTTTACACGGAAGACCGGGAAAAAAACACGGGAAAGTTTTCGAATCAATATCTCTTTTAGCAGAAACAACATATAGAAATAAAGAATATTCATTACTATTTCCACATCAATTACAAAATAGATACACTCATTACTTTATTCTCAAATTTCTGTACGGTGGCCTGACCAGAAGAAGCAGTCATTGTAAAAAACATTTGCAATATCTCTTACTTAACCTCGGATCTCTTATATATTGTTAATCCATTAAAGTGAATCTATCTATCTATCTATCTATCTATCTATCTATCTACCTATCTATCTATCTATCTATCTATCTTTCTTTCTTTCTTTCTTTCTTTCTTTCTCTCTTTCTTTCTTTATAGAGAAAAACAGATAGATAGCTAGATAGATAGATACATATTCAATCTCTAATATCATAAAACACGTTTTCTAGTCACGTTAATACACTCTACTTACTGTGTTATGCACGTTTTTGAACAAGTTTGTCGAACAAATGTTAGTATAAGATTAATAAAAAATTATTTCTTTACACAGAATACTTTGTATGTCGTATAAAACTACAGCTAAAGAATGCACTGTGTGTCTAAAAAACTGACACGAAGGAGAGGTTCGATATGTGTCTAAATTTATGAAACGAAGCAGAGGCTCAATATATGTCTAAATTGATGAATAGAAACAGAGGCTCTATATGTGTCTAAATTGATTAAACGAAGCAGAGGCCCTATATGTGTTTAAATTGATGAAACAAAGCAGAGGTTCTATATGTGTCTCAATTAATGAAACGAAGTAGAGGCTCGATACGTGTCTAAATTGATGAAATGAAGCAAAGGCTCTATATGTGTCTATATCAAGGTAACGAAGCAGAGGCTCGATATATGTCTAAATTGATGAAACGAAACTGAGGCTCTATATGTGTCTAGATTAAAGAAATGAAGCAGAGGCTCGATACGTGTCTAAATTGATGAAACTAAGCAGAGGCTCTATATGTGTCTAAATTAATGAAACGAATCAGAGGCTCGATATGTGTCTAAATTGATGAAACGAAGCAGAGGCTCTATATGTGTCTAGATTAAAGAAATGAAGCAGAGGCTCGATAAGTGTCTAAATTGATGAAACGAAGCAGAGGCTCTATATGTGTCTAAATTAATGAAACGAAGCAGAGGCTCTATATGTGTCTAACATAATGAAACGAAGCAGAGGCTCTATATGTGTCTAAATTAATGAAACGAAGCTGATGATCTATATGTGTCTAGATTAATGAAACGAAGCAGAGGCTCGATATGTGTCTAAATGGATGAAACTAAGCAGAGGCTCTATATGTGTCAAAATTAATGAAATGAAGCAGAGGCTCGATATGTGTCTAAATTGATGAAACGAAGCTGAGGATCTATATGTGTCTAAATTAATAGACGAACCATAGGCTCTATATGTGTCTAAATCGATGAAGCAATGCAAAGGCTCTATATGTGTGTAAATTGATGAAACGAAGCAGAGCCTCTATATGTGACTAAATTGATGAAACGAAGTAGAAGCTCTATATGTGTCTAAATTAATGAAACAAAGCAGAGGCCCGACATGTTCTTTTCCTATCTTCGTTTATTTCTATAAACTGCTACCATAGTTACTGTACATAATTAAATAAATATCTTTAAAACTTTCTACTTTACTAATTTTAGGTAGGATAAAATAAGTGGAAATAACATCGCTTTCACTAAAAAAATACTTTGTCAATGTATTCGCCTGTTAAACTACATTTTCATGAAAAAAAATCAAAAGGTTTATCAGATAAAGTTAATACTATATTATGCAGTTAAACTTATCAATATTTTACACTCACGTCTATTGAAAATCAAACCGTTTGGATTTGAAAAAGGAAACAGAAATACTTATTTGTTCGGTTACCTGCTGTTTAAGTTATCTGCCCTTCCGGGATCAACCGATTCATGGGCAACATATTGTAAGAAAAACACAAACAAACAAAGAACGTTTGTTTCACCTGTCTCAAAATAAACTGAAGTGTATCATAGAAATATGTTTAGCAAACGAAAAAATGAATTAGCCTTATGCCCTGTACAGAATATTATCAGGCTAACATATACCCGTTTATTTAAAGACAACCTCGTTCAAGCAAAACATTCAAAAAGAAAAAACGAATCCTGAATTTTACGATTACATTTTATCAATCTCATATAAGTTCTTGTTCTTATTTTGAGGGAAACATGTTGTATGAAACAACTTACTTATCGAGTTTCTAGCATAATTGTGTTACCTACATGTTAAACTGATAACAAATAGCGCTGATATTGAATTGATTTCAATTACATTACAGAAAAGAGACAATCGCTATTGACGCAATTATGTACGAATTTAATATTTTAGTATTTTATATTGCATTCGTCGCAAAAAAAAAATATATCTTAAATGCTCCCGGTTTTGTCGACATAGAAGGAATTGGAAGTGTTATCCAGGAAATCGTGTTGAATGTTGCTAAATATGAAATCTGTTTATATGTTGTTGTTTTTTTTATGATTTGAAATAAACTTAAATGCGTAATTAAGGAAACAATACCTCAATGAACTTTTGTTCATAAAATGTTATAAGTTTTGTCTTAAGTGAACTTCCATACTGAAAGATTTTACATGTAAGCGTGAGTTATTTTTTCACTTTTGCTCTTGAAATTTAAATCGTAAATCTTTTTTCGAACTTCCTTAAAAATTTTGTGTTTTCATTTTAAATAATGTCAGTCGATTTCACATTATATTCGCGTAATTAGATATTCGTTAATTGAGACAATAGCTGAAATGGTTTCTATATATTCGTCGTAATAGCAATTTGTATAATGTTTCATCAAAGTCACTGAACATACTTACATTTTTAATATTTCAGCAAATTTATATACTAAGAAACAAATGGCACAAATCAATTACAGAAAACAAAAAGATAACAAAGTAATTTTGAAGTGTATAATGAATGTGATAAGGACCCGCAAAATGTACAAACACACTTTAATCGTTATATTGTAAGTATTAATGTGGTATTATAGACTAAAGTTCTACTTTCTAAGCTTTCTTCATGTTTATCGAGCAAACATTTTATATTCGTTTACACATTTACTACTCTGAAACAGTGATAATATGTGAATCAGAATACAAATAACGTAAATGTTATCTTTTCCTTAAATGCATGGACCGAAAATCATAATATAATATTAACAAACACATTTTACTTCTTGCAGTATGAGGGCATGGAAAGGACCTTGTTCATTTACAGTAACACAATATGTAAAATACAGTTACCCTTCAATAAATATTTACTTGGTACTATATTGTTTTGAAATAGGGATTATGTGATATGAAATAGATAAACGAAAATCACTTACGTCTGGAAGGTACTGAAACGAAAACACAAAAGTAAACTAATTAGTTGTTTCATTATTTTACAAACAATAATCTAAATTTACGACATTAATTATTGTATACTGATTCTTATTAAGGTACTGGGAGCGTAATGCAGTACCTCCTAACTGAAGAGTACACAACGTAATTAATTTGATAGTTAATATGAGACCTTTCAACTGAAAGCTGCGGGTTCGATCCCTAGTCGAGGTAAAAACAAATATAAGCTTTTAGTTTAGTTTAAAATTTTACCTTATTATATAATAGACGGAATTCTTACGTTCTTTATGTATTTATCAAATGCTATTAAGCCGTTATGATAGAAATGTTTAGTTTAGTTTAAACAATATTTTATTCATAGAAATGTTTGAAATGTGTTAGCATATCTGCAAGCTGGCCTACTTAAAATCAGAATAATTCAGTCTCTTTTCAGAAAATTTCACGTTTGAAATTCTTTAAAATGACAATAGAAAATACAAGTACTGGGTTTCGTATGTCCCAGTTAAGAAGAAAAAAAATCAATGAATTACCAAACGATTTAGTATTTTAAAAAAAATATCGGCTTTAAGAAGCATGCTACTCTTCACTATTTTTTCGATAATTTTAAAATAAGTTTTCTGTTTTTGCCTATGTCCTATTTTAGAATTTGTTAATGACCACGGGGAGTAGAGACCGTATATTAATACACAGAAAATAGTATGTTCAAGTGGACATATAATATACCAATCAAATAATATACCAAGTACTGGCTACATTAATTTTGTAAATATCCCAATATCTGGCAGAATATAGATAATACCTCGCAAAATCTCGTTTTCATTACATCTGAGAGAATCACGATGAAGCGTGAATGATATTGTCAATGACCTAATATACCATGGCATTTAAGGTGCTCGGTATTGCAAATCAGAAACTATGAATTGAAAGAATGTTTGCTCTTGTTTCGCCAATAAGTGTGTTAACTAGTGACGCTTTATTTTCAAACATTATAGTTTCATCCAGAATAACAGTGGCTGCCATGCCGTAATATAAAATACAACTAGACTGTGACTTAGAAAAGAACGGCCACTTTTACGAATAAAACGCAAAATAAAGAAACGATGAGCAAGAAAGCAAAGTTGATCAAAAAACGTTTTAATTGTCTAAACGTTTTCAAATATATCTTTGTTTGTTTGTTTGTTTGCATGTAAGACAAAACAAATTGGAAATTTGTCCAGTATAACGTAATACACTTATCTGCATTATCCGATAGTAATGTTTGTACTACTAGTTATTATTTTCTTAAGCGGATTGATGTCAAACATTGAAAGGTCACGTGATAAAGGTAGGACAGCATAGTGCAGTGTAAGTGTTACTTAGTCATTACCTTCCCAATTGTTCATAACATTTTCGAAAATACTTTTGCAAGGTCCCGTTTAAAATTCGGACTTTGACTTCATGAAAACAAATAATGCAATATATCATGCGTTTTTCGTCAAAACAATCACTCCTGTGTGACAAAAAATATGTTTGAAATTTATTAGCATATCTACAAGCTTACATACTTAAAGTCAGAATATTAAAAATTCTTTAAGTTTTCATCAACAATAAACTTTTGTTTCTTTTCTTTTGCAGAAAATAGTTTATGATTTGATAATTATATCAAACTGGGACTTCAGCTTTTTTGGCAAAATGTTGTCTTGCCGTGTGATAGGAAGGTGTATTATAATGGCTTATAATGGTGTTTCTTTGCTGAAAAAGTTTCTTATTTGCTTTGCATTATGTCTTTGGTTCGAATCAGGCGTAAAATATTCAACACATACTAGAAGTTCATATATGTCATTTCATTTCGTAAATAAAATCCACGTAGTATCGTAACTGAATGAAGGGTATTATATCAAAATCTGCTCTAGTCGTTTAGAACTTAAGCACCATAGCTAGATATTTGCAGTCCCTTAATGGCAAAGGGATGAGGCGACCTTCAGAACATTGCAGAGGTCAAATTATCGAATACACATGCCGAAGAATTCACTTCATAGCCTTTATCCGACTTATTGCTTACCCCTCCTGTTTTGAATGTTCACTGGTTTGTTCTTTCTGGTTGGCTACATAACACTCAAAACCGTGAGATCAGACATGTTATCAATCTATATTATTTTAAATAGTCATTGTGTGACACAGATGCTAGACTGATCTTCTTAAAAAGTAAGACTGTTTGTACCGCTAAGTCATATTTGTTTATGAAATAAACAGAGGTAGTTAAAACTTTTGGAAATTACTAGTGGTTAAGTATTTTGACCATGATAAAAAAGCTGAAATTGTCAGAAATATCACTGTTTTTCAGCTTTAACCAAACGCTGCTTTTAAGATAATATACAAGATTACAGGAAAGAAGACAAACGTCATAACCTCGCTTGCACGTTTTTTAATTACTTTTTTCCCAAAGGCTTTAAAAAGAAGAATTAAACTGAATATTCATTCATTCATTCATTCATTCATTCATTCATTCATTCATTTCTTTCTTTCTTTCTTTCTTTCTTTCTTTCTTTCATATATAAAAAATTGACAAGCTATACACAACGTAAAGAGAAAGATACATTCATCTTATATTAGACACTCATAGATAAAAAAGAAAGAAAAGAACACGGTTTCGCGCTAGTTCTTTTATGATAATTATTTAGTAACCGTTTTGGTCGAATTAATTATAAAATCACTATTTAACCTAATATTTAACTCTATTTTCATTTTGATAACTATTGAATCGGTTTCAATAATGTCTTCCACTTTGCAATAGCTTTGATCTTACGATCCTCACGATCTGGCAGTTATCACGACACACCGCTAATAAGCCCAGTTTATACTTCAAAATGAATAAAATCACTAAATCCTTGTCGGGAACCAGTTAATTTTCATTTGGGGTTTGTGCGAATTGAAAGTTGTGTGCCAGAGATTTCCTGTTTTTGTCGTTTAAATAAATCAACAGGAAATTTTGACAGATTGTTATGATAACAAAATACCGATGTGCGGTGTGTTCTTCCTCGAAAAAGAATTCTGGGAAAGTTGAATGGTCATGCTTATGAAAACTTTGAATGACATTGTTTCTCTTGACTGCTTCTTTCCAGAAATCGCCAAAGGAATTATCTCCATAAGCTAATTAATTGAGATTTGAATTTGAAGCTCCATTAAAATACTGTAGGATAATACTTATTATGTTTAACCTACAAAGCGTGTACATTCGTATACAGGTACCGGATCCAGACTACACTCTCATTCCTTTTCAACTTTACAAAAAAAACATAAACATGTATATTCTAGTGATGGAACTAATTATGAAGAGCTAACAGATATTAAAGGAAGACGTCCATTTACCACCTGAGAGTATTTTTATTCCTTCAACTACAAAAGTCGGTTTGTTCATATATGATCCTTTTTAACATTTTATATGAACAATTTTACATTTACTTCCGTATGATGCTGAATGATAAAGACAGTTCAAGAAAGTACGTACAGCTGTATACAGGTATTGTACAGCATTATAGTGTCGTTATATTTCCGTGACTTGTTTTAATATTCGTAGAAGTGTAGTAAGTTAAACGTTTTGTGAACTATATAGTTTCTACATGCATGAACAACAGCTTAACCAGCTCAAAATAAATTATATTTAAAGAAATATAATCATCACAAAAATCAAAATGTATGTAAAAGAGTGCACACTGCAGAAAGCAGCGGTGTTGACGGTAAAGGTTCAACATACGTTTGATGAATTATTCCCTTTTCTGCAGCTTTCTTTTATATTTTGAAATAATATGCACTTTAATCTCGTTAAGCTGTCAAAATACGGAATGAAACGTGTTGCGATAGAACAAAAACAGGACACACAACATTCTACGGTCCCTTCAGTAATTTTTGCTATGAACTAGATATGCAAGATAACGGAAATACGCTTAAAGATTCGGAAGTTATTTACGACTTTAACTCGAATAAAAAACAAACCATCAAACAGTAATCAATTATAATATATATATATTTTATTGCAAACTGTACAATGGTTCAACCAAGTCTTTCAAGGTATTCAACTTTTTGTCTTCTCGAAAACATGTGTACTGAATACAAACGGAACTGTCAAACATTCATATATATATGAATAAATTGCAACTCAAATGAAAGTCCGAAGTTTAAAATGTATGTGAAAATGTTACGTGAATACTTACTCTGGCATCGTAGTTGGTACAAATATTTATCTAAATATTAAAGGTATAAATTTATTCAAATTTTACAACATTCGTTCTAATTTTGTGATATTAGCGATGACCTCACACTTCGTACAATATCAGGATATTAAAAGGGCAGAAATGTGCGTTGCCTATGTTACATTTATCTTAGTAATACTTAGTATCATAAATAATACGTCCACAATAGAATCAGACTATAGTTAATTGTTTTGATAAATCATATAAACTATGACATAGAGAAAATATTCATTTACCCAACGACTGATTTATTTGATCATACAACACTTATCTGTTGTAACACATTCAACACTAATTCTAGAAGTTTTACTTTTTTTCTTAAGCATAAAAGCTATTTTCCTCTGTAGTTATACAATTTTTCTGCCAAGAAACGCAGATCAATAGGAATGCAAATGAAGCCACAATTTTAAATAGAATAATTAAACAGTAAGTCGTGTTTACAGCTCAGATCTGTTCTGTTATTATGCTACTCCATCACACTATAAGTCGCTTTTTTTCTGTTCTTAACCTTTTGATGTGTTGTAAGTGATTACGTAACAAACTTTTACGTACATCTTCATGCAATGTAGAACAATATTTGCACCATTCTTGCAATCTATAACAGCTGTAGAACATATGGATTTCCATCAGACGAAATTATATTTAAACACCTTAAATCAGAACATCAAAACGTTCCAGAACCCTTTCGTTGAGACCAAAACGTGAGTTTGTCACTTGGTAAAAATGATTGTTAAAATGTTTAGACAGTACAGTAAAAGCACGACAAATACTTATGTCAGTTTTACGCTCTCGAAAAAATGTGACATCTTTAGGGTCAATATCTAAGTGGACGTATACAATTTCTATATGTAGAACTCTCATCATAAGTATTAATATATGCCTCAGTTTGTCTTAAAAACCAAGACATATTTATTGTGATCTAAATGAATTAGGAGCATTAAGCCCAATAATATGATTTGTAAATATGTTATTAATAAGCTTTCAAATAAAACACATTCAAAACACATAGATGTAAATTAGAGAAAATGAATTGATAAAATAATACAAGCTTAAATTGGACCAAAGTCTTCATTTTTGTAAATCTGTTAAAATCTGCTTCAATATGAAATTAAAAAAAAATCTTAGATATGAACTATATTTGTCTTATTGTGTTAACAGAAAATCCTAAATAGCTGCATACGCTTAAGAAATTGTAATACAAAATATTATGATATATAACATGTACTGCTCATTCTTCCCTACCCCTCCCTCCATATATTATCAAATGTGTATACATTTTACATGTTTTATATAGCATGCAAATATTATTGCCATCAAACAAAACAGTGCCAGTCATATTTCCAGTGGTCAAACATTCATAACTGTTAGTCAAAACATAAGCAGGAGAGAAAAAGAAATGACCAATCATAAGTTCTCTCGTTCAAACGCTCGTTATTTTCTTCGTCCTTCATTCACTTGTCCGTCTATTATTAATATTTATCTTTTTTTATTCATTTAAATTGACACCAGATTTAGATTTTATACCAAGGTCTAGTTAATTAAACAAAGAAATTCATGAAATATTGATTTATCATAAATTACAAGTTATGAAATAAGATTGAGATTTCCTTTATAAAAACCCTGTAATTTAAAGCTGCTCGTCTTGAAAGTTATATTCGACAAAAAAACATTTTATGCATTCTCTATTTCATAATGAAATGACATTTTAAATAAATTAATTTGTTTAATCAATATTACATCTAATATTTAATTAATATCTTGTTAAGACAATACCAGTTTCGAATCAGTAAGCAAAATGTCTTACATTTCTCACTTCTTACATTCTCACGTGTGCAATACGACATGGAACCTAAAGGTCGACACGACCTAACATATCATCGACAAAAATCGTACGAAAGCGCACTTAGTTGGCTGATACCATACAACTCTTATAAATATTTATAATAATTGTATCTTTTGTGTGGGTAAGAATTTAAGCTTTCAAAAATTGTGTGAATAATACCTAATGTTTTATTTATTTTCTTGCGAAATATCGTTCATCGATATACATAAAATTATATAGATGTACGTTTATGATAATTGCCCCTGAACACTGAATATATGTTTTATGTCAACCAAACTTTGAGTTGGTGTGACTTATATCGTTAAAATGAACTTTCCTACGTTTCATTTATTATATTGAGGCGGAGATTTGCTAAGATTTTCTCGGCCCTTCGATCATATCTACGGCCCTATTCGCGGCCATGGTTTTAACACTACAATCATTAGATTGTTCTTTATGTTTTAATATATCAACAAACTAGTAGAAACATATATATGAGAATTGAACGTTGTTGAAAAAAAGATTCCATTCAATGAAATTCAAGCATAGTTATTTATGCCATTTAATACCGGATGTTCCTATCTATACATATTTGTGCTGGCAGTATGATCTTTACAGAGACAGAAATATCACTGTCTGCATTGCATACCTTGCTTTATTTCATTTGTAAACTCATCGATACCGGAAAATAAAGAACTGATGATATACTCTGTATACTATATAAATATAATTGAAAATAACGATGTAAATGTTGAAAATCAGTAAAGTAGCATTTAAAAAAAAAGAAAAACAAAAAAAAAAAAAAAACATTGTAATTCATATAAATGATATTCAACAGTTTTAGTTTAAGTTGAAGAAGATTGAAATATCATAGTTATTTTTTTTCAGAGAAAAAAAACACCTTCCTTCCATAATAAAGCATGCGATTACAATAGTTACAATAATTTGCATAATCATTTAACATTACAAAATATGAGTGTACTTTGTATATATTCAAAATTTATTTTCTTAATTTACAAGCAAGTAAGAACTTAAATGTCACATGGGGTATTTTAAGTGTACATACTTATATGCTTGTGCACAAATAAAATGTATTGATGATAACGACTTATCTACAACAATCTTCTTCTATTGAAAAAAGGATCTCAAAATGTTCATGGAAGTGCAAGGCATAAAATGGAAAATTTAACGCTTATACTTTGTGGAAATAGAGCTCACTGAATGATTTAAATGTGTGTATAACGTTAGGTCTTTGTTGATACCTATTTTTATGGTAACTTAAAGACACATTTTACATTAAAACGCAAAAAAATGCGCGACTAAAATTTGTTTGATGAGAAAAATGGTATTAGAATGTCATATTTAACCTATTAAACTGTCAAATTTTATTAACGTTTCAAAATGGAAAACCTCAAAGCGTTGAATTATATGAAGAAATACGAACGTGTTGTATGAGACTTACGTTACGGCACAACAGTGTTGAAGTGAAAGAACGAAACTGAAGAAAACTCTTTCAAGTATTATTTTTATTGAAATGTAGAAAACCGGTAAAAATAGAAGCTGTGACAAATATATTTTTAGATTGTATTCTTACAGCTTGCCTGTACCTATTTGTTATCGAATAAAACTCGTCTTGATAGCTATATGCGGAAGCAGACGATAGTGTACCTATGAAAGAAATGGTATCAAAGTCTACTCAACATCTATATTGAATAGGCAAAAATACATAAATCATATTTGTATGTCTCCAATTCAGCTGTGCAATGGGATTTAATTCATTTAATTTCACAGCCTTGTTGTAACATTATTTCTTTTAATGTTTGCAGCATTTCCTTAATATATGAAATATCGGTCTTGTTACATCTATTCAGATCAAAGCACTAAAAGTACTGAATGCTACAAGGCAATACACATTCTCCATTTAACATATTTTTCTCAACTGATTTTGAATTGATATAATTAAGATATAGCAGAACTGCTTGCTCTAGTCTCAATATGTCAAAGCTTTCATTTGCAGACGTTAAACCAGATATAACCGATACATATTCGCCAAAAATAACGACTTATAGCTTAATATGTAAAACTGAAAAGTACTAATTTCAATATGTTTTCTATTTGAATTACAATAGTTAAGAAATGATTTTTTTTCATTGATGGTCTTGGTGCAATAGACAACAAACCGTTTCCTCTACTAACACCACCCGTTTCTACAGATATCAAATGCGCATTTACATCTAAAGACTTAGAACAATATACTGTTACTTTCCTTAGGCAAACGTAGATATTCCCTTTTGTATTGTTTTTATTTAATGATGTATACAGATGGGAAAAATGATTTTAATTAGTTCTGAAATGAGACCAATGTTAATTTCCTTAGTAAATGTTAAACCATTCATATTCAGCAATTTAGACGAAAAACAAAATGTGTAAAACGGTTATGTTTGTTATCCCCGTAATAACTGTCAGTTTGGTAAAATGTGTAAGCGCACTATACCTTTAGCCTTCAAAAACTCAAAACAATGTCATTTATGACCACAGCTGCTTGCGAATAAAGCTACACTTTGAATTTAAACTCTCGATGTACTGTGAAGTTTATTTTTTTTTTTACGTTTAAGCAAACATATTAGATTTGATTTATTTCGCTTACAACATTCGCTGCGCTACCTGGACCCACAATGCGCGTCTTACACTTGCTGCACTCCCTAGACTTGCTACGCCTGTTAGGCTAGCTGGGCTTCTTCGACTTCCTGCGTTTCTTCTAAGACTTACTGCTCTTTTAAAGTTACTACTCTTTATTTAGATTTTCTACATTTCTTAGACTTGCTGCGTTTCTTAAACCTCTTGCGCTTCTATGATTAACTGCACATCCTAGACTTATTACACTTCAAAGACTTATAAAGCTTCTAAAACTAAATACGCTTCTGAGATTTTTCTTAGACCAGCTGCGCTTCTTAGACGTATTACACGTCTATGACTTACTTACTTTTTTAAACTAACTACGCTTCTCAGCATTACTACACTGCCCTTTTTATGCTAACTGCGCTTCTTACACTTACAACGCTTTTTAGACCTACTGTGTTTCTTAGACGCTTCTAAGATAAATGACTTATTACGCTTCTTAGGCATACTGGAGTTCTTAGGTTAACTATAATTATTAGACTTACGATGCTTCGGAGACTTAAAGACTTACTAAGCTTCTTAGATTTACCACCCTTTTTAGACTACCTGCACTTCTTAGACTAACTAAAGTTTAAAGACTTACTGTGTTTATTAGACTTACGCAGCTTGTTAAAATTACTGCGCTTCTTAGATTTGCTGTACATCTTAGACTAAGTGCGCTTCAAAGACTTTAATATTTTCAACATTTTTTTAGACCAACAACGCTTCTTTGATTTCCTGCCCTTCTTAAATTTACTATAATTCTTAGATTAAGTGCGCTTCTTGGTCTTACTGCTCTGCTGAGACTAACTGCCTTTCTTGTATTTACTATTATTCGTAGACTTAAAACGCTTCTTATACTTCAAGCGATTTTACACTTATTAAACTTACTGCCCATCTTAGCTTCACTGAAAGTCTTAGACTGACTTCGCTTCTTAGACTTTTTGCCCTTCTTAGACTTACTGCTCTTCTTAGGTTAACTATAAAACCTTAGACTAACTACGTTTCTTAGACTTAAAGATTTTCTATGTCTTTTAATCCTTCTTAGATTAACTATATTTTAGACATTCTGTCTTTTTTTACACTTACTGCCCTTCTTAAGTTTTCTCCTATTCTTACACTACACTAGTCTATTATTTCATAGACTTACTGCCCTTCTAAAATATGTTAAAATTCTTAGATTGAATGCCCATTTTAGGCTAACTACCCTTCTAATACTTTTTGCCCTTCTTAGATTTACTTTAATTCGTAGACTAACTGCGCTTTTTATGCTTAATGCCCTTCTTAGATTCCATGTAATTAGAATTACTGCCTTTCTTATATTTACTGCGCTTCTTAGACTTACTACCCTACTATTATTTACTATAATTCTTAGGTTTACTGTCCATCTTGGATTTATTATAATTCTTATAATTGTACTGCCCTTTTTAGACTTACTGCAATTCTTAGTTTTACTATACTTCTTAGACTTACTGATCTTCTTAGCCTTTCTGTCCTTCTTGACTTACTGCCCTTCGTATATTTACTATAATTCTTAGACTACCTGCGCTTCTTAGAGTTAAAGACTTATTACGCTTTTTAGACTTAATGTTTTTCTTAGATTTACTGTTATACTTAGGCTAACTGTGCTTCTTAGAGTTAATGGCTTATTACGCTTGTTAGACTGTATACGCTTCTTGCACTTACGATGCATTTTAGACTTACTCAATGGCTTTAATTTAAGATTAATTTCAGTTGTAGCTCATTACTTCGAAAACTGAATGCGAGCCCAACATAAAGACAATCTCCCTTTTGAAATAACTTATAGCAAAATCTAGCTTCTTTCAATCGAAATTATCAAAGTCCACAAGACAAAAGCATGGGATGCCCGAACTGTATCTACATGGCGTAATACAATACAATTATTTTCTGTTCTTGTGTTAACATGTCAAAAACACGTTAATAAGGTTACTTATTGGAACGGCACACTGACAATGTATTGAATGTTAAAAAAAAAAATAGAAAAAAATGATAAATTAATAACAAATGAATGCAAGGGGTTTTTACTTGACATTTTGTGTCTGGTCTGAGTGGGTGGCGGCGGTGCTACTCAGGGGTGTAGCAAGACTATTTGAAACCACAGATGCTTGGGTCTGGTCCATACCGCAACACCCTCACCCCTGCCCTCGTCCCCTTACTCCAGCTTCATCCCTGCATTGTAACTGTATGATTCCAAATATATCGTAATAGATTTAGCTTATGAAATGAAAACAATTGCATACATATGCTCCGTTATAGCTCTAATTCCTGCACACATCTCTGTTCAATACTAAGAATATTTATGAAATCCTAGTTGTACATGCACCCGGCTTCACTCTTTATCGATCGTTTAACTGAGGTACCAGTATAGTGTATTGCGAGACACAATAAATATGCGATTTTGGTAGGCCAGTTGCAATGTTTTCAACGAAGGAAGAGAACGTTTATTCTGATAACTGTCTTGTTTTGCTCGAATCATATCGCACTTTTTGTTATATAAAACTGATAATTTAACATGGTCTTTAATCTTTACTCTGCAACTGGAGCAATTCATTCATTGAGGGAAACTATGTACTGCTAACTTCGGATCGACCATTTGATGCCTGTGTGTTCTAGCTGTTTATATTTAGAAAACGTTCGTCCCGTTATTTTTAGCTCACCTGAGCATGCTCATGTGAGCTTTTAGGATCCTTGATTGTCCGGCGTCCGTCCGTCCGTCCGTCCGTCCGTCCGTCGTCCACAATTCATTCAAATGACATCTCCTCTGAAACCACTGGGCAAAATTTAATGAAACTTGCCTAAAATGTTCCTTGCATGAAGCTCTACCAAGTTTGTTCAAATGGTTCCGGTTCATTGCATTTCTGGGTCACAGGAGCTAAAAACAGATTTTAAAAGTTGGATCTTTAAAAATCTTCTTGTCAGAAACCACAAGGCCTGGAGCTTTGATATTTGGTATAAAGCATCATCTAGTGGACCTCTACCAAGTTTGTTCAAATTATGATCATGGGGTCAAAAATGGCCCCGCCCCAGGGGTAACTTGTTTTACATAGAGTTATATAGGAAAAACTTTAAAAATCTTCTTGTCAGAAACCCTAAGGCATAGAGCTAAGATATTTGGTCTGCAGCATTGTCTAGTGGACCTCTACCAAGTTTGTTCAAATTATGATCATGGGGTCAAAAATGGCCCCACCCCAGGGGTAACTTGTTTTACATAGAGTTATATAGGAAAAACTTCAAAAATCTTCTTGTCAGAAACCCTAAGGCATAGAGCTTAGATATTTGGTATGTAGCATTGTCTAGTGGACCTCTAACAAGTTTGTTCAAATCATGGCCTCTGGGTCAAAAATGGCCCTGCCCCAGGGGTAACTTGTTTTACATAGAGTTATATAGGAAAAACTTTAAAAATCTTCTTGTCAGAAACCGTAAGGCATAGAGCTAAGATATTTCGTGTGCAGCATTGTCTAGTGGACCTCTACCAAGTTTGTTCAAATCATGGCCTCTGGGTCAAAAATGGCCCCGCCCCAGGGGTAACTTGTTTTACATAGAGTTATATAGGAAAAACTTTAAAAATCTTCTTGTCAGAAACCGTAAGGCATAGAGCTAAGATATTTGGTATGTAGCATTTTCTAGTGGACCTCTACCAAGTTTGTTCAAATTATAACTCTGGGGTCAAATTTGGCCCCACTCTGGGGTCATTGGTTTTACATAGGCTTATATAGGAAAAACTTCGAAAATCTTGTCAGAAACCACAAGGCCCTGAGCCTTAAGATTTGGTATGTAGCATTGTCTAGTGGACGTCTACCAAGTTTGTTCAAATTATACCCCTGGGGTCAAATTTGGCCCCACCCCGGGGTCATTGGTTTTACATAGGCTTATATAGTGAAATCTTTGAAAATCTTCTTGTAGGAGGAGAAGTAACATTTTCAGTCCAAATAATCTGGAAATTTGTTAGACAGGTTGTTTCTATGATTTCTAGCTCAAGTTCGAATATGGGTCATCTGGGTTCAAAAACTAGGTCACAGAGCCCAAAAATAGAAAAACCTTGTTAACACTCTAGAGGTTACATTTTCAGTCAAAATATCCCAGAAATTTGACAGAAAAGTTGTTTTGATGATTTTTAGCTCATGTTTAAAATTGGGTCATCTGGGGTCAAAAACTAGGTCACAGAGCCAAAATATGGAAAAACCTTGTTAACACTCTAGAGGTAACATTTTCAGTTCAAATAACCTGGAATCTGTCAGAAAGGTTGTTTCAATGATTTCTAGGTTAAATTTGAATGGGTCATCTGAAATCAAAAACTAGGTCACAGAGCCCAAAAATAGAAAAAAACTTGTTAACACTCTAGAAGCTACTTTTCAATCCAAATAATCTGGAAATTTGTCAGAAAGGATGTTTTAGTGATTTCTAGCTCAGATTCGAATAAAGGTCATCTGGGGTCAAAAACTAGGTCACAGACCCCAAATATGGAAAAACCTTGTTAACATGCATTTAGGTAACATTTTCAGTACAAACAACCTTGAAGTTTGTCAGAAAGATTGTTTCAATAATTTCTAGGTCAAGTTTGAATATGGGTCATCTGGGGTCAATTAACCAGGTCCATAGCAACTTTGTTAAAAGCAGTCATATTCAGGTGAGCGATATAGGGCCATCTTGGCCCTCTTGTTTAATAAGACTTTTTCTGCCCTTACCAAGAAATGTAAAATATGGCTCTCAACATGATGAATTGTTCGTTGCTAGTTGCTCTGTAAAACTCATCAAATATGATACCCGTACAATAGTAAATTACTGGTACCCTGTGCGCGATATTAATAACACAATGAGGCCGGACGTAAAGGTGTGAAGGTCGATTTCTATTTACAAAATAGTCAAACAGATTTGTGGAGAGGGAGCAGGAAGGGGTAATTGTTTGCAAAAATATTCTTTCTCCCACCTTTTTTGATGAAATGTTAAGATGGTTTCTGTTGCAAAACATATTCTGCAATAGGGGAAAGTGTATCCGACATTTATGTTTTTTTCCATGAACACAGGATTTTGGGCCATTTCAAACCGTGTATATTTTAGGATACATATACAGTACGTGGACCTTTACGGGGGAAAAAAATTCGAGACGTGTTTGAAACGAACCATAGTCCGACTGCCAATAACTGTTTTCTAAATAATTCAAATTTTGATGATTAGAAACAGACTATAGTAGACCTTTGGAAGATTCCCACGGTTGTTGTGCTTAGAATAATGTTTTGAACGCTAAGCGTTTGCGACTTGAAACGAAAGGAGTACAATATTTGTTTTAATTGTGTTTGTGCAGATCAAGCTTCCATATCAAACAATCTAGAGTTGTGGTCATGAACGTGTAGATAATTTTAAGATGACTATATGATAAAATTGTATAAAAGGTAAAAAGTTTCGTATATTCGATTAAGATTAACAAAACAATGAATTGCACAACGACCTGATGCTTTCTAATCCTAATTTACCAAAGGCAAACTACTTGACTTGTGAAATCTCCCAAAATCTCGCAGCATCTGATAAGCTGTCAAATCTCGTTTCAATTATAGTTCAAATATCTCCTCTACTAATTAAACCTTTTGAAAGGAAATGACATCATGCAACAGAACATGCATTTTCTACAAAATGAGGAAATGCGTCTGTGTGATAAGTAATGTTTTTAATTTGGTCGTAATATTCAAGCTTAAACTTATAATCAGGATTTCCACACCTTATGTTTTTTATGCAGACATTATCATTTTGTAATATGATAAATATTTCCAAATTTCCAAAGACTTTAAATGGTTATTTAGAATTGTTTAAAACAAATATTCTCTAGCCGTGCTAAAGAATGACTTATTTTATTGGTAATGCAACTGATACTATCGTAACTTGACAAACCTTTGTTTAAAATAAATACAAATTTTGTATTTCACTCTAATTTAGACGGACAACAAACATATGCTAGAGTGCAGATAAAAAAAAAAAAGACACGTCTGGGGATGAGATCATTTTGAAGCCAGATAAAAGTAACAGACCTATACAATGCACTTCATTTCATTGTTCTCTATTTTTGTGTTAAGGTTTCAGCAAAAACTATATTATACCTATTGAAATGTGCTCAGAAAAAGGAATGATAAAGGAAACAAAAGCAACAAAAGGCCTTGCAGAGTTATGTGCCTTGCATAGTGCTCTTCTAATTCTACCATGTCCCTTGAATTGAAAGAAAAGGTTTTCATTAAAAACCTAAGCCGTACAGAGTTATAGTTATTGCACTCTGCACTTCTTCTAATTGTTCTATCTCTGTGTATGTATTTCAACAAAATCCCTTTAGTAAATGAATTTTGCTACAAGAAAAAAATAATAAAGGGAAAAATGGCAGTAACACTCGAAGAAGTATCGTGTAGAAAAAAATACAAATGTGTCACTGTGGCCTCGCCCTTCTTACAAAGGACGTTGATGTTTTGACCTTGCCCTTCCAGTTAAAGACGTCGGTTTAGCGTACATCACACAGTCTTATCAAGATGAATAGATGTGCCAAGGTTTTTAAAAGTTCTTCCATTCATGGAGAGGTTATGGCCCCTACCAGCCAACTCAGACGCTCACACGGACACACGTACCTACACCAAACTTAGGTGCTAATTCTGACAATTATATCGAGCTATCCGCAAGCGGGCTTAACAGTAAAATTACGAGATTCTGTATCGTAATTGTCCTTAGAACGGTTCTTATAATTACGAATATTCTACACAATTTCAGACCAATTTTTAGGCCCCAATTAGGTTTACCCCATTATGTTGTTTTTTGAATCCTTTATTGTTTGGAAGTTCTTTGATAAGTATAAAAAGGTCGTCTGTAATAACCAAAGAAAAAGTTACATACTTTATTCAGTTTTAAAACTCCTCTGATTAGTCTGAAAACAAAATGCAATCTAAATGTTTTAAATTATAGACCTTATGAATATAAATTCGTAGCCTTTTTGTTTTACTTGTTCTCTTCATTAAGTTTCGTCGAATCTTCTTAACCTTTCGGTTTCATATTGCCGTGTATATTTCACCTGACCTCGCTTTTATCGTGTGTTTATCGTTTATACATTTCATCGCTTTGAGGTATCCTTTAAGAATCTAACATTTAATATGTCAGTTAATTCTTTTCTACATATGAGTAGATTTAAGTGGAATAAAGCGCTTCAGTTTAATCACAATTATATTTGTTTAGTAAAACCATTCGAAAAGAATATTCTCCTAAAAATTGTAACAAGATTGATAATAACGCTTCATGCAGAAAAATTTATGTTTGTCATGAAAATATTCTGATTAACTACAGAAGCATACCGCTCAATGACATTTTTGTTTTGTTTGTTTAAATATTTGTCGCACCAAATTATTTGGGAAAAACTTTAATTTAAGTATAAACACGAATGTGTGCATCAGTTTATTACATCGTATTCGTTAAACATATACTGGAATTGTTTCAAATGTTTTACCATATATTTTATATTTAGAAAATTGTCGCTTATACTACATGTGCACGCAGACCATAATGAATTTATGTGCGCTAAAAAATTACGTTTTGAATATGTTTTGAATACGTACACCACTATTATAAAAGACACTGGGACTTATCGTTTACATATGTGAACAAGTTTCTCATTGGAAACTTTTGCATTTCTGAAGTCTGTTCACTTGACTCTCATTTAGAAAGCAGACAATTCGTAAACTTTTCGGATAACCATTTTAACAACATTCGGGTGAACTATGTTTAATCTGAACGTTCCTTTTGTACATGCACATTTTTGTCAAAATATTTGAAATATGTTTATATGTAGTGATGATGGTAAAGCTACATAAATGAAATATTAAGAATAAGGTCTTTATCAGAAAATGTTTAACGTTATTCGTCCCATAGAACATATTAAAGCATTTCGTTTTATTTAAATTCGTCAATTTAAATACTAGCACTAAGTAATCTAACTTCTGAACATGAGTTGAAAATTATAGTTGCCGTTTTAGTCGTTCAGCTAATTAATGTACTTGGAAACAAGCGACAAAAAATAAGGATATATGTCAATAATTCAAACATATTAGAGATAAAACAATATTTGGATGTAAAGAATGGATGTGAATAAATTAGGTGATTTTTTTGTCTATTTTTAGAACTGCAACAATTACAAACACGTGTACCTAATATTTGCAGATTTATTTTGGTATTACACACTTGTGTTCATCATTTAAACATTTAGGTATGCAAATACAATATTTCTACGAACCATGAGAAAATAAGTTTCACATGTGTTACGAACTAGTGATAATAGTTCCAAGAGAGTACACATAACGTAAAAAAGGTATTATCTAAACATTAAATGCATTGATAGACAACTATGATTTTATATTCTAACACGATCTGCAATATTTCCTATATAACATATAGGAAAACCAGTTGTTTTCTATTCTACGATAAAATATGGCTGTTACATTGTACGCCCACGTATTCCACACTACACATAGTTTGAGAGTATTTTCTCTATTTGCCGTAATCTGAGTATAATTTTATCTCTTAAATGTGACAGTACAAAAAATAAATTCCTTTTCAGGTAAACACATATTAGGCACTCGTACTTAATAAGTACAAACTTATTTTTTCATCGTGGGAATATGTTGCGATGCAACCTACGGAAGCAGTACCAATTTCCGGTTTATGAATGAAGTCATATCGCGTGACATAAACAAAACGAAACGATCGTAGTAAATATTGTAGTAGTAGACAAAGTTCGTCTGCAAACCTACAACCACCGCACAAACTGACAATAAAGTTTACGGTTATTGTTATTCATGGTAATTTCTTGTGTTGTTTTAAAAAGATTATCTTCATTTGTCTTTTGTTTAAATGAATTGCAGATTTCATGAATAAATATCAGTATCGATAAATTCCGGTATGTACTCCTCTCTACATGGTGTTGTAAATTGTAACAGCTTACCCCGCCTACTGACGAATTGCATACTTTACATAAATCCTTGCAAAAATAGTTCTGGATATTTTCGTGGTTAGAATCGAAAAAATAAATGTGTTCCTATTTTTTATGAGTGAATAAAATATAGGCAGTCGTTCGGATGCAGCGGAATTAAATCACTCGTGCTACGCACTCGAGATTAAATTCCTACGCATCCGAACTCCTGCCTATGTTTTATTCACTCATAAAAAATAGGAACACATTTATTATTTCTTAAATAAGAAACACGTTCACCGGTTTTTAAATACATAGATTATATATAGATTATATTTCTTGTCGCATATTTTATATTTTTACCTTATTCAATTTGCAGTTCTGTAACTGTAAAATACAGCTATCAGAAGCATTTGACATATGAATTATATCATATATACACATATATGAAAATCACTTATCCCTCTCCACTGAAACGAAAAAAAACAAAGACAATTAGTTGCCTGATTCATTAATTGCCAATCACATCAAATACGAGGTAATTCATATAACCTGAACGTGCATAATAAAGTATTGTATGCTGGTGCTTATTATTATTATCGGCCTACGCGGAACCTGTGAGAAACTTTTCGCCTTTGTAATAAAACCCAGTCTATGTACCCTTTGTACACAAATTTCAACAACTGACAACTATTGATATTCCTTCACGTTAATTACATACTGCTACTACTACAAACCCCTAAACGTGAAATAACTACTGCTACCGCCAACAACTGCTACTTTCATCGGCTTCACTTCCTTTATGTTGAGAAACTCCTGCCATTGCAAACCCCTGCTTATGTTTCACGTTAAAAAACTACTACAACTGCCAACTCCTGCTTACACTTCTCGTGCAAAAGGTATTGCCTGTGCCAACTACTGCTATTGTTTCACGTCAAATAACTACTGCTACTGCCATCTACAGCTAACGGTTCACGTTAAATAACTACTGCAACTGTCAAATACTGCTATTGCTTCACGTCAAATAACTACTGCTACTGCCAGCTACTTCTTATGATAGACTTTATCTACTGCTACTGCCAGCTATCGCTATTGGTTCACATTAAATAACTACTGCTAATGCAAACTACTGATACCGTTTCACGTCAAATAACTACTGCTAATGGTTCACGTGAAATAACTATTGTTACTGTCATCTACTGCTAAGGTTGACTGATACTGCTTCACGTTACGAAACTATTGCTGCTGCCAACTTTTGCTAATGGTTGACGTTAAATGAATACTGCTACTTTAAGTACTGATATAGCCTCACATTTAATGACTACTGCTGCTGCCAGCTTCTTCTATTTTTTACGTTAAATAGCTACTGCTACTGCTTCAGAAAAAAAATCTTCTGCGTTTCACGTGAAATTATCTACCGTTTCTACTTCATGATAAATAGCTTCTTCTACTGACACTAATGTTACTGCTATAGATAAATATTTACTCCTACTGTTTTACGTAAATTATAAACTGTTTTTGATTTACGTTTAAAGACTAGTACTTCTACAAATAACTGCAACTGACGGCTACTATTACTTCCAGCTAATGTAACTGCTACATTTAAAATAACTACTGCTAATTTAAATTTCCGCTATTGCCAGCTACTGCTACAGTTTCACGTTAACATCTTCTGCTACTAATAACTACTGCTTCTGTCACCTTCTGCTACTGCAAGCTTCTGCTACCTCTTCACGTTTAGTAATTACTGCTACCTTCAACTGTTGCTGCTGTCAGCTACTGCTTATGCTTCATGTTTTATAACACCTGTTACTTCCAGTGACTGCTACTGCCACCTACTGCTTATGCCAGCGTCAGCTACTGCTTAACTGTTAATTACTACATATTTCAATTTCTGCTTCTGCCAGCTATTGATGCCATTTCGCCTTTAGCATCTACTGCCTCTGGCAATGGAACTGCTTTACGTTTAGTAACCACTGCTACTTTTTATTTACTGCTGCAGTCAGCTACTGTGAATGCCTCACGTTTTATAACTACTTTTTACTTCGTATGACTGCCACTACGACCGACTGCTACTGCCAGCGTCAACTACTATTTCACGTTTAATAAGTACTGCTACTAAGAAATAGTGCTACTTCTCCGTTTAAATACTTCTACGTTAAATAATTACTGCTTCTACCAACTTTTTTTTTTCTGGCAACTACTGCTACTTTGGTATTAAATAACTACTTCTTTTGCCAATGCTGCTGTTTTCTATTGCTTCTACTGCCAACTACTGCTAATTGTTCACGTTACAAACACTACTACTGCCAACTAAAGCTACTGAATTAGCTTCTACTGCTTTAAGTTTAAAAACTGCTGCTCTTGTCAAATGCTCTACTGCTTCACGTTAAAAAATCTAACCACTGTTTCAGCAAACTACGGTTGTTGTTTTAATTTAAATTATAACAGCTAATGCCAACTACTGCTATTGTTTAAAGTGAAATATCTACTGCTGTTGACATCTACTGTTACTGTTTCATTACTGTAAATGCCCCCTACTGCTTCACTTTAAATAACTTGTGTTTCTGCTTCACGTTATATAACCACTGCTACTACAAGCTAATGCTTCTGACAACTACTAATAGTGACAACTACTGTAACTGCCAACTTATGTTATTGTTTAACGTTAAATAAATACTGACACTGTCGGCGATTGATAAATGGTCCTATTGCTTCACGTTAAATAACTTGCGTTTTTGCTAAGCGTTATATAAACTCTGCTACTACAAACAACTGCTTCTGACAATTACTAATAGTAATAATTACAGCTACTGTCAACTACTGCTTTTGATAAGTACTGCTGTACTGCTAGTGCCAACTACTGCTTCAATGCCAAATACTACTACTGCCAATTACTGCTACTATCAACTACTGCTTTTGATAACTACTGCTGTACTGCTAGTGCCAACTACTGCTTCAATGCCAAATACTACTACTGCCAATTACTGCTACTATCAACTACTGCTTTTGATAACTACTGCTAGTGCCAACTACTGCTGCACTGCCAACTACTACTGTTGCCAACTACTGCTACTGCCAACTACTGCTTCTACAAACTACTGCTTTGATAACTGCCGCTTGTGACAACTTCTGCTTTTGATAACTGCTGCTAGAACCGACTTCTTCTACACCGCCAACTACTACTACTGTTAACGATTGCTACTGCCAGATGTTGCTTCTACAAACTACTGCTTTTGATAACTGCTGCTACTGTCAACTACTGGTTTTGATAACTACTGCTAGTACCGACTACTGCTACACTGCCAACTAACTCTACTGCCAACTACTGCTACTACAAACTTCTAATTTTGAAAATTACTGCTAGTGCCAACTTCTGTTACACTGCCCACTACTTCTACTGTCAACTACTCGCTTTATGATAAAGTTTAGTATTGATTTACTTTTTATTTGAAGAAACCGATACGTCTGACACTTTCTGATGTACTGAATTTTGAAGACAAAAATACAGACATCCCGTTTGTCGCTGTACCAGTACTTAAAGAACAGTATAATTTGAAAAAAAAAGGTTCAGTTACTGGTGAATTGTTTTAACTAAATCAAACAATTGAAACGCCTTAATCATGTTAATGCAGCGCATGGAAATCTTTAAGTGTTATAAATATGAATCAAATTCTGAGCGCAGGGGAAATTCAATTTATTCATTTTCAACTAAGACTCTGGTTTCTTCAGTTAATTGTAATTGTTTAATTAGTCATAGCTGATCATATCAAAATTCAAACGTCACGCACCTATCTACTCCGAATACTAACATCATCCCCCTACAATAGTGGTTTATAAAGTTTATCTATTGTACTTCCTTTGAGAGACTTCTGCAATACACGAATAACTTGGAGTAAATACCATGCATTTAGGATTAAGCAGATTTCATAGGAACAACATTTTACTGTTTATTTAAAAATATTGCATGTATAAACGAAAAGGAACAATATAAGTGTCTGTTGTCATTTAGAGCTCTCTTGTTTTTACTGTATTTGTTTAAACGATTTTGCTTAAGAAGCACGACAAACAAACTTATATAAGATTTCCGTTCTATAAATATCGCTTGGTAACTGAAATTGAAACTGGTATGCGAAAGTAAACATAAATATACAATTGGTACTGTATGAAGAATGATATTTAAAACGAAACTCACTGTGATTTTATAGAAATCAAGTAGTTTGTGGTTTGTACTGTGTATTACTAATGGGGGTTTACTACTGTTATTGCACAGCTTCTTGAATAATTTCATTTGTTCTGTTGTTCCTAATTTTCTTAAATGACACGATTTCCACCGTGTAAATCTAGAAGTAAAACAGAAGGAAAGTGTTTTGTGCAGTTCGACGCGTACCGGTTTCAAAATATTGGTCAGTAATAAAACTGGGCCATGGAACGTAACAGGTGAGCGGGATGTGCCGTTCTAAACGTCGCTAAACTATAGTCTGTTTCTTCAGCATAGTCTGTGTGTTAACTATGGTCTATTTTTATTGTAAGTTTAAAAAAATCGGCGTATTTTGATGTTTATCGATGTCTTTATTGTTTATACTTTTTTCTGTTTTGAATTTACTTCATCTTTAACTTACGTCATATGGCCTGGATCCGGTTACTCTAAACACCTAGTACAGCTTCAGTTTAGATACATACACGCTCACGATTAATAAAGTACGCATGCATAGCAGCTGCTTAGAAAAAAATATTTGGATGTCTAGATACTAAATGTATACATAGTCAACTTATTAACAGTTTTGCAGTTTTCGCAATTCATATTTGAAGTTCTTCTTACTCAGTCGAGAGCTGTCAAAATAAATAAATCAATAAATAAATAAATAAACTAGCTCGATTAAAAAAATAGAAATAATGTCTCAATAAATGCGAGGGCCCTGGTCACCCTGGATGGCTCACCCTGGGTGTTGCACTGCTGTTGAACAAACATCAAAAGCAATATTGAAAATTTTTCAAGATCTTATATTATATACAAATAAGACTCTTGAGTGGAGTCAATTTTGAATCCAGACACATATTTTGAAGAAAGCAGTTACTGGCGGTCAATTTGTGCAACGAAGCAGAATTATTTCAGCATTTTAATAGAGAGCTATATACAAACAAATGAGGCATTTGGTGGAAAATGGCGTAGCATCTATTATTATTATTCGTTTTCAGTTAAATGTTGACGACGGACTTCGGACACAGCGTGACCAAGGTAGCTCTAGTCTGCTGCATTTTAGATCACTGTTTTCATAGGGCACGCCTGCTAAAAAAAGAAAAAAAAATACAAAGTTCAAGATATCTAAGTACTACTACTGTAGTATTCTGCTGAACTCAAAATTATAGAATCAAGAATGGACAATGAGTGTACAAGCTATATCGCATGTATTTACATTGTATTTAGTTCTGCAAGTTACACAGAATGACGCATACCAACATAATATCATGTGCTTCCTTAATTCCTAAGGAGGAGTTGTCTTTAATAATTTTGATTTTGAACTTGCATTACGACAATGACCTTTCAGTATTCATACTACAACTTTTTGTTAGATAATATAGTCAGCTGCATAAAAGACATGGACACGGAATATATGCTCGATGTAAAATATTACAGATACGCCTAATGTTTCAGTGAATGTTCAAAATCACTGAATGGTAAGGAACGAACTTACTTACTAGAAACTTTTGTTTTCAATTTGTTTTGATAATCATCATGATCATGGAGAAAAACATCCGTAACTACCATAAGGTTATATTATACGGTTTACATTAACGATTGGATTTCAGCGTATTCCGTAGACTTGAACCAAAAGAGTTACATAAACTGTTTTGAACATAAACAAATAATTAGAAAGATTTGAATAACTGTGATAATATATATGACAAGTCTTTGATAAAGTAGCTTTTAAATTTGCAATTGGTGAAAACAAATAAACAAAATTCAGTCACTGTTATGAAAACATAATGATTTAAATAATCGAACTCATTTTGAAAATAAAACCAAAGTATTGCATAGATATATCATGTCTTATGTGAATATCAGAGTCAGATATGTAATTTTTCGAATGCAGATACGTTTTTTGCTTATTTAAAAAAAAATACAGATCGAATGTTGATGTCCGAGCTAGATATGTACTTTTTCCGAATACAGATGTTCTGTCCATATCAGGGCTTGATTTTTAAATACAAATGTGATGTCGACATCAGAGCAGGAAAGGGATATTTTGGAATACAGATTTGGAGGACATACCTAGAAATGCACATTTATAACCCCGATCTTCCATTAAGATCACTAATTTTATCTCGGATGCGACGTTAAAAAGCCCCCATATATCAGTGCTTTACACTGAGCATACAGAAGAACCAGGGGTGTTTCCGGAATTGGGTGCATTCTGTAACTTGCAATATCCCCCACAAATAAAAATAACTAATTTCTGCAGGGGACGTCGGTCATATGGGCAACCGGTACCGACGAGAGATAAATTCAAATTGATAGAACCTCAGGATTAGATTTATATCGTCGGGCTATACGACCGTAATAGCTACATAAATACCATGTCGTAAATAAAGCTTTTATATGAAGCTGGGTTTGACTTTAGCATTTTATAAAGGTATAAGACAGCGATAAGATATTGTCGAGTATGACATAAAAAATGGTAACATTCTTTTTACACAATACGTAACATATTGATTGAATCAATATCAAGAGATAACTTACCAAATAATCCCGAAAGAGAAATAAAAAAACAAACAACAACAACAAATAAATAAATCAGCTATACTAACTAAATGTCGTCAGTCTTACATTTACAGGTACCAGAATATCATTGTCCAGTGTGGAAACCTGAATTTTCTACAAGCATATATATTTACAGACATGCACGTAATCCTTCATAAATATACGTAAAATATGCAGAGTTAACATTTTATGTTCATATTCTTCTCTTTTTTTTTACGTTTTATGTTTACTGACAAATTCGGCGACTTCTTTCCCTTTTTCTTAAAAAACCCATGTCGTAAAGTTAACTCAGTGTCTACGAAATAAAATGAAATGCAGTATAGAAAAAAAACACCCGGTATTGAAGGAATAACCATTTTTCTACCAAATGACTTAAAATTATATTTACAACTTACGGGTTTCTGCTTTTGATATTGATAAAAAAAAACTATAGATGAGTCTATTTTGGCCACTTTTTTGTTTACCCTCCACGGGTCGTTTTTGCATTGAACAGTCAATACACAGAATAGGCGTAGATGAAATGTTTCCCCGAATATTTATTCGCAATACGTTGATTTGAATGTATACGATTTAGTTACAAACATGTTCTATGATTTATCTCGAAAATTTTCCATTAACAGCATTACATGCCATTATATCACATGGATTAGGAACTTGTGAATATGTGTAATTATTAAACTTTCTCACTTTGCCGTTGTTACAATTCAATTCAACGAAAAGGTAGAAAAAACGGAAATGAAGGAAGAAACATAAGGAAAATAAAGAAAAAAGAAAGAAAGAACATTTATCCAGGCATCACCATTTATCTGCAAACCTCGTTTTTATTACTACAAACTTAGTTTTAACAGCATAGTTATAATCGTTACTTCCCAGTTTGTGTTGTTTGCAGAAAATATTAATATTTATTATATAGCAGTTCTTTTCTTGTGTTCTTCTCCAACAGGTTTACAACAAAATGTCATAACAGGAAATAAAGAAAAAAAACATGAGTGCTTCATTTTAACTATAAATATATCAAGTACCTTTTACTTACACAAGACAAGATAGCATATTAAAATCTGAATTTCAGCATCCGACGCGTGCAATAAGAGTATCATACAATCTATCAATACCGAACTGCTACGCTTTATAAAATAGTGACAAAAAATTACTCACCAATCCACTCTGAAACGAAAAAAAGAACAAGTGTAAATTAGATATTTGTTCTCTTTAAAAATATGATGCCACTGTAATTAAAAACATATTTATAAAAAATGTTGTAAATAGGTCACTGCACTGACATTTCCGCAGTCTCATTTTGTTATGCAATATCTGACAAATAACTGTGAAATGCTTATTTTTGTTTTTCGTAAGTAAAACTTTACTAGCACACTAACATCGTTGCAGGACATATACTTTTGGCCGTGTAGGTCTGACGTCAAAAAGGAAAAACGTTTCCTTTTTCATGTTATTCTCTATTTGTTCATGTTATTCTCTATTTGTTCATGTTATTCTCTATATCTAAATTGTAAACGGCATTCTGCGTGATATATCACAAATAATGTAAACTAATGACACAGTTAGCCTTTAAAAAAAATAGATTGCTAGAAGAGACAGATTACTGCTGTTTCCATATCAGCTATATAGTTGATATGATTATTAATAGATATGATTTCCTTATTTCTGTAAGGTGACATGACCAGAATGTATGTTGTATGTAAGCGTTCAAAGACTTCTTCAATTCAACTTGAGCGGAGACAGGAATAAAAACATTCTTACGTTAAATGTGCATGGTGTTTAGTTACTAATATCTAAGTATTTCAAACGTCAGTTTTATTTGTGTTTTTGTTTTCATATTGTTTTTGTAAATGATATTATACAATATATACATGTTAAATTTAATTGAAGTGGTGTCGCTGGTATCAAACGCTATAATGTTGAAGTGCGGGGTGAATCCCGTGTCGCTGTGCATTTTTAACTGTCTGAATTGTATCAGTTTCAATTTACTTTCTTTTTACTATCTACCTATCGTTAACGCAGTGCCATATTCTTGGTTCAAACTGGTTATGGAACTGGCTTTAACTTCAAACATAAGACAATAAATGACGTTCAAACCTGTCTTTTTTTATATATAAATGTAGTAAAATAACTCTAATGTTATAATCACAGAAAAATACAGATTTATAAATAATATAAAATACTTAAGGAGATACACTATATAATATTTTCAAATGTTTACAATCTCGAATAGTAGTGAAGTAGTGTTTCACATACACTCAGTATATGTGAGAGCGTATATGTTAAATGTTATAGCCAAGATCTTTCCTATAACTGATGTTTAGCAACAAAATTGAAAAAAAGAAATGAACGTTATGCATAAAGAAAGGACCAACCGGAAAATAACTGTTTCACTCTCGCGCTTCTTTATTACACACCGTGTTATAATTTATGATTGACTTGGAAATTAAAAACTTCTGTATCTGTAATATATATGCCAAGAAAATGTCAATAGTAACGGTAAACTACATGATTATTAACGTCGTATAAACAACAACCATTTGTTTGCATCGCGTCACAGAAACTTTACGAACAATGATAAGACGTGGTCGGTATCAAGGACGCGGTTCATTAGAAAATAAATCGTCACATTTTTGACGTCATATTTATAACTGATATTTGTATAAACTTTATTCATTCACGTCCCTTGCTATCAAATTCGTTGTTGAGAAAGACAACAGGTATGACCTGTATGACCTCATTGACTTTGTGAACAAACAAAGTCAAATGTACAAATGCACATCCTTGTAAAGAAAAACATATATTAAATCAGACTATATTCATCCACAGCTATATTTGGTGTGATAAATGCAAACATATCAAAGAAGGGGTTTGAAAAAACAGGCACGAAGGCAACCATCAAAACCTCGCTTGCGCATTTTTAATCACTTAAGACTAAACATAGATGTTTAAAAATCAAATCTGCTTTTTTTTTCGATCGACCGTTCCTTCATTCCATCCTTAGTCCAGACTCACTCAATTATGATAGAATATAGTTATGTTGAAGTTTTATCTCCGCGTAAAAAATAAGCCACTCGAAACTGTTTGATGTCTGAACATCCATTACTGATTTTTTCCCCAACGGCTATAAAGAGAAGATAATTAATTAATTAATTAATTAATTAATTAATTAATTAATTAATTAATTAATTCATTCATTCATTCATTTATTCATTTATTCATTCTTTCTTTCTTTCAGATATGAAAAATGACCAGCTATAAAAACGTAAAGATAAAGATACTGGTGCTTTACATTAGACGCTCATAGATAAAACAAACGTAAAGAACACGGTTTTGTGTTAGTTCTTTTATGATAATTATTTAGTAATCGTTTTGGTCGAATGAATTATGAAATAACTATAAATTCTACTATTTAACCTTTTTTTAATCTATATCACTATTTAATCGGTCTACATAATGTCTTCTATTTTTCACTGGCTTTGTTTGACCTTACGATTCTCAAGATCTGGTAGTTACCACGCTGCACCGCTTAACTGTGTGCCGGGCTACTCATGGTTTTTTGTCGTTTTAAACTAAACATGAACATGTATATTCTAGTGATGGAAATAATTATGAAGAGGAAACAAATATTAAAAGAAGACGTTCAATACGGCTTTTGATTATTTTTATTCCTTCAACTACAAAAGTCAGTTTTCTCATGCATGCTTCCTGAACAATTTTCCGTTTACTTCCATATGATGCTGAATGTCGAAAACATTTCCAGAAAAGTAATTACAACTGTGTCCAGGTTTTGTACATCGTTATATTTCTATTGCAACTTGCTTTAATATGTGTAAGATATTAGTAAGTTTAAAGTTTTGTTAACTGCATAAGATCTAAAAGTATAAATAACAACTTTACTAGCTCACAGTCAAAGTGAATAATAATAATTGTAATAATCATCATCATCATCATCATCATCATCATCATCAAAATTTCGATTGATGAATTCTTCTCTTTTTTACACTTTTATTTTACGTTTTGATATGATATGCGCTTAAATTTCGTAATGCTGTCAAAATACGGGATCAAACGAGTTGGACTGAACGAAAATACGGCGCCCTTAACATCGTTCTACAGTTTCTTTAGTACTTTTTGCTAAGAACTTGATATGCAGTACAACGAAAATGCGAACAGGTTCCTTCGAAGTTTCGAAGAGACGCATATCGACTTAATATTTATGATATTACCTCAAAAAAACGTTAAAACAAAAAAAAAAAAAATGATTTGGCTTAAAAGCATTAGTTTGTCTGTTAAATAACTGAAAAGTCCATACAGTGTGAAAAAAGGACGTACGAGCGTCTTCCCGGTTTTCGTTTATTTCTACGAACTGTTACTATAGATACTATATACTATTATAAAAATGCTTATAACAAAATGGGATTATTTTCAAATACCGGTAAAGGCTATTCAAATACGTTTTCCAAGTTCTATTTCCTTAAGTTACGGACACTTTTTTTCAACAATAAAAGCATTTGCTAGTACGGCTCTGAGAATTTGTCTTCATCTAAAAGTTACTGGGTCTGATGATGAAGTCTGGTATAATGTTTAATCAATATTTCGTACCGAAAACTGTAGCCTTCTGTGTGCCAGAAAGTAATATTGCTATATTAAAATACAGTTCTCAATGATTTTAAATCGCTTTAACTAAATCAGATAAGTGTATGTAGATCCGTATGTTATGATAAGACTCATTCATCTAGATATAATAACAACTGTGAGATTAAATTTGTTTGAAGGGATAGATTTGTTAAAACTTTATTTTAACCAATATCAAACTGCCATATTCAGTTTTTTTACCTAATATGGGAAACCTCAAAGCTGCGAATTGTATGAAAAGAACAATTATGATAAAGTTAATTCCGAACAGGCTTACGTACGACGGCACGCCAGCAGACAATATCATACTTCAGTTTTCTGACGAGGTTTTCTTCAAAGTCTGCTAGAATATTTGTTTGGAATACGCGAGGTATGCATACAACGTGGAAAGAAGTGCCAGACTAAATGATATCTGTTGACTTGTCGTTCACACAAGTATTAGGAACAAACGTTTTTGTACAATATAACTATGCTCATCTCGGTCTCGTTCAGTTACCAGGCAGCAGATATCCAAAAGAGCGTTGATGACGTTTTTCTACCGGAAAGAGTCTAAGCAACAGCAGCAATGCAAATCCTCACATAATATCAATACAGTGTATGTATAAAGAACATGCACATTTTCGCGATAATCGCCTCTGTTAAGTTACTATACATCGTTTGGTAAACAGGTCCTTCCAACTTATATTAATTCCTCGATGACAGCTTCCCTGACATGAACAAGAACTAGCCCTAAAAGTGTGGAATGAGGAAAGTTACTGTAGAACAATACCTATTGTAAGTTGTACCAGCAACCTCCGGATCAGAAGTCCGACGCTCTAACACCTCGACCATTGCTGAGTCAGCAGACGGTAGATATATGATTTTACACAATCAATCAGGGACACGACCTGTCATTTTAAGTTATTCTGTGGAGGTGTAACAGTACTCGAGAAAGTTTATCTTTCAAACTATCTTGGCTATTGCTTGAAAAATTGATATTTTTAAGCAAAACTGACGGCAGTTGATAATTGGTAATAAAGAAGAAATACCCGCTATTGAATGTAATTAACGTTTCTTTGGCTCTAAATCTATAAACAAATACGTACAAACCGCACCGAAATTACAATTGCAAATTTAGTAAAGTCGCTGAAGAGACGTTGAACACACTTAAACTGATGATAATGGGATACTGCAATTTAAAAGGTCAGTACCTCGTATTCCAAAAAAAAAAATTATTACCGTGTTTGATGGTTTGTATTTATTAAGGTTTATTGCTGTTTGCAACATCTGTGGTCATATCTCAGCGGTAAGTCTACAACACAAGGGATACTAGGTATCCAATATTTAACGAATAGCCTTCCAGCGCCTGGCTACCTTCTCACCATATTCAGAGATGAAGGATAAATGACCTTTTGACATATTGTGTGAGATCAATTACCACGGAAAATAATTGCCTACCCTCACTGAAATTGAACTGAGACCCCCTGGATTGACAAAACGATGCTCTACCATTTCGCTAGCCGGGCCATAAGCAACGTCACGGACAAAACAAAAAATAGTTTATACAGTTTGGGTTGACCTTGAACTACAGTAAATACATGTATTATCCGTACATTCTTGTATGTGCAAACTATTTAACATAGCAAACTTCTTGGCACTATACAATTGTTTACCACTTGATATGTTTAATAGTAAATACTTGTTCAAAGTGGAAGGTTTTTGTCTTTTAGTCGGTAAAAAATATAGGTCACACAAAGTAGTATTCTTTAATCCTGGGAATTAAGAACTATAAATACATCGTGTTTTTTTAATTTACTACAATAACTTTGTATAAATAATTATTACTTTTATTATCACATTTCCCAATACTAAAACTTGATCGGTTCTTATACTTAACCTTATTTAGCTCCAAAATAAATTACAGGACAGGCATTCCACATACTATCAATTTACATGCATTACTTACTACACAATTCAACACTAAAGGATGTTTTGTGTATTTATACTTTCTTTTTTGGTTCTGAGTTTTATTTCCAGTAAAGCTTTAAGGTTAAATGAAAAGAAAAGTGTAGAGCTGTGCAGTCAATATATATCATGGAGTAATATATTCATTTTCAGGATGATCCGAAGTTTAAACTATTTTCTCCGCATCATTATTTCTATTATTTCTTAAACTGACAAAAAAGCCTATTGCCAATACTGCTTCTACTTACCGTTGTTACATCAGGTAAATGAACTACTGCTACTGTCAGAACTGCTATTACTAACTGTTGTTACATCAGGTAAATAAACTACTGCTTCTGTCAATACTGCTACTGACAACTGTTGTTGCATCACGTAAATGAACTATTGCTACTGTCAATACTGCTATTGCCAACTGTTGTTGTAATACGAAAATAAACTACTGATACTGTAAAATCTGCTATTGCCAACGGCTGTTGCATCATATAAATGAACTACTGTTACAGTCAATACGACTATTGCTAACTGTTGTTGCATCACATAAATGAACTACTTCTACTGTCAAAACTGCTATTGCTAACTGTTGTTGCATCACGTAAATGAAATACTACTACTGTCAATACGGCTATTGCCAACTGCTGTTGCATCACATAAATGAACTACTGCTACTGTCAATACGTCTATTGCTAACTGTTTTTGCCTCACATAAATGAACTACAGCTACTGTCAAAACTGCTATTGCTAACTGTTGTTGCATCACGTAAATGAGCTACTGCTAGTGTCAATACTGCTACTGCCAACTGTTGTTGCATCACGTAAATGAGCTACTGCTATTTTCTTGCATCATACAGGAGTTTCTACTGTTTACACTGATCCTAGAAAAAACTTATCTTACATCACCCGTTTAGGACAAGTTGCGTGCTTTGAAATGACGTCATTTCGTCGCATTCTATGACGAATGACATGCTTAGGATGACGTCATTTCGCCATTATGATTGAAAGTCTAAATTCATACACTACCATAAGAAAACAATGCCAAATACAAATATTAGATTTTCGTAATTTCCATCAGAAATATGCGTTACATAAAATATGCAAGAAAAAGAATCAGACAGGAATATCTGGCTCTTGGGTAACTGTTAAACAGTAATTCTACAGAGCCTCGTTACCGCTGTAAACAGTTACTTGAGAGCCAGATATTCCGGTCTGTACTAATGTACCGCCAACTACTGCTTCTACCATCTACTCTTTCTACCAACTGCTTCTACTGCCAACTACTGCTACTGTCAACTGTTGCTTCTGCAAACTGCTGCTACTACATCATGATTCATAACTACTGCCACTGCCAACTACTGCTTCTTCCAATAGCTGTTTCTACCAACTATTGCTACTGCTAACTGCTGCTTTGCTCGGCGTTCTATAAATAGAGCTTATGTCACCTGCTGTTTTTGAATTGCGTTTTATAAGAACAACTATTGCAAGCTGCTGATATTTGTTCACGTCAAATAAATACTGCTATTGCTAACTACTTCTTTTGTTTCACACTTAAAAAACTACAGCTTTTGCCAGATTACTGCTGTTGCTACACTAACTTCTGTTACTGCCAACTGCTGCTAATACTGCACAATTAATGAAAACTACTACTGCCAACTCCAGCAATTGCTTTACGTTAAAAGCTCTTGCTACTGCCAACTACTTCTACTGCCAACAACTGCTTCTGCCAGCAACTGCTTACTGCCAACTAGTCAAATACTGATAAACGCTGCAACTGACAACTGCTGTTGCTGCAAACTAATGCTACTGCCGACTACTGCTTATGCCAATTGCTGCTTCTGACAGCTGCTGCTACTGCAAACATATGCTTCTGACAAATTCTGCTACTGCCATCTGCTGTTACTGCTGCTGATATTGGCAACTGCTGTTACTGCCGACTGCTATTACTGCCAACTACTGCTAACTGCTGCCAAGTGCTGCTACTAACAGTTCCTGCTACTGTCTGCTACTGTCGTTGTCAACAAATGCCAACTGCCAACTGCAACTTCTGTCAACTACTGCTAATGCCAACTGCTGCTACTGCCAGCTTCTGCAACTGCATCTTGCTGCTACTGCCAACTGCTGCTACTGCCATCTACTGCTTCTACCAACTGCTGCTACTGCCAGCTACTGCTACTGCAAACTACCGCTTATGACAACAGCTGCTACTGCCATCTACTGCCCTCGCCAACTGCTCTTACTGCCAACTGCTGTTACTGCCAAGTTTTGATTATGTTTCACTTTAAAAACTACATGTATATCTAGATTCCAGTTGTGATACTGATTCACGTTAAAAAAAACACAGCTACAGAGAGTTGCTGATACTGCTTCACATTTAACGACTACTACTTCTGTTCAGTTTTGATATGGCTTCACGTTAAAAATTTATATCTACTGTCAAGGTTTGATAATGCTTCATGTTAAAAATCTATATCTACAGCCAAGTTTTGATACGGCTTCACGTTAAAAAAACTACTGCAACAGAGAATTACTGATATTGCTTCAAGTCAAACAACTACTGCTCCTGCCAAGTTTTGATATTGCTTCAAGTTAAAAAAAACACTTCTACTGACACGTACTGATACTGTTTCATGTTAAATAACTATTGCTACTGCCAACTACTGCTACTTCATCACGATGAATAATTATTCCTACTGTTTCACGTGAACATCAGCTGTTTCTACGTCACATTATATAACTACTGCTACTGTACTTACTACAACTGACATGTATTGTTACTATCAGCTAACGATTCTGCGTCACGTTTTATAACAATTACCATTTTCTGCCTCTGACAACTACTGCTTCTTGCATCTACTGTCAGTTGTTTACGTTAAACATTGACTGCTCCTGCCAAAATTTGTTATTGTTTCACGTTTAAATATTACTGTTACAGCCAAGTTTGATATTGTTTACGTTAAAAACTACTATTACTGCCAAAGTTTGATATTGCTTTACGTTACAAAAACTACTGCTTCTGTTTAGATATTGTGTCACGTAAAAAAAACTTCTACTACTGCCAACTTCCGATACTGCTTCACAATAAAAACTACATAAACTGCTACTGCCAAGTACTGATACTTCTTTATGTTAAAGGACTATTGTTACTGCCAACTAATGCTTCCCCCTCCCGAATATTGTTACTCCTTCTGTTTTACGTGAATTATCTACTGTTTCTGCTTCACATTAAATACAACTGCTTCTCTACTTAGTAGAACTGACAGGTATTGTTACTTCCAACACATACTTCTGCTATATGTTTTAACTACTGCTACAAACAATTTCGGCTACTACCAGCTACCAATTCACGTTTAATATATACTGCTACTGACAACTACAGTAACTACTACTGTTACTTTCATTTACGTTTGCTACTGTTACTTCTAACTACTACATTTGTCAGCCACGGTCAGACAGGATTCACGTTATTTAACTACTGTGACAATCAGTAACTACTTCTACCACATACTGCTCCTATTTAACGTTAAATAACAACAGGTTCCACCAACTAATGCTTCTGCCACCTGATGCTGGCTCACACTGATATTCCTGCCAACTATTGCTAGAGTTTCATGTTGAAATCAACTGCTACTGCCAACCACTGCTTCTGTAATAGTTTATACTGCTTCGCGATTAAGAACTACTGTTATCGTCAACTGCTGTTCTGCTTCATGTTAAATAACGACCTATTGATTTTGCCAGCTATTGCTATTGCTTCACGTTAATAACTGCTGCCACTGCTTAGTATGGCTACTGTTCCAAGTTTAATAGCTTTCATCGAATCATTTATTATTATTATTATTATTATTATTATTATTATTAAGTAACCGCGTTTGTTCTTACTATTGTGAAAAATCTATCTTTCCAGACAACATGTACTTCACCCTGTTAATGCATACTATACAGGTAGGTGAATATATCAATGAATGTTAATAGTAAATCTGTTTAAAGTATGCGCGTTTTTCTGAAATGTTTCTTCATACATTGCCATTTTTTTAGGTCAATGAAATATCAACGTCGTTTTAATATTATTTTGTGGATTTTGATTATGCAATCTTTTGCGGGTAAAATATACTGCCATGAAATTATGCCTGCTCCTACCTTTCATTTCAAATATATATCAACTACATGCGGCCGACATTTTTTTTCTTTTTCCTGTTTTTATTTTTATTTTTTTTTTTGGTTTACAGAATTGTACGTAAGTATGTAACGTTATAATAACATTAACCTCTATAACTTCATACGAGTAGACAACTATTGTAGAAGACTGGAAAAAAGTACTTAAATGCCAAGACCTCAACGTGCACTCGATTTTCAGAAGTAAATCTCAGTAGATAACTTCTTTGTTGCTGAATCTAATGTTTGTAATTTTAATCAAAATGATGAAAGTGCTTAAATTAGGAATTTTACGTGACCTAAACTATGCCCTTATAAAGTTTGGACTGTTTGGAAATACATCCGTTTTCAATATGACACGTTTGTCTAGACTTATAACTCATTTCGGTGTTATAGTTTTACCGTCATAACTTATGAAGCAGTGACAAATATTATTTCTAGAAGAGAAGTCTTTACACCATACGACCCTAACAGATATATTTTAATCAAATGAACTTATTTATGAGACAGATATTTTAAATTTGGCTTAAGACAGGCTAAAAACAACATCTTTCTACGATTGTATGAACTACAGAAATACTTGATTAAACTTTCCAAGCAACCTGAATAGTTTTAAATATTTATAACTAGAACTTTAGTAATGCAGCTTAATATGTTATATTAACATCTTACTCTTTAAAGAACGGTAATTTGTAAATAAAAGGTTCAGTTACTCGTGTACCTTTGTTACCTGAATGGCATATCTATAACGCTTAAACTCAAAGATTGAAACTATTTAAATGTTATGAATATAAACAAAATTCTTTATAAAATCATTTCATTCTTTTTAGCTCGAGTATGTGGTTTCTTTGGTTAATTGTTAAGTTATTCATAGTTGATCATATCAAATTTCAAACGTTGACAATGACATCATATGTTTAGGTCAACTTTATTTCAGCAGTAATCCTATTATTTTTTAGTTCTGCCATTGTTTTTGCTATTAACTTAGCATACAGTGACTTGTCCGCTACTTTAAGATTTCGTTTTAGAGAGTGAAGTTACATTATCAATGACGGAAATTAACTGAACTTAATACTTAAGTGTTAGTTTCAGCACAAAAATCTAAAAGAACAGCGATAAGAAGTATAAAATTATATAACTGGAAACAGACCTCTACTAAAACGTAATACTTTCTTGATATATAATTATGTGTGTGTGTGTGTGTGTGCGTGTGTGTGTGTGTGTGTGTGTGTTTACGTTTTGCAATAAATCGCCGAATACAAACTCACCCCTTTCTTCTTAATGTATAATGCAATACATAATTGATAAACTTTTACTCAGCTTTCGAAATCAAGATTTGTTTCAAATTTCTTTTATAGCATCATTAGTTTCAGTGTATACATAAAGAATGAAGAATAATTACCGGCCTAACTCGTGATCCGACTTTAACAGCACCAGCTGACATCGTCCCTGAAATGTATGAGGATCGTTTAACAATTTTGCTTATGTTAACGTCTGATGTTTAAGCTTTTATATGTTACTTGTTATTAGATTTAAAGAGCAGGCAGGAAGAGGAGGGATAGACGAAAGAAAGAATGTAGAAACTGGTGGAAGAAATGAAGAAAGAACGAACGAACGGTCCCTTCGACCACAATAAAACAGACGCCATAAAAATTCTGTCTGGCAATGAAGTACAAAATTCAATCAATGCTGTAGTAATTGTTAAAAAAAATTTAAATAGAAGTTAAACTATTGGGTCTTATTCTATATATCAACACATCATGTACATAACAGAAAAATAGAAATAACACCCCATTGTTGGCAAAAATGCTAGCCAGTTCGCGTCGTTTATACTTTCAGATTATTTTCTTGTTTTAAAATTGTTTTATTTACTTTCCGGAACAACACAAACATACACAATTATCAGAATTACATGCAGTTGGTTTATGTAGAAATAGAAACTAAACTTCATGGGATAAAACTGATAATATATTGAAAAAAATAAAGATTTTAAACATTGTTAAATGGTACAAAAAATAATTAAAAATCAATACAGATTGAAATTGTAGTCATCGTATACTAATCTTTGAGTATAGATTAATATAAGCTTACCGTGCACTACTATTCTTTCGGATGAGTAGGTAAAGTAATGTGTCTCTGGAATATAATGATTCCTAAATCAGTCAATATCTCCTTGCATGCTCCAATAAATAGAATCAGGGGACTCGGTGACCGACGACAAATAAACTCAGATAGATAGATAAACAGTCAATGGATGATGACTTTTTTATTACTTGCATTAATACTGATGCATAATGGTATGAAACGACGGTATTTGATACGGAATCACATTATATAAATCTCATTTCAAAACATTATTCATCGCAATCCACAAAAGAAATTCAAAAAAATTAATCTAACGACTATCTAATAATCTGTTTCAATAAAATGAAAACGATACGGATACGTCAAGATAGTGTTTCAACAGGTTTGATTAGGTATAATACCCATACAGTGATTACTTCCATGCATTTCACTGGGAAAAAAAAAAGAAAATTGACACAATCAGTTAATTATGTTTAAATATATTTTTTGTTTCATTTGTTTTGTACATAAAAATTAAAGGCAAGAAATCAGATATATTGTACCTGTATTTTGCTTGTCAATAACACCTTTTTTCTCTTCCTCTGTCTTCTGGGAGTCCTTGGGAGTAAGAGCTACAGCTGTAGTGATCAGCCGTCCAAGGCGCTTCTTAGAACTCACAATATCTTTCAACTGCTCGTCTGGAACAAACTTGAACTCTTTTAAACATGTTGACTGGATGTCAGCAATCTCCGTCTCAATCTCAGAAACCGTAGGCTTGTTTTCGACAGTGTTTATAAACAATTCGTTGTTCTGGAAACACTTGACGTTTAACGCTTGATTTATTTTCTCGATTTTGGTCGAAAGTAGTTCACAATCTTTCTCTAGCTTAGCCAGCAGCTTTTTATTGTCTGACATAACGGCTTTAGCTTCAGATATCACATCCGCTTCTACTTTGTCTAGGTACTGATTGATATCTGTTCTGAACTGTCTTATATCTCCAAGAGCCTTTTCAAGCAGCATCGTATTATTTCGTTCATTCTCTAGAATGTTTTCACTGTTTTTGTTGTTTACAGAAGCAATTTGTTCAATTTTACTCATCAGTGTCTTGAATTCGTTGCTTTGTTGAAAATCCTTTGCTAGTTCATCAATGAACTCTGGTTTGCACCCATTATGATTTCTAACAACACAATCACCACATCCAACGACCTCGTGTTTCCGGCAAAAGAACTTGATTGTTTCCCCACCATGCTGCTTACATTTCAAAGCCCTCTCGCTACTACTTCCAGGCGTAGATGATCTAGGTGACTGGTCTACGTCCACCATTACATGCTCCCTACATGTTTTCACCCTTAGATGTTGTCTGAAGCACGCGTTACACATAAATTGCTCACAATCTTTACAAAATCCGTCCGCTTGTTTTGTAAAATTGTCACTTTGACAAAGCTCACAGACTTTATCAGAAGTTTCGTCACCATAGTCTTTAATTTTACCAGATACCTCCATCACTAAACGGTCTGAACGATTCAAACTAAAGATTTTAACGATTTGCGTTTAAAACTTCCTGTTTTATATTTATATGTACACACGTTTAACTACTTTATTATTTACATAGCGACCAGTATTGATCGTCTTAAACCTGCAGTATTTATACGCTAGATAAAATCACGCTGGTTGAACATGATATGCCTTTGCAAAATGACACACGTTAAACTTTTGTTACGCATAGATCGTATACCACATTTTAAGATCACTACATTCAATAGTACACAGTTAATCGTAGTTTCTTTGCGAACAAACATTATAATATTTAAAGTAACGGTCGATATTTAAAGCGAATGACTCATTGGTCGATGATGCATTAAAAAAATAACAAAAATGTTTATACACTAGACTGTTACACATCCCCTCTTAAGAAAGACATCATTTTAATCAGAAGATTGGACAGGAATATTGAAAGATAATTTCAATTCAAGGACGCAGCACTGCGGGAATCCTGCTTAATTTCAATGCTGTGCTGTTGCACCGTAAGTGCAGATAAAACACAGTTGCCGCATAGTGAGGCAGTATAATATGAATTTACTGAATATTTGCAAAATATTAAATAGTTGCCCTAATGTAAGTGAAGTGTCATGATGCAGTTATGGATGGGTTAATTTATAAATTGTACATCAGTCTTGATGGTTTACTCAATATGTTCAGCTCAAAAGTCACCAGTTATTTGACACAAGGATGGTTCAAATAGTGGGTACTCTTAGTTCATTTTCAGTTTAAGGTGTCCCCTGCAGCAAGTCCAATGGCAACTTCAGGGTTTTTACAGGGATTGGGGATGCGGCCCTAGCCTGTCAGGAGAGGTAATTAATGCGTGAATTTCCAGTTTTTTGGGAAAATCGCGTACTTTTTTTTCTAATTTTTGGGACTTTCATTGCTATGGTTTTAACACATAAAATGATTAAAAACTTACACAAACCAGCAAAACGAGTTGTTTATATATGGATCGGTAAAAATCGTTAAATTACGACAAGCTGATTCCGATCGGAGATGTCGTAAAATTTGGAATTGTTTGTCGTAAAGCGGATTGTTGACAATTGTCGCATTTTTTCTGTATTTTCGGAGGGGAAGATCACATTTTGAGGGGAATTTTTCGTTTCGGAAAGGGGAAAGAATTTACCTTTTTTGCCTGGAAATGACGCCGTATGTTGGCGTCTGTTATATAAGGGAAAAAATATGACCTTTTTTCTAAGGAATGAGCCCTTGGGCCCCTTTCCTCTAAATCCTAGAAACAACACTGTATTTAGAATTTATTGAAGTCTAAAAATGTTAGATTACATAATAACGAAGAATCACCACAGCAATATGGCATATTTAAATGAACAAGAACAGTGACTCTTGCATTAGTTAAAAAGTACAGGCTTTCCTGTCATCTTTTTCTGATAATAATATTATATTCAATCTTATATTTTTAAATTTACAAATAAAAAGACTATATAGGAAAGTAGATGACGTAAATAAGACTGAAACAGAATTTAACACATGGATAAAAGACAGTGCCTATTTCTGTCTGTTTCTTTATAATATCATTTAGTATAGCTTTAATCAAAATTATATACCGCATATAACTTATAACTATATTGTCACTAATGAATGAAACAGATGTAAATTCTGATGATTTCAAGTTGTTTAGTTTTTTAGACTCGTATGAAGGAAGATAATAAAAAACAGTTGTTTTCATTTTTTTTTCAGGAAACAATACATTGAAGAGGGGTGTGTTCGTTCTAAAAGAAGCTCAGCAAACGAAATAAGAAAATTATTAAAACTTACGTTTGTTGTTATTTTCTGTAAACATATATATGATCTGAATGTGTTTATGTATGAGCCATCATGATTTTCTTATGAAATTACTAAAATAATTCAACGGAATAGCTGTAGACAAATGTTGACATTCTGAATAAAGTTTTAAAAGACAAACTTTCCGAGTATTTGTTTCATTCGTAAGTGGAAAGAACATGAGCATGTATATATTTTTATTCTACCTTCCATATCTTTTAATTATCTCCCTTAAGTTAAAAATGCTTGTCCGTAATATAAGTGTCCTAACTTTTCCATGATATCTCATTGAAACTTCACACAGTCAAAGACACTACTCAGATGAATTGGTGTGCCAAAGAACCATAACTCTTATTTACTTTGTTTTTAAATTATCTCCCTGTATAAAACCTAATAATGCTTCTCCGGCTATTAATATGAAAGGTATTGAAAATTTGATTAAAACTTCGCACAGTCATAGATACTAGTGAGTGAAATTACACTTTCAAATTACCATATGTCTGCCTAGCTTAATTTTTAATTATCTCCTTGAATGATACTTAAAATGTTTTATAAAGCTTGTTCAAAGTAAAACTTTCAAACTATCAATGTCATTTCATTGAAACTTGATAAAACTTCATATTGCAACCCCGATCAAAAGATGTATCTATGGCTTATCAGCTGGATTTCTTGAGAAATCCACTAACATCGAACTTCATTTAACATGAAAACATTGCAGTTACTGGAAGTTTTTTTTTAATATTTACTTCAAAAGATAACATATTAAATTCCATTAAAAATTGTGTAAAACATTGTTTATTTCGAATATTGGATTTTATATGGTAAAGGAAGACTTTGTTGAGCCATTGCATGAAAGAGTTACAGACCTATATGAGGAAGTAAAACAAACAAATATTGAATACATGCTTAAATACATGAGCCTGAGGGTAAATATGTCTTGTTAACTTCACATGAAGTATAATATTTGGTTACTGATAACTCAGCAGATAAGATAGTAAAAAGCTTGTCTAATTTCACAGAAAAAAGTTAAGCTTTTATGGGCACTGCATCATTGGCAGTTGCAGTGTCATGCGAAAACTTTAATGTAGCTGATTGTTCATATACCATATTGTTAAGACTTTTTTGTATTTGGTGTGAAGGTCTCAAGTTGATGTTAACAAAATAGAAAAGTGTTGGTGCAGTTCTGCAGTACTCTAATTTGGTCTTTAGTGTCCGTGTAGTTCTTCCAGGAATACTGATAAAAACTTTTGAATCAAGAAATCGCCACATAATTCGTTATGGAGCTCACATTAAAGTCCTACTTGGGGAGTGAAATTTATTATTTTTTACATTGTTTTTTTCAAATTTATTGGTCAGTTTCCAGAAAGTCTTTGTTGCCTTTAACACCAATGAAGTTCCATTTCCTGTATGTTTATATTTACAGAATAATTCTCATTTTCGGGAAGACTATGAAAGCTTGAAGAGACAATATGAAAATGTCATTGCAGAAAACAAGCAGGAGACAGTTGACATTAAGTCTGAAACAATTAAATCGTCTTTCGATCCTTTAAATTTGCCAGGTACCTCCATATTGAAACGAGTTAAACTTTTAGTGAACTAGTTCACGTCTTAAACTTCTCTATTAAAGTACACATAAACGAGATATCATTATTTACACAGCGAGGCTTATTGATAGTATTAAACCTTGTAACAAATACCTCGACACCGGGTATTTTACAACCAGATAGTATGCGATCTATTTAGGCCAGACACAATTAAGAAGCGTTAAACATGACATGTATTACAAAAATAACAAAGACATTCTTTAAAATAAACATGAAGTCAGTCCGGGCTTGCCTATTTTTTATGTACTATCATGATTGTAGGTTACATACCATTAATCCAGTGTTTGCTTAAAGATGTGAAAAAAACTAGATTTATTATATTATTTACAAATGAAATATTGAAAACTATTGATCATTGTTGTTGAAATAAAATGCGTATTTTCTTTTCCGTGTATTCACTTTAAAAGATTATTTTTTCTCTATAGTGAAACATATTTTCCGTATTTTCACTGGTGTCTGGCCGGACTGCCTTCTCCTGGATTCAGCCAATACACAAACTTAAAGGGGATTTCTTTCGAATCGTATGGTCAGAAAGAGAGAAAGTTCATAATAAACTGAAAATTCAAGTCTTTTCAACTCGATTTATTTTCATCTCATAAAATATTTATTTTCACAGTACGTGTCCGATATTAGATGTACTCAATTAACAGAAAGTTAAACCGGAAGTCGAATTTGTTACAGATAATAACTTAAATTTCTGCTAGAATCTCTTCTATTACTACATGCTTCTGTATACTTTTATGAATTGTGTGTAGAATGTCGAAATTATCAATGCTCATGAAATACGACAACTCTGTTTTGCCGTGTGTCTCGACAATTTCAACCAGTGAAAACATCAGAAGTTGCAGGAAGTGGATTATCGTGTGCAAAAATAAACTGCGCAGTCTGGTTCTCGGCAGCAGTGTTAAACATTACGTAGTCAATGGGAAGTAAACTCAGTGCGCATGGCACAATCAGTGCCGTGTGCAAATGCCGTCTGCAACAGAAAGTTATCAGTCGCGAGTTTGAAGCAATTCAATTTTTGCTAAAATACGTTACTCTCTCGGTTCGAGAGTACCAGAGAATATCATGCTAGAGTCTGATATTATAAAAATTATCACGCAAGGCTTAGAAAAAAATGTAGGCGAGCCACTGCCGAGCTTTTCTTTTTTTCTTGCCGAGCCTGATAAATTTTATAATATCAGACACTTGCTTCGTATTCTTTTTATCATGTTTTCAATTTTTATTTGCGTTTCTTTTTTTAAATTTTAAATAACTAAAAAAACAAAACCTCTCCCGAGCCTTTCGAGTTCATGTCACGCGCAATAATATGTGTATTTACAGTCATGTGATTAAATCGATAAGAAATAGTTACGAATGTTTTAAGTCAAAAGTATGAGCTAGAAACTTTAATATTTCAAAAAAAAAAAAACTGTTCGATTCAAAATTTATCAGTTGAGTATTTTCAACTTAATAGAAGGTACCCATTTTCCGTTCTTTTAATTTCATTTCGCATTTCTTGGATGTTTGGTTTCACAATTTCGCCATTTTTAATTTACCGATGCAAGCAATCAAAAGTTGAACATGGTTTATCAATCTTTTTAGCTAAAGTCTTGCGTGTAAAATGATTTAAAAAATCAACTCAGTAGCATTCACTAGAAATCTGCTCACAAGATATATCTATGTGACATAAAAGAACAGGATGTAAGAAATCAGAAAATAAACAAATGAATGCAGTTCAGTCAAGGTCAGAATGTGTATTGGTGAGGTGCCTGATAGATAAAGCTAAATTTATCTGGTAGGCAGTTTATCAACGTAAATCGCCGTAATGGCATGATAAAATCAATTATTCTCTAATCTAATAAAATTAAACAAACAAACTGACTTAGGAATAACACTTTGTATTTGGCAGTAGATATCAATACATTAAATAATGCGAAATCATTTGACAATATCTGGGTCTCTTGAAGAACTTCTTTGAACTTGAAGAAAGGCACTGAAACGAGACTTAGAATTATTTAAGTACAAATGTCAACTTGAACTGGTATCATACTAGTCGTTACAAATAAAAATGATGATTTACTGTCCAGGCGTTGTCAGTAGAGAAAACGAAAACTGAACATTTGAATCAAATGATGAAACTGCACAAATAATACATATAAACTAGACAGAAAGATTACAAGATCAAAACGTCATCCAAGCAATTTTAAATAGCGCTTCCCCGAAAATAATAGAATCACTGGATCAAGTAATGCGTGGGAGGGAGCGCGGGATTTACAGATTACTGAGATAAAATGTAAATAATGCCAACTACTTTTGTTGAGTGGAGAAACCCGCGAAAGCAACCCCATAAATAACCAGGTATGCACGAAAATAACTTGAAATTCATAAACAAATGTTATTCCTTAAGGTGGTACATTCCCCGATAACTATAACAACAGAAACGAGACTTATTTCATTTGCTCTCTCTATTCGAGAATAAATCTGTTATTCTCTAATCTAATAAAATAAAACAAACACACTGACTTAGGAATAACACTTTGTGTTCGGCAGTATATATATCGAGCCAAACAAAGGGGGGTGGAGTACAAAAACCATACTGATTATTTTCATATACTGAAGTAAATGAAGTTTATCATTATCAATAATATAAGCAATTCAGAATCTAAATCTATGTGTCGAATTATTAAAAACATTTTATTAACCGCGATAATAGAGTGCTAAGAAATTGAAAGTAAACTGTAATTAATCATCAACACCAAGATACATATAAATACCAAACCTTTCTTCTTTCTTGTTGATAGTAAACCATAAGTTCATTATCTTGAAGTTGTAGTCAGTAAGACAAACATGTTATCAACCTGTCCTGGTGTAAACATTTAAAGAACACCCTGACATTTTACTACAGTTTTCGCCAGAAACTATAATTTTCAAATAAACGTAAATTATCAATATATGAGCTGAAAATAAATTTCGAATCAAATATTTTGCAACTTTTGAGCCGAAATCTGTCAACCATACAGGAACCAGTATAAAAGGTTGTACAAATAAACTGGTGTAATAATCATACAACATATACGCCCAACAAGTACACACACTTCCGCCCAACTAGGGCAAGCATTTTCGCCCATTAGGGCAATCTGTTCCGCCCAAATAGTGGTACACACTTCCGCCCAACTAGGGCAAACACACCAGCCAGTCAGGACAATCTTTAGGCTTAACTGGGCAAACACTTCGAACGAATTTCACCCAAGTAAGCCCTTTAATTCTTCAATCTGCATCAAAATAAAGCATTTGTTCATAATTTTGCTATAAATTATGTCCGTTTAGTATACAAAGGCATATATGCCTTTCTTTAAATTCATGCATTATCATTACAAATCTAAATTCAAGGAAACTTACAAGCGGACCTTAATAGAATCCCTGAAATAACTCTCTTTCGCTGTTACACTTTTCCATCGCCCATGTCTTTTCCAAAGTTTGTCACAAGTTTTTAAATTAGCACTGGACCCGTTTTATCAATGCCCTTACGCGAATATTTCTCGTATCTATTCTCGTAACTTTCTTGTTACGTTCTGGCATTTTTTTATGTCCGTTCTATCAAAATCCTCGTAGTTACGATATCGTAAATTTCTCGAAAATTTCTTGTAACTTTATGAGTGGGTTTTGAGTCTCGTATCTTTTCGATCTCATAAAGATGGCGGCACTGCTTCCCGTATTTCAAATTAGCAGGAGACAGCCTCGTACTTTCCACCAACGTATTACTCTCGCTAACTTGAATGACAAAGAGATTAAAGAGAATTATTGGGTATGTCGACATTTGATAGAGTGTTTGGCAAACGACATTTCACCTGACATACAATGCAATACGAGGCGGTCGAACGCCATACCCTCCATAACAAAGGTATATACTATCATTTATAACGCAGCATCTTTTTTGCATTACAGATCATATGGTGGCGAATTCCGGATTTATTGTTGTCTTTCTATTTTAGCCACTATTCAATATGCATGATTTCCTAAGGGACGCTACTACTGCGGAATCATCAAAGCAAGTGTCCTAAAAATTTTAACGAAAACAGATGCATGAAACCTCTTCTAAATTAAAAATAAATATGTATAACACTATATTTGCTGTACATTAATAGACGTTCACTGCACTGTAGTTTTCAGATGTATATTTCAAGAATTTGCGTCTATGATAATGCATAATTTTGTCAACAACTCTGGCAAACCCCACCCACCATTGATCTGTTGGTGTTGTATTAGACAGTTCAGGCTGCTGGTTTTCCGTGCAACTTCTGTTAAGTTGTCTCGTCAATTTAGTTATCATATGCATAATTATGAAAAATGGATTCACCGAGAGGAATAGTATCCAGCAAAAGTATGATACACAGGTGCTTGAAACATAATTTTGTTGGCCTAGTTATATATTCCTACACTAGTGATAAGCACATATAGAAGGCCAAAAATATTTTTTGTTTCAATCACTTGTGTATATGATACTGTTCATGTTGTACATCATTCTAATACTATACTGATATATTATCAAGGTAGTGTCATCTTGGTGGCAAACAACAGAAATTTAATAAGAGTGATCCTGTCAATGCCATACATCTTAAAAAGGTGTATTTCATTTGTGTGCAATTTATGCATACACATCGGCATAATCTTTTTGGTAACTGCATACTCTTACCACGGTTTTCTTGTTTGAAAAAAAATCTGGTCTTTCAGAATCCGTATCAATAATAATTTGCTCTGATGTCTCGAGTAAAACCCTATAGTTATAGGTCTTTGCTCCAAATGAAGGTCATAATATTCTTGGTACTTGTTGAAAGATTAATTGTTTATTTAACTTTTAACCCAGTCTGTAACCACCTAAAAGGCCTAACTGTGCAAGGTGAAGTGTTACATATAGGTGTTACATATAGGTGTTTATTGTCGCTGTTAACATTCCTTTTTTGACAAAACTGATGTTCAGAATTACAGGTGTTAGTAGGGCTGAAATACCTCTCCAGAATGGGATTTCCTGTCAGAGACAGCAGGATTACATGGGATCAGTAAAACATCAGCGTCCAAAATTGTAGAAAGTTTTGTTGAGGCTATCAACCGAAAGATAGGTGCAACACACTGGAATATTTGAGAGAAATGAACAAGATCAACAAAACATAGTTTTTAGGAACTTGCACATCATTCTTACAAACAGCTCTAAAATTAAATATTTACATTCATGTAGGGAAGCAGTATAGTGAAATTCAACAGTAATACAAAATATGAATAACTATGAAACCATCAAAAGGAAAGGATTAGTAACATATACTGTAATTGTCATCACATTCTAATGACTGGGCAATATAAAGGGTTTCCATTTGATCTGGAAGCAGGGTTTTTGCTCTTGGAATTTAAAAAAAACAAATTTTGACTCTCTAAATTTAAGCTGAAGAGTCAATTTTGTCATTAAATAATGGCTATTTTGACTTGAAAACTGTAAAATCTGGTTAAATATGACCAGAATGACCATTGAATTTCATCAGCTAGTAGATCCCCTGAATATAGTTCTACAGAATAAGTAACTTGTTCACAAATCAACCTATTACATAAAATCCATTGTTTTCTCTTTAAAAAATAGTTTTTGTATTACAATCTTACATACATGTATTTTAACCCTTAAATGCAAATGTTTTAATGTATCTATGCCAGTTTACCACAGAGTGATCACATTATATGTGTAATGCACATATTTTTACTGTATTATATTGAAATATCTTACCATTACATATTATCAGTGTAATAAGATATATATTTTTACCTTAGTACATGTATATTTCATTTCTTTTTGTTGTATTGAAATTACTGAAAACTGGTATCGTACATAACTTTTTACAGGTTCCCACAGTCAAGTGAAGACTTAGATAAAGCGAAACTAGGATTCTACAGAAGATATGGCATTCCTAACGTAGTTGGGGCTATTGATGGCACACAGGCGTTGATAGTAGCGTGAGGTAATGATAATATGTTTTTAAAACATTTGGAAGTATAAACGATCAAATTATCTTTTTTCTATACCCCCGAAGGGAAGCATATTGAAACGCAGTTGGGGTGTGCTTCCCAATACGTAAGACTTTCCAGTATGTGAGTTCTTCTCAAACGCACGTAAGTTTAAGGACAGGTAAAGGAGAGCTACAAGGGAAAATAAAAGAAAAACAATCCTGCAATATAAACAAAAATCTATTGAGTATATCAATTCAACACAAATAATTGCTAGGCTTGAAAATCCTAATCCAAGGAAGTCTTCTGTCTAATGTTGGTATTGATTAGACTTCTACCTGGTATTTAAAAATGTTCTAATCAGGCTGGCTATTTCAAGGAATTTGATAGTGTAACTCACAAGTGGTTGGGAATACTCACTTGTAAACAAAACAATTAATTTAGAATAATATTTATGGAACTCTTCTAAATTATTTATAAATCTACCTTTTTGGTGTACGGTGAAACTGGCCATTAATCTATTCATGTTGATGAAGGTAAGCGTATTGTGACGGCTATAATGCGTCTAGCCAAATACTGACAGTAATCAGCCAGTTGGAGGCCTATTTATAGTACCTGGAACGCTGGACAGCCGGGTACGTCATAAAGTCGATGACGTTATTGGCGTTCTGGCAGTTTTAGCCCGTACCGCGCGCGACTATATATCTCAGACATTACGTTCAACGATAAAGCCCGTGAATGCAAATCGGCTGAAACTCGCCACATGTGTCGTATTTCTCCGTCAAACTACATGGTAATTAGGATACTTTAGGAGAGGATCGATTGATAAGATGCATTTATCAATAAGTCTCAGCTGTCCACAGCACTGTCTGCTTCAATATCGGCCCATCCGCGACCTTTACCTGTAAACTAATTAAAGAGGCAAGATGGTAACAAACACCCAATTCTTATTATACAAAATGATGATGGCTCTGTCGCTACATTGCACCCCTACCAGATGGATTCAGTCCCTGAATAGGTTTGAGGTAAGTATTTAAGGTAAGTGACATTGGTTACTCATTTTGTGTAAGAAAATGTTTAGGAAATATTTCTATGATAATCTATGAACTGTTAATTCGAGTACCTGTTAGTTCTAGTTGACTGGTAAAAGTGTAGCTTTCACAGTAAGAACAATATAATTAAAATATTTCATAAAAGAACAAATGATAAATTAACATTCAACCTGTAGCATTGCTTTAAGGATATATATAATAATATAAGTTAACTGGCAGTCATACTGTTTCAGTCATTCACACTCAAAATGTAACTTAACATGTACACTACCGCTAATTAATTTATACATTTAACTAGATAAAAATTTAGTTTATCTTTAATATTATATACATTTATTTCTTGATGGTATAGAGGATGAAAAAATGCTTTGTGCACTGCTTGGCAACTCAAAGGCTTTTAGTTCACCAACTCTCTACACAATTGTTTGTCACTCGCAGAGGATATCTGCCAATCAAGGTTTGTGTCGATTCATAGCTCTTCACATAGATGTGTACACGGAATAACAATTATGAATATTAAATCATATTTTTCATGTTTTTATTAAATATTTCATAGTAAAATGGCCATAATGGATACCCCCATGGTATATCCATGTATTTTTTCAGATACTGTACTATCTGCATGTTCAGTTATCTTACACCAAAATTTAGTAACTCACTTTTACTGAGTGTAGTTCTGTTAAAAGTTAATAACATGTAATTTTTTATTATATCATTATCCGGGAAGGCTCTAGGGATTTGTCATAACCTTTGAGTTTGTTACAGCAAGTGAATCTGCTTGCATTGGATATAAGTAATTATGCTGATGTGCAGCAGCAATGGGTTATGTCTCACCTTCGTTCCAAGGGCATGGGATTAGGTCTCACCTATGGATTTTAACCAAGGGCTCGGGATGGGGGGTTGAACGTCCTGTTGCTTCTCAATGTATAGGGTTGATACATAGCAGGGAGTCGGTTGCATTTTATATTATGGCATGGCATTTCTCTTGATTTGGTATTGTAAGAGCTCTGAATATTTAGCTCAGGTTCAAACCATATATATATATATATATATATATATATATATATATATATATATATATATATATATATATATATATATATATATATATATATGTATATACATGTCAAGTGGTTTAAGAGGTAATATTCTGTAGATTCAATCTTTGTTTGGTACCATTGTAATAATTGAAAAGTAAATACAAAATGTCAGATCCATATATTTATTTTTTTTTCCAACAACTGTCTGTATCATATTATTAACACATCTCAAGTCAAGATCTGATACACTAATGAGTAAATAACTTATATGTTATTACTAATACCTCCTCTCCTCACATATCAATAGTTATTTCTGAATTCTTTGGATTTTTTTCATTAATAATATCAACCAGCTTTGGTAAGATATAAAATTCTGCTTCTTGTTTAAGTTCATGTAACACCTGTAGATCAGTGGGTAAACATCCCAAGGGCATGTCACAGTCATATCTTAGATAATTGAGAATGAATTTAAAATGTGATCGATCTCTGTCAATAATGACTTTGGGTTCTTTGTACACATTATATAACCCACAAGGGATAGAGATCAATGATGTAGGTTCCTTCATCAGAGTAGTTCTTGTGGTGTCAAAACATTTGCAACCGGCACATAACGTAATTTTATAACTTTGCCGTTGTTGAAGTAGTGTTATGTTTGGTCGCATACCATCTATAGCCAGTTTAATTTCATTGGATAATTCATCAGTTACTTCTTGGACAGGTTTAAGTTCTGTTTTCTGTTCTTCATTATGTATCTGTTTGTCCTTAACTGTCACAATTCTGTCTTGGGAGACTCTTTCCTCCATGTCTTCTGATGTGATAGACAAAGTGTCAAATAATGTTCCTGGATTCTCTATTTCATTTTCATTGAGGATTGTTGCTGTGTACGGTTTATCTGAACTGTCCCTGGTTTCAAAAGCTTCAAACTCATTTAGTATTTGATCTAATTCATTATTCTTAATTTCAGGCAGTTGGTTTTGATGGATTTCTTGTAATTTCAGGACTTTTGGTTTCTTCAGTTGACACTTGTGGTACATGAAGTTTTCTTAACACTGAGTCTCTTATAGGTGAGATTGGTTTCTTTGCACATAAATTTATTTCTTCTTCAATACACTCTCTAATTTCTGGTGCTATTTGTTGTTGTTTTCTTATTGCTTCTATTACACTTAATCTACTTTTTCTTTGAAATAAAACAAAGTCAGGTTGTTCAACTGAACAAATGTGTTGTCCTTTTTTAGGTTTCCTGTTCATGGTTCTGCCACATGTTGTGCACTTGTAAGTGAAACCTTAATGGAAGGAAATGACATGGCGTCTACAGTCAGCACTGTGCCTAAATGATTTGACGGGGTTGGTACATCTTTTGCATATGTATCTGGAGAAGTTCTGAAAATAAACAGACATTTGTTCGGTATGTTTGTTTAACTTCTGTATTCTTATTTTATTCTTATCATGCTATCATTCTGGTAGTTCAAGTTTATCATCTTCCTAAGGTATCTGTAAAAAAAATAATCATGATAGATTAATTTCACTTTCTTTCTTCCATCTTTATTTTATTTTTATTTTTTTCAGATTCTGTGGTTGTTTGGAAGTAGACTTAAGATGGTTCAGACATTATCTTCATGGTATTGTAGACTACATCTCATCTGGAAAAAAAATCTCGGAACTGAACAAGTATGGTTTGACTTTTGTTTCTACTGGGAATAGACCTTATAAAATATAAAATAGAAGCATAAAATTATTATTTCTGTTTAAACCATTCTGGTTTGTCATTTCCCTGGTAAGGTTTAAGTCTGTCATGATGTACTACTTTTGGCGTTGAGGTAGGTTCTTGTTGAATTTTGTATAGACAGTCATTGATTTTCTTTGTGATGATCATAGGTCCAACCCATGGCCTTTGAAGTTTTGGGTTTTACCTTTCATTCTCTTAACGTCATGATACCATACTGTATCACCTTCCTCATAGGGAATTGAGTAAGTGACTCTGTCATAGAGTCTCCTCATCTGAAAACTGGACACATCTAGGTTTGATCTAGCTAGGTCATGAATATTGGATAGTTTGTTTTCTAACTCATACACATAATCTATAGTTTGATCTTTTGGTTCTTCTACAGGTCTTCCCATTACAAAATCAATAGGAAGATTGACTTGTCGACCAAACATCATAACACAAGGTGCAACTCCTGTGCTTTCATGTACACTGCTTCTGTATGCTAACATAAGTAAAGGTAAGTGTTCGCACCAGTCACTTTGATTACCATTAACATATGCTGATAACATATTTTCTATGGTGCGATTGCCTCGTTCAATCATTCCATCACTTATTGGTCTGGCTTTTGTCGTTCGGGTCTTTTTGATACCTAATATCTTACATGTTTCTTGGAAAACTTGAGATTCAAAGGTTGAACCCTGGTCACTATGTAACTCAAGTGGAACACCAAAAATAGCAATGAATCTGTTCACTAGCTTTTTTGGCTACATAATCTGCTTTAACATTCTTTAAGGGTAAGTATGTCAAAATTCTGCCAGTAGTATTTGACTTCTTGATCATATTTTGCAATATCCTGCCAGATTGGTTTCTGGTTTTCTCTAACCCACTGTTTAATTTGTGACAACTTAATGTCTTTATCCTGAAATTCAGAAAGGTCTTGTAAGTTTTCAACACTAACATCTTCTGAACTATAACTTGGTGTTTGGTCAGCTTCTCTTGTGGAAGAAACTAATTCTATTTTCCAAACACTGATATCTTTTTGTTGTCCATTTTGAATTTGGTTAAGTACAGAACCTATAGAAAATTTGCTTGCATCACATCAAGTGTGTAAGGTTCTCCTTGCATTGGATAGGCAAGAAATGGGGCACTGGTCAATGAATCTTAGAGTTTCTGGAATGAATTCTGGCATTCTTCATCCCAGTAAAATTGATTACCTTTTTCTGTGAGTCTGTGTAATGGCTTAGCTGTCTCGACAAACTTATGTATCATATTTCTGTAGAATGAAGCTAAACCTACTATGGCACATACTTCTCGGATACTTTTTTGGAGTTGGCCATCTTTAACTGCTTTTACTTTTTCAGGACATGGGCTGATACCTTCTTTGGTGAGCTGATGACCTAAAAATGATATGGTTCTCTGAAAGAAATTGCATTTCTTTGGACTAAGTTTCAAATTTGCTTAACGGATCCGCTCGAACATTTCATCTAAGTGTTGTAAATGTTCATCAAAAGTTTTGCTGCAGCAAAGTAAGTCATCAAGATAAATGAGAAATATTTTATATGCTAAACCTGAAAGAACTTTTCTATAAGTCTTTCAAATACTGCTGGGCATGTGCTTAAACCAAATGGCATTCTGGTATACGTGTATGTATTTGAATCAAATGAGAAGGCTGTTTTTGGTCTGTCTGTTTCTGCTATGCCTATTTGATGAAATGCGTGTTTCATATCAAGGGAACTAAAATACTGATTGTTTGCTAACGCTTCTAGACAAGTATCTATCCTCGGTAAGGGTGACTGTCATATTTTATCTTACTGTTAATTTTCCTGTTATCGACCACAACTCTGGTACTTCCATCTGGTTTAATTATGCCTTGTTTTAACAGTTTGTTAATTTCTTGTTCTGCAACCTGACGTTTCTCTATAGGTAATTTATAAGGAGGTGTTCTGACTGGCTGGCTCTCGCCTGTATCAATTGTATATTGTACAAGGTCAGTAAAGCCTATGTCTGTAGCAATTTTTGAAAATACATCCTGATTCTTGATTAACAATTTTTTTTAACCTGTCTTTTTATTCTTGTATCATTTCAGTGAAACATCGGTTATATACATCAGAAAGATGAGAGGGAATTTCTTCAGTATCATCTTTGGTTTCAAGCGAGAAAATTGGTTCAGAATTTTCTGCTGGTATTTCAGTTGGCGTCATAATACCAATTACAGTATGTTTGTTGATTTTTTTAAAGGTTTCCCCAAAAAATGTTTGCAAGTCTCAGTGGAATGTAACCTTCATAAGGGTCTACTAAATTTGCCCTACAAGTACTCCAGTACGGTTAATGAAATCCAACTTCCATTCTACTATGGAATATTCATATCTGTCAATTGGGTCGATTGGTCTTGCTTGTACAGTAATTTCAGTCTCAGGAGGAATTTCTAGGTATTGTACTGTGGTAATTCTAGCACATATGGGCTTGTTGTTTCCTTCATGTATAAAACAATCAATTTTCTGACCATTCACAATAAGTTTCATTTGGCTCAGGAGGATATCACAGTTGTTTTTATATAGGAACTCTCTACCTAATATTGCCTCATTCTGTATATCAGCTATTAATATCGCATGGTTAAATACGTGACCTCCTATACCTATCTGTACAACTGTTTTCCCATAAAAAGGTGATGTTTCACCTGTCACTGTTATCATTTGTGTATTTACAGGTTGTAACTGAGGTCTACTATTGGCTGGTAGAAGTTCATACTCAGATTTTTGAAGGATACTAATGTCCTGTATCAAGTAAAGCGGAAAATTTTCTTGTTTGAATTCTACAGTTTATGAAACACCCTTGTTCAATTTTTGTTTTTAGTTGTTTTTCTGGCCCCTGTGAAAGACTCCACCTGTGGGCCTCCAGACCGACCTGTTTCCGTTTCCCGAATCACTTGATTGTCTATCTGTCTGATATCTTAAGTTTTTGTGGGCCGGTAGTTGCCCAGACTGGAAATGTCTGCTATTGTTTAACATTTGAGGTCTGGTTGATCTGTTACTTGAAAATCTGTCACTCTTTAAGTCTGATATTTCTTTTGTTAAAGATTCTAAACATTCATATAGATTTTCTAGTTTCTGTTTTGTATTTTCTGTGGAAGCAGTGGCTACAATTATGTGTATTTGTTTGTCGGCGTAACGGAATGCCTCTAGTCTGATAGCAGCTTGCTCGGCTTCTAATTAAGTCTTGGGACAGATTTCTTTCAATCTTAATCTTACGTCAGAGTCTGTTATAGCATATATAAAGTGATCAAGTGCTATGGCCTCTATTACTTCCTTTGAGGCGCCTGCATATGCATTATCGGTAAGTCTTCTTATATCTTGTGACCTTGTGAAATTGTTTCTCCCTTGTTTCTAACACGATTCTTTAGTTTTGCTCTGTATATCTCTGTTTTATTTGCAGGACCATATCTCTGGGTCAAGTGATCAACTAACATGTTATAGTCAGAGTAATTTGTGGTATCAAGTTCAGTCAACATTGAGAAAGCATCTCCTTTAAGAAAACTAGCTAGGCTTTAGATCTGGAGTCCCATTTATTCAAGTCACTACATATTTGGAAGGAGATAAGGAATTCATTCAAATTATCACTTCCATCGAAGGTTGGGTTTTTATCTTTACTGTATTAGTCATTGTATTACTCTAAACAGGGGTATTTCTGTCCTCAATGTTCATTTGTCTTTCACTAGGGAATGTATAATTGCTGTTTTGATTTTCGAACTGTCTCTGTCTCGTTTCAATACAAGTAAGTCTTTGTTCTACATTGACAGCCATAGAGGTTAGTGCATCTTTCATATTTTCTGCTATATTTAGCATTCTGGAAATTGCATCATTTGTATCTTCAACAGGAGTATTTGGTATTTCATGTTCACCTATTTGAGACAATGTCTCATTACTGAAATTTCCAGGTTGGATATCCTGTACTTCTGGATCTATTTGATTTTCAGACATCTTTATGATTTGTCAAATCTGGGTATTGTCAATATTTGGTATTAAGGTATATAATGAAATAAAGATAAAGAGAACTAATGTAAAATGTATAAGCTATGTCCCTTCTGTTTTCAGGGTGATCAAGCCGGAACACAGTAGAAAGGGTCACTCAATTAAATATGTAACAGGATCCAATCAACAATAACTTGCATTATTACTGGAATGATTGAATGGTCAGCATCTGGAAAGAGAAATTTATCACAGAAAATAAAGCATTTTTAATGTTAAAATCAGTACATTTATTCAATAAATGAATGAAAGTTTCTCTGGCTGGTATTGCTTGTAGTCTCCTGGAAAAATTGCAGACTGGAATTATATCTATAATAATCTTATGTTTCGATCAATACTCTGTAAAAAAACAACAGGTAATGTCATCTGTAAACATCCTGTGAAAAATAAAAATCATCTCGTCTCATATTGATTTGATCCAATTTTATTTATATCTATATCCCACTTCTAACACCAGTTGAAACGCAGTTGGGGTCTGCTTCCTAATACGCAACAATATCCAGGATGTGAGTTCTTCTCAAACGCACATGAGTTTAAGGACAGGTAACGGAGAGCTACAAGGGATAATAAAAGAAAAACAATCCTGCAATATAAACAAAAATCTATTGAGTATATCAATTCAATACAAATAATTGCTAGGCTTGAAAATCCTAATCCAAGTAAGTCTTCTGTCTAATGTTGGTAATGATTCTGGTTAGGCTTCTACCTGGCATTTAAAAATGTTCTTATCAGGCTGGCTATTTCAAGGAATTTGATAGTGTAACTCACAAGTGGTTGGGAATACTCACTTGTAAACAAAACAATTAATTTAAGAATAAAATGTATGGAACACTTCTAAATTATTTATAAATCTACCTTTTTGGTGTACGGTGAAACTGGCCATTAATCTATTCATGTTGATGAAGGTAGGAGTAATGTGACGGCTATAATGCGTCTAGCCAAATACTGACAGTAATCAGCCGGTTGGAGGCCTATTTATAATACTTGGGACGCTGGACAGCCGGGTACGTCATTAAGGCGATGACGTTATTGGCGTTCCGGCAGTTTTAGCCCTTACCGCGCGCGACTATATATCTCGGACAGTACGTTCAACGATAAAGCCCGTGAATGCGGATCGGCTTAAACTACATGGTAATTAGGATACTTTAGGAGAGGATCGATCTTGATTAAATGTATTTATCAATAAGTCTCAGCTGTCCACAGCACTGTCTGCTTTAATATCGGCCAATTCGCGACCTTTACCTGTAAACTAATTAAAGTGGCAAGGTGATAACAAACACCCAATTCTTTTTATACAAAATGATGATGGCTCTGTCGTTACAATATAGTTTTTGAACTGTCTCTCTGTTAGTCAGTAGGTTCGCCACTCGATCCATCTGTCCGAAAACTTTAACATTGGCCATAACTTCTTTATTAGTAAGTGGATTTACTTCATATAATCATTTTACCTTGACCCTTGAAAGACTGGTCCTAACCTCAAGGTAAAGGCACCACTTCGGGGGAATTGTCATCTTACAGTGACTGTATGCCAACGTTTTCTTGAATTATTGATCGGACAAGCTCTTTGTGGTCAAAGTCACATTAGCCTTAACTTTTAACCAACTGACCTCAAAAGCAAACGCAGAAAGGGTCATCCAAAGGTAATGACCAATTAGAAGAGATCATCTATTGGTCATGACCAACCTCACCACCTACTCTGAGAACTGCAAGTCAAAGAGAGCTCAAACAAGATTTCCTTGTTCCAGGTCACAGTGACTTTGACCTAAAAATCAATGGAGGTCAAGACCAACCTCTATACCAAATTTGAGGTGTGTAGGACAACGCTTTCTCCAGTTATTGATTAGATAGTGACTTTGACCTTTGACCTACTGATCCCAAAACGACTATGGATCTTCTAATCTATAAGGGAAACACTATTCCAAGTTTGAAGGCTGTGGGCCAAATTGTACTCCAGTTATTGAGTGGACACGGTTTTCAAATCCAAGGTGACCATTACCTGTCACCTGCTTACCCCAAAAATCAATAGGACTTCTACTCAGTAAGAACAAACCATCCTAAGTTTGAACTTCTGCGAAGCCACATTCATAAAAAGTCGAAATTAATCCCTTTTGCAACTGTTGTTTAGCTTCAGCAAGTTTATGAAAGTAAATCAGGCACCAATTAATACTTGTTTGTAGAATCATTTAGAAATCTCAAATACAAGGTATTGCCTGGAGATATCGATTACCCATCGAAAAGTTATTGACGCCAGTTGCAAAACCAACTTCTCCCAGAGAACTTCGAAATAATGCAGCTCATTCCAGAGGAAGATCTATTGTGGAAACTGCCTTTGGTATTTTGAAAGCAAGATTTAGGTAATTAAGTAGTGCTTACAATGAAGTGATATTTACGTGTAATCATAAGTATTCAATCATTGTAGGATATATAAGTTTGGAATTTTCATCTGTCTTTGACTGTAATGAATCGACCCAAAACTATTGAGCTGTGCCAAGAATAAAAAGCTCTTGTAACGAAAATGACGTTTTTAGAGAAATACTATCAGAACATTATAAAACAAGAAACGCCGTAATGCAACGAAACCAGGTTTTCAACGTTCATGTTTAACAGAAGCTCCGTCATCAAGTGCCCTGGTGCATATTGTCAGCATTTTGCAAATCGAACATTTTTTGGGGGAATTGTGGTCTTTTTTTTTCATAAAGAATATATAGATGAATATTTATTTGTATCTTTTATGCCGACATACCCTAATTAAAAAACTAGAGTTTTCCTTCGGAAAGCCTGGTTTAAACAGCAGAAGAACAGTATTGTTTTGTATAAACAAGAAATGTGACTCAGACACGAATGTCCCCGAAACAAGTCAATAGTCACAGTCGTGGTAGCTTATAACTTGATGTTACCTTGATCATGACGATGCTACAAATTAAATATCATGATGTGTGCGATGTGTGAATATGAAGTTTACACAGTTATCAAATTCAGTAACCTTATTTTTTTCAGATGTCTACATAAAACTGGAGGATGTTTGTCTTTTCACCAAATAAATCCGCATGGTGTTGGCATGCAAAGAATTACACAACATTGTGTTGACGCCAGACTGGATTTTTTTTATTCAAGCTGAAGAATAAATGACTGATTGTTACCCTGAACAAGAGGATCAGACGGTTTCATCTAAAGCCTTTAAATGTAATTGTACGTGTTAAAAATATTGTTGAAATTTTTACACTGGATTTTTTATCAGTTACTAATTACAATACACAAGGGAGTTTTATCATTCCAATGATTTATCAATATAGTGATGTAAAATTTACTGTTCGAAAAATTCAAGACATATGTCATCTTCGATAACTTTGTTTTTTTCATGAGGCAATAAATATTTGCAATATCCTCAGACATCATCTGTAGATCAAACAATTTCTCGCTTCCTATCTCTAATCGACTTTCTTCTATTTTAAGTTTTTTCTCCTCGAGCATCAGTAATCTCTCTTGATAGTTTGTTGAATCATTTGAAGTTAGAAATGTTGTATAGGTCAATTGATATTTTCAGTGTACACAGCAAGTCAGTCAGTAAAATCCCTGCTAGTAGGACCTATTAGAGTCAGCAAAAACAGAGTAGGTCAGTTGGTCAGTCTGAAATCGGTCAGATCGTCCAGAGAAGGACAGCCCTATTCAGTCGGTCAGCCAATCCAGTTGGTCAGCCCATAAACGGTCAGTCAGTGGTTCCACATTCAGTCAAGCAGCCAGTCAGTGAGGTCAGAATAAGTCAATCCAATCATTTCAGTATGTCAGTATAGCTTGTGTCAGGCTTTGTCAGTGAGTTCTTAGTGAGTCAGCAAGTCCAGAGTAAGTGAGTCCAGTCTATTAAGTCAGTTTATCCATTTGATCAAATTGTTGTTAGCCAGTCAATGATTATTTGTTCAGTACAGACAAGTCATTGAGTCCAGAATAAGTCACTCCAGTCATAAGGCCATCATTTTTTTCAGACTACAGTCAGTCAGTTATTGAGTGTTTAGCCAGTCAGGAAAAAAGTTGTTCTAGTCAGTCAGCCCAATTTGTCAGTCTGGAGTCAGTGAATATTAAGTAAAAGTCAGTCCAGTCCTGTACAACCAGTGAGTCCAGAATAAGTCAATTCCTTCAATCCATTTGGTCAGTCTGGGGTCAGTGAGTATATAGTCAGGGAGCGCAGATAATGTCAGTCAAGTTGATTGGTCTGAATTCAGTGAGAGTTATCAGTGAAAGAGTCCTGAGTCAGTATGTCCACTGCTGCAGCCAATCCATTTGATCAGCCTGGTGTCCTGAGTCTGTGATTCCAGATTTAGTTCAGTTTGTCACAGTTAGCTCAACCATTTAGTACAATACAGCCAGCCTGTAGTCAGTCAGTCAGTCAGTCAGTGATTACTCAGCCAGTCACTGATTCAAGTGTAAGTCAATTCATTCGGTCCATTTAGCAAGCCTCGAGTCAGTCAGTTGGTGAGAGAGTCTTGAGTCAGCCCCAACAAAATGTCAAGTCAATTAGGACAGTGAAATCAACTTAGACTGTCAGATGTGAGTTGATACGTTCTTTACCATTTAATTACTTATTCTTTCACTTCTCATCTCTGACACCTTTAGTTGTGGTATCATTATATATGTTGAAGTCTGTAAAAAATAGATACAAATAAAACAAAACCCTGTGATTGACCAATATCAATAATGTATATGTACAGCCCAAGGTACTACTGTTAAATGAAAAAAGTATACTATTATTATTTCTAAGTGTTAATTGTTTACATTGCAAGATAATGAAATAAAACATGTACATTGCTTTGCTTTTTTATTTGTAAATGAGCCATCATTATTGACCTTATACCAACATTGTCTAACTTATTAAAACTAACTGCTGTTTTTCAGTAGCAAAAATTTAAATTTCTAAATGTAACCTATCGGACAGTACCTGTATTGATGCTATTCAAGTTTGGAGCAGTTTCTTTTTAAATATTTAATAGCCAAAATTTGCGACTCACAATACCAATGTGGCTATCAAACTCAATCCTGTTGTGTATGTGTTCATTTGATTAAAAATGTACCATAAACATTCAAAAATCAATCTGATATCTGAAGCAAGAACAGTTTGATATGATTTGTTTTTGGTACCTTCACTAATCTGTACTTTCTCATTAGCACTGTCAGCTGGTACTGGCCTTATCTCTGAAATATCAAATACAGCCTTTATTGCCCTAGATTGCTCAACTGAGTACTTTTGCCTAAGGGTATGCTAAGCTGAACTACAGAATTGAAAATTTTAGATTTTATATTTCATACAAAGGGATCCATACTTTGAGCATTGTACATGGGCATACAGTTTCAGACAAGTAGATTTTCCTTCACAAACTCAATGTAAAACATGTGATACCTGGTCAGTGTCAACTTTCATCCTAGTAAAATAATTTCAACAAACTTTGTAGAGGTAGACTATAAAATGCTACTTACCAAATACCTTAGGACTAGAGTTTCTCAGAAGATTTTCAAAGATTCAATATTTCACATAAATAGGAACCCTGTGGCAAGTCCAATTTCGATCCAAGCGAGACAAGGGATATTTGTAAAACAAATATGCCCCCCCACCATTATCCCTAGAGGCAGCCATAAAGTTGTGTGGAGCTGGGACAAAGCGTTCAATTGTTAATGTTCGGAAACCATTTCACAATTTAAGGACACTGTGACCATGGCCTTTGACCTGGTGACCTAAAAAGCGAAAGGGCTCATCTACAAGTCTTGAAAAACTTAAGTACAAAGTTTGAGGGACATGGGCCATAAAGTTCTATACTTATTAATCGAAAACCATTTTGTTTTTCAAGGTTACTGTGACCTTGACCTTTGAACTAATAACCCGAAAAACCACAGTATTCATCTAATTGTCATGACCAACCGACCTATGAAACTTTGAGATGCTGGGCATAAGCGTTCTATAACAATTGATCGGGCACTATTTTGTTACACAAGGTCATTATGACTTTGACTGTTGACCTTAAAAGCTAACGGGCCATCCACTAGTCACGGCCAACCTATAAATCAAGTTTGAGGAGCCTGGGCCCAAACGTCCTACAGTTATTGATTGAAAATCATTTTGCTTTTCAATGCTAGTGACCTTGAACTTTGACATTGTGACCTGAAAAACTAAAAGTGTCATCTACTCTCCATGATTAACATACACATTCAGTTTGAAGAACCTGGAACCAAGTGTTCTATAGTTACTGTTTTGAAACCGTTTTGCTGTTCAATGTCACTCTGAACTTAACCTTTGACATGGTCATCTACTGGTCATGACCAACCTATACAGTAAGTTTAAACAACCTGGGGCTAAGGGTTCTTTAGTTATTGACTGGAAACCGTTTTACTATTCAAGATCACTATGACCTTGAACTTTGATCTAGTGACCTGAAAAACTATAGCGGTCATCTACTATCATGACCAACTTACATACCAAGTTTGAGGAAGGTGGGTCTAATGGCTCTCTTGATATTGATCGGAAACCAAATTGTCTGCCAACCAACCAACAATTGCAAAACTATAATGCCCCCTTCATCTTCGATGGAGGTCATGAAATCTTAAAATAAAAATAATACAGGTCCAGTAAAGAATGCAACGCAAAAAAATAACTGAGGGATTTAGTTTTAGACAAGAAGAATCTTAAAATCTTCACTTTATAAGTCTTTGTAAAATAGTGACTGCCAGGGGAAGGGCCATTAATGAACCAAAGGGCATAACTTACAATCTTGGTAGAGGATCTCTAGATGATGCTCCATGAAGAATAAAATAGGTCTTAACTTTACAATACCTCAAACGAAGATTTTCAAAGTTTCAATATATAACACAGACCGGACAAGGCCAGTTTAATATCAGGGATACAATATGAACAAACTTGATAGAGGACCTCCAGCTGATATTAATATTGATGTGGACATGACATTAAATAATGTGGTCGTCAGAGACTTCACAATCTTTTTATTCTGTCAAACTTTTTTGTCTCTTTTTCCGGACAAGGATTTTGACACTTTCACAACATAGTCAGATTTTTTTTTCGTAGTTTAAATTTGCATAATATCTTCCTCTGTCTAACACTTATGACGTCAATTATGCGGAGTTTTCAGATGTAGGTCAAATAAGTCCAAATGTTACATGTTGGAATATAAAATTATATGTAAGACTTGTTCACAGTTTTGACGGTGGTTTCAGTGATGATGCCATTGTGACATAAAATATAAAACAAGATTTAAGACGCAAACTGCTGTGTATGAAATGCCTCAAAGTAAACATTTATTACTTTGCAGAAAGGCAGTCCTTGATGGTTTTTCTTTAACGTAAACATTTCAGATGGTCAAGAGAACGAGCATGGCTGTCAATACGATTTTTAATGGCAGCATTTTTTTTCACCAAGACTGCAAGAGGAGCAAGCATAAAATTTAGATGGAGGTAATCATCGGTCGTTCTGGCTTAAAATTATATAGCTAAGGTCTTGACGTCAACCGATATTGCCACCGAAGACATCAAAAATTTTGTCTATATATTTCCATAGCTGCGTAAGCTACATGCAGCCAATGTGACATACAGGCAGTCCTTGATCGATATAGCTTAAAATTATGAAGTTTTGATATAGGCATCACATGCCATATCCGCCAGTTACGTCACAATTTTTTTTAATTGCATTTCTTGATTAACATCTAGTCACATATAAGGCCTATTCACTCATACCTTCTATAGATCGCGTTTTCATTTCTGCTTACTATTGTGACGTCACGGGTGGGAAACCAGGACGTCACTGATACTGATTTCTAGATAAAAGTCAAGGTACGTAATAATGTTTTATTATTAATGTTATCATTTAAACAGCGTCTATGTATATCGCCATTATTATTATTATTATTATTATTATTAAATGAACTGAACTGTATGATATAATAGAAGGGAAAAATATAATTTTATAAGTTTTATACAAAAAAGAAATTAAAGGAAAAGTAGACTCAATGTCCAAAATGATAACCGAATTAAACATTTATGTAGGTTCAGAACTAAACGGAACTATTCATTTAATCTAAAAACAAAACATCTAAACAAATAATGTCTCATTATTGTCACTTTATTGCAAATACATCTATGAAGCACTTCAAAAACTCGACGAGATTATATCCGTTCAACGCGAAATTAATGTTACAGAAACGACATCATAAATTACGTTCTTTCTTTGCTTGTGTGACAATTAAAATCAACAATGAATGAATCGCATGTATTGTCTTTTTATTTTATTATATGATTGTCAATAGAGAGACAAAGGGAGAAAAAACCCTCATACTTCACATGCATTGTATTTAGAAACGTTTCATGTTACGTTTTGCCAAGAAAACCCTAAAAGACGAACGCAAACCATTTCCCAGTTCTCGTTAACAATGAATTTGAAAAGAAACATTAAATTGCTATTCAGGAATACTAATCTTAGGTGCTGTCATACCAATAGCAATCATAGCAAAAATATGATAGGCTTGTCCAAGACTTTGTGAGCGACAACCGAATTTCTGCTCCTAATACTAAAGGCTTGCAACTGTTAGCGACTGTTTTTGGTCCAAGCGTAGTTAAAAATTTGGTCATCTGTCTCAAAGAATCAAGGCAGTCGAAACAGTTTTGTTTGCTTTCGGAAATATACAATAACAATTTTCTTTAAAAAAAAAAGAGAAACGTGTTTCCTTGGCCCAAACAAGCTCAGGAATGACGACGAGACTGTCTAGCGCACACCTGAGTACGCGAGTACTTAGGCCAACCCCCTCTGCAGTGTACGTTAGTGGCATAGATGGAAACGCGTATCTTCCTGGTGAACACGTGGCAGTTCTCTTTGCATTCTATTCACCACTAATTTTCGTCCGTACGAACTAGCTCCATACCACATGCCGCTCAGAGTTTGTTAAAAGCCAAAAGGAAATAAGAGAACATCATGCGTTTGACATGATTGCAAATTCTAATCAGCATATCGCATGAAAACGATTTGAGTAAACCAATTTTAGTACTATGTCAGGCTGATATTTGCAGCAAACAGACTACCATTATTGCCAAACCAAATTTCAGCCTACTGCCCAATCATAGATGCAAACCGCTTGCCTCTGAATTGCATTTTCATATGCCCGAAGGGGCATTTTATGTAATGGTCCTGGGTGTCCGTCCGTCCGTTAGCAATTTGGTTTCCGGAGGATAACTTGAGAATTGTTTGATCTACATCAACATCTTATTATGAAGACTGCCCACATTCAGTGCATGACCCCTGTTGGTTTAAGGGTCAGTAGCTCAAATGCCAAGGTCATAGTGGCTTAAGCACTGAAAACTATTCCCGCTGTAAAATTTTATAACCATTTGTCATACAAAATTCAAACTTCAGAGGATGATTGATTACATTGAGAAAATGACCCCATACATCTTAGGACCAGTAGGTCAGATGTCAAGGTCACAATGACCTAAACACTGATAAGCATTTCTGCTGTATAACTTGGCAACTACTTCCCCTACAGACCTCAAACTTCCTAGGATGATTGCCATTATTGATTTCATGACCACTTTACTGTTCGGGGTATGTACATCAAAGGACAAGGTGACAATCAACTAAGCAATCAATATTTCTGCACTATAACTTGAAAAACCATGCGTCACAGCATGGACATCACGACTTCTGAAAGACTGACAAATTATAGAACCTACAATTCAGATATGTAAAATATCTATATAACCTTAAAATCAAAACAAGGCAGTCTGAAGGACAGCTAAATCCCCTTCCGCAGTGGACATCTTGACCTTTAACCAACCATGACCTTGATGTTATACCATGCATATTATAAGCACATAGACTCTGATAGTAAGTATTTGTGCCAAGTTATTTTAAATCTTCCATAAAGTCAAAAAGTTATGGAGAACATTTAACCTTGACCTTGGGGAAAGCAACCTAGATGCTGGGTTCTGCACATCGTGTCATAGTGGTGATCATTTGTTTAAAGTGATTAAAAAACTTTTCATAATCCACTTATTGCACTATGCACATCGTCTCATAATAGTGATCACTTGTGCCAAGTTATTTCAAAAACAAATTTCGGCAGTTTAAAAGTTATGGAGCCAACACGAAATGTAGACTTTTAACACTTGAATTTTAAGTGTGACCTTGACCTTGGGGGTAGCAACCCAATAATTGCACTCTGCACATCGTCTCCTTATGGTGATCTTTTGTGCCAAGTCATTTAAAAAAAATTTCAGCAGTTTGAAAGTTATGGAGCCGAAACAAATGTTACGGACGGACACACGAACAGAGAGTAGCCACCCATTTTTGCGTTCTGCACATCGTCTCATAATGGTGATCACTTGTGCCAAGTTATTTCAAAACATTTTCAGTGGTTTAAAAGTTATTGAGCGGACACAAACTGTACACTTATGAACACTTGACCTTTAGTTGTGACCTTGACCTTGGGGGTAGCGACACAATTTTTGCGCTCTGCACATTGTCTTATAATAGTGATTATTTGTGCTAAGTTATTTAAAAAAATCAGTGGTTTAAAAGTTATGGAGCGGACATGAAATGCACATCTATTAACACTTGACCTTTAGTTGTGACCTTGACCTTGGGGTAGCGACCCAATTTTTGCGCTTGCACATTGTCTCATAATGGTGATCATTTGTGCCAAATTATTTAAAAAAAACAATCAGTGGTTAAAAAGTTATTGAGCGGACACGCAAATGTTTCGGACGTACAGACGGATGGACGGACGGACGGACGGATACAGGGACGGACTGACAGACGGAGGCCATTCTTATAATCCCCTTCCCGCTCTGCGGAAGGGGATTAATTATAAATTGTTAAAAATTAAAATATCTTAAACCAAAAATATATGTGAAGCAAAGCATTTATTTCCAAAGCCCAAGATTTCCTCATTTAAATCACAAATTCATCATACTTTTATTCTTTCTTTTGTTCAAGGCAACATGAATAATTTGACTCGCAACTTACTAAGAAGGTTGTAATACTGTTTATGACAGTGTATGCATGACTTGTTCAAAATGCAGTGGCGGTCGACGACCTTGGTTAGAACTACAGTTTCGATTCTGTGAAATCAGACAGCATCAGGTTGTAAAAAATTAGTACAGAGGCGTTAAGGTAAGATAATTTGTTTAAGTTATAGCTTGTAAACAGTGTACAGATACATTGGTTGGTTGTGCAACGGGGCAGCATCGAGATGTAAGAATTTCATGCTGTCTCGATACGATCACTTTGAGAGCTGAAGTATGAGTGAGACTATTTTCATTGGTGCAAAAAAACGTTCATCCCTGAATCAATTTTTTGCTATTTTTTGGATTCGTCACTTGCTAACATGGCTGTACTGCCTGTTATGCTAGGGTATGTTTGACCTGTTTGGTGACAACTTGTTTGTATACTAGTTGGACAGATTTTGCAATCGAACAGTCAATATGAAATTTTAGTATATATAGAAAAAACGGGACGATAGCCAATATGTCTACTGGCAAATTGATTAGACAGTTTGTCAGTTTTGACAAAAGTTCATACAACGAGTTCTGTTAGCTAGTGCGAGCACTGGAAAAATACATAAACAAAAACAATAAGAGGGCCAATGGCCCTAAAGCGTTGGGTTCAAAGATGAAAGAAATTGTTTAGAATGTATTGTTGCATATCACAGAAATGGACCAATGCAATTTCATTGCCATAGCTCCAAAAACAAAAAGTAGGATAGTAAGTCAAAATATAGGTCATGAGACCACATTTTTTGAAATCGGAACGAAAAGCTGTACACACAGTCCAAATTTCATTACCATAGCTTTAAAACAAAAAAGTAGGTCAGTAGGTCAAAAATATAGGTCATGCTATGAGGTTTTTGAAATCAAGACAAAAAACTGTACACATAGTCGAAATTTCATTGCTATAGCTCCAAAAAGTAGGTCAGTAGGTCAAAAATATAGGTCATGCGATGACATTTTTGAAATTGAAACAAAAAAAATGTGCACATGGTCCAAATTTCATTACTGTAGCTAAACAATAAATCGGTAGAACCGATGGATGCTCCCCGAATAAATGCCAATTCCAAAAGGGCTAATGTTTAATATGTATTTTTTAAAAATGAAAATAACAAAGGGCAATAACTCCTAAATTATGCAAAATAGAGTTACGGTTCTTGCACAATGCACTTTTCCTCATAGAGATCAATCTACCAAAAAGTGTCATGTTAATATCTGTTATACTATGTGATATATGCCCCGGACAAAAAAATAAATATAAGAAATTTCAAAAGGCAATAATAACTCAAAAATTAATAAAGCAAGAATTATGGTTGTTGTGCACTGCACTGCTCATCAATGAGATTTATCTTCTTATAAAGTTTCAAGTTGATAACTCTTATACTTTGTGAGATATGCCCCGGACAAAAAATAAGTATGAGAAATTTCAAAGGGCAATAAGTCAAAAATTAATAAAGCAAGAGTTGTGGTTTTTGTGCACTGCACTGCTAACCACCTATGAAGTTTTGTCTTGATATCTCTCATAGTTTTTGTGTTATGCTCCGGACAAAATTATGACGGACGGACGAAAGGACGTGACGGGCGAAGCGGCAACTATATGCTCGCCCTTCGGGGAGCATAAAAACAAACAAGAGGGTCATGATGGCCCTAAATCACTCACCTGAGTCTCAGTGCTCATGTTACAAATATCGGTTTTTATGTGTGCAAGTTTGAATAAGTTTGCAATAAGTTTGAAGACTCTGGGTGTAATCGTACTCAAATTCTTTAGCAGAAATAGTTTTACTCTACAGGTCCCAGTGACTTTGACCTACAGACCCGAAAAAACAATAGGGTTCTTCTAAAAGTTTGAAGGTTCTGGATGTAATGATACTCCAGTTACTGAGAAAAAAAAATAGTTTTCACTCTACAGGTCCCTGTGACCTTATCTTTTGACCTACTGACCCCAAAAATGATTGGGTTCTTTTACTGAGTAAAGAAAATCATCCTATGAAGTTTGAAGGCTCTGGGTAAAATGGTACTCCAGTTAGTGAGCAGAAACAGTTTTCACTCTACAGGTCCCTGTGAACTTAACCTTTGACATATGGACTCTAAAAACAATAGGGTTCTTCTAATACAATTATCCTATAAAGTTTGAAGGCTCTGGGTGTAATGGTACTAGAGTTACTCTGCAAAAATAGTTTTCACTCTACAGGTCCCTGTGACCCTGTCCTTTAACATACTAGCCCCAAAAGCAATATGGTCCTTTTATTTAGTAAAAGCAATCATCCTGTGAAGTTTGGAGGCTCTGGGTGAAATGGTTATCCTGTTATGGATTGGAAACGGTTTTCACTCTAGAGGTCCCTCTGACCTTGACCTTTGACCTACTGACCCAAAACACAAAAGGGTTTTTTCTTACTCAATAAGGACAATAACCCTATGAAGTTTGAAGACTTTGGGTCAACTGGTACTCAAGTTATTGAAAGGAAACGAAGTGTGAAAGTCAGACATACAAACAGACACCCATGGACAAGGCAAAAACAATATGTCTCCATCAGAAGGGCGGGGTTTGGGGGAGACATAACAACGAACAATTGAAGGTATGGCCCTTGGTGTTTCAGAGCAGCAGAAATTTAAAATTTGTCCTATATGAATTCTTGTTTAAAATCAAATAACCCCCGGGTGGAGTAAGTTTTTACCCCAGGGCCATGATTTGAACAAACTTGGTAGAGGTCGACTTGACAATGCTGCACAACAATTATCTAAACTCTAGGCCTTGCGGTTTCTGACAAGAATACTTTTTAAACTTTTGGTAGAGGTCTAGTAGACAATGCTGTACACTAAATATCTTAACCCTAGGCCTTGTGATTTCTGACAAGAAGATTTTTAATCTTTTTCCTATATAACTTTATGTAAAACATGTGACCCTGGGTGCCCTTTTTGACCCAGGGGCCATGATTTGAACAAACTTGATAGAGGTCTACTGGACTTTGCTACATACAAAAAAGCTCTTTGTCTTTTGGTTTCTGATTTAAAGACTTTTTAAACTTTTACCTATATAACTCAATGTAAACAAGTGACCCCCGGGGCATTGCCTATTTTAACCCAGTGGCTATGATTTGAACAAACTTGGTAAAGGTCCACTGGACAATGCTGCACACCAAATATCTAAACTCTAGGCCTTGCGGTTTCTAACAAGAAGATTATTTAAAGCTTTTCCTATATTACTCTATGTAAAATATGTGACCCCTGGGGCGGGGCCATTTTTGACCCATTTTAAAAGTTTTTCCTATATAACTTTTTGTAAAACATGTGACCCCTATATAAATCCTTGTAAAGGTCCACTGGACAATGCTGCAAACCAAATATCTAAACTCTAGGCCTTGCGGTTTCTGACAAGAATATTTTTTTTAAAGTTTTTCCTATATAACTAACTCTATGCTTCATAGTAAATAGCTTAGCTCCATTCCTTGAGGTTTCAGAGAAGAAGATTTTTTCAAGATTCAAGTTTTAAAATCTTATTTCAGCTCCATTTCACTAGAAATGCAATGGACCAGAACCATTTGATCAATCTTGGTAGAGCTTCATGCGAGGAACATCCCAGGCAAGTTTAATTTAATTTGGCCCTTTGGTTTCAGAGGAGATGTCATTTGAATGAAAAGTTGACGACGGACGGACGGACGACGGACAAAGACTGATCAGAAAAGCTCACTCTGAGCACTTTGTGCTCAGGTGAGCTTAAAAACATATTTGGCTAGAACATGTCAAGATCAATCTGACGACTTGTTAAATGCTATTACGTGACCACTGCAGTTCCGTCACGCATTCACTAGTCAATGAAAAAATTCATGTAGGGTAGGCCGGAAAACTGTTCTGAGATACTACAGTCAGGATGTGAATGTCAACAGATCCTCGAAGCATTTGCCAATATTAGCACTGGTCATATTTTTTGGCTAAAATACGTATGTGGACAAGATAACTTTGTTTTATTTTGCATGCACACGACTGTTGCTACTGTACTTTTATGATACAGTGCCTATTTGTGACTTGCCGTCATTATTATTTTTGTTGTGGTGTTGTTGTTGAGACGCTAAAGTAAGTAAGCGTTAATAAGAAAACATGTTTTTCATATTAATGATAAGAAGAAGGGAAACACACGTATTATTCTTACAATACCATACAAACGTGTGCCTTACAGCTACTATTCTTCAGACACAAATTCATATGTTGTATAATATAAGTACGAACTGCACGAATTCAGTTTATTCGCCCGCCTCCCCCTTCCCACCAAAAAAAAAATCAATAAATTATTCGAAACGTTTTTTTTTTTCTTTATTTGTTCAAAATATGATCGTAAAAATCAATTACCGAGACGACATCTGCTACAGTCTTTGTTCGCGCACATGTGATACAACCTGAATCAAAGATTTATTTGATCATTAAAAAAATTATTTGTATTTCCTGCATGTGTACTTTTTTAGTACTGTTTCATAAAAATGTCTCTATTTACTTAACACATGACTAAATTATCTCAGTCATCCCTTCTGCAATCTCAACTGCTCCCTCATAGATCTGTCCTTCCTGAAAAAAATTGCAAATAAAAACAAGAGGGTCATGATGGCCCTGGATCGCTCACCTGAGTACTTTGGCTGTAGGTTTGCTGTTAAGCAGTATTTCATTTTTTAATTGAAAATATGTAAGTGCCTACAAACCAAATATGTAAAATATCAGTCAATAAATAAAGGCTCTATGACAGAAAGTAGAAATATCTATAATAAGCTATGGTGACCTTGACCTTGACCCAGTAACCTCAAACCCTACTCATGGGTAGACGTCCATGCAAGGAACCTATATACTGAATATCAAAGGTATTGATCTATAAATGAAGGCTCTATGAGGTACAGTAGATATATCTATTTTTAGCCTCCATGATCGTTAACCTAATCTAATAATTTCAAAAAAGCTTGATAAAGCTTGCTTCATGCCAAATTTTAAAATTCTAGGCCTTGTGGTTTCAGACAAGAAGATTTTTAAAGATTTTCTTTTAAACTGCTTTTTAAAACTTAGGCCAATAGTGACCCCAGTGACATTTTTCAAAAAAACTAGGTAGAGGTCCACTAGACAATGTTGCATACCAAATATCAAAGCTGTAGGCATTGAGGTTTCTAGTAAGAAGATTTTTAAAGATTGCCTTTTTTACATATTAAGGGACCCCGAGGCGGGGCCAATTTTGACCCCGGGGCCAACATATAAACAATACTGGTAAATGTTCTCAACACAATACTCCACACCAAATATCTAAGTTCTAGTCCTATTAGTTTCGGAGAAAAATGATTTTTCATGTTTTTCCTATATAACTATATGTAAAGCAAGAGAACCCTGGGGCATGGCCAATTTTGACCCAGGGGACATAATTTGAACAAACTTGATAGACATCCACTAGACAATGCTGCATACCAAATATCTAAGCTGTAGGCATTGAGGTTTCCAGTAAAAAGATTTTTAAAGATTGCCTTTCTTACATATTAAGGGCCACCGGGGCGGGGCCAATTTTGACCCCGGGGCCAACATATAAACAATACTGGTAAAAGTTCTCAACACAATACTCTACACCAAATATCTCAGGTTTAGTCCTATTAGTTTCGGAGAAAAATGATTTTTCATGTTCTTCCTTTATAACTATATGTAAATCAATAGAACCCTGGGGCGTGGCCATTTTTGACCCAGGAGCCATGATTTGAACAAACCTGGTAGAGGTCTACTGGACAATGCTGCACACCAAATATCTAAACTCTAGGCCTTGCAGTTTCTGACAAGCAGATTTTTTAAAGTTTTTCCTATATAACTCTATGTAAAACATGTGACCCCCGGGGCTGGGCCATTTTTGACCCAGGAGCCATGATTTGAACAAACTTGGTAGAGGTCCACTGGACAATGCTGCACACCAAATATCAAAAACTCTAGGCCTTGTGGTTTCAGACAAGAAGATTTTTAAAGATTTTCCTATATAATTCTTTGTTAAATTAGTGACCCCTGGGGCAGGGCCATTTTTGACCCAGGGGTCATGATTTGAAGAAACTTGGTAAAAGTCCACCTGATGATGCTTCATACCAAATATCTAAGCTCCAGGCCTTGTAGTTCTGGAGAAGAAGATTTTTAAAGTTCCAATCTATTGTTAGCTCCTGTGGCCTAGAAATGCAATAGCATGAACCATTTAAAAATTTTGGTAAAGCTTCATGCAAGTAACATTCCTGCCAAGTTTCAGCAAGATTAGCCCAGCAGTTTAGGAGAAGAAGTTGTTTGAAGAAAACGTTGACTACGCACGCACGCACGGACGGACGGACGACGGACAACGGACATCAGGCGATCACAAAAGCTCTCCTTGAGCACTTTGTGCTCAGGTGAGCTAAAAATCAGAGCAACCAAAAATTACTACAAACATCAACCATGTGTTACAGAGCACTACGACTTTGGGGGAAAAAGAATACACGTTTTATACTTTTTGAGTTTGAATTTGATGTCGATTGAAACAATTCCCATGGTGTGCCATTTTATAAGCTCAGTTGACATCCGCATAAACATTGCTACATAAGTAGACATTTATTACAACTTTCAAATTTTATATACATACAACCAATATTTAGGGCCATTCCAGTAATACGTGTATGTGGGGAGGGGACGGCACCTTAAAATTTTTAATTATAGGTGTTGGGGTGAATTGGAAATTGTAAATTATGCATCGTAATCAGGGCCATGGTGTGGGGTTCGTAGACCCAAGTTTATTAATTAAAATACTGATAAATAACAATATTGGTTGTTGCATTGGTTTTGACCGCTTGGCATTAAAGGCTCGTGTAGAGATTAGTCATGGTCAACATTCATAAGTTCCTTCCCTTTTCTTCTCAAAGACCCGCCATTGCGAACGAAAAATCTTGGAAAACGCAGTCGATAGACGACGACGTGAAATGGCTACATACTACATTTGCTTCGGGTATCTTAAGGCCAAATTTAGAGGTAATAAATACATGTAAGCACGTTGTCAAGGGTGCCTGTTAGCGTTTGTAATCGTGTTTAAGTTTATCTGTATAAAACATGTAAGTTTCAAGTGACTATATAATAGCCAAAGTAACACACTTCAGAACTTATTTAACCCGACACTCCTACACAACGTGTATTCTCCCAAATAAACCTTAGACAAGAAAATAAACCACTCTCTATCGATCGTCGCAATCTTCAAAGAAAAGCAGCTTCGTGGTTACATTATTTTACTTCACGCTCACAGGTTCAGATTTAACGTGATGGATTTAATGTTATAAAGCAAAAAGGTTTGTTTGTTTCTAAATTATTTCTGAAAATAGACGAATCATGAACGATTTTTTCTTATGTTTTCGGATTTATAATAAAAAATAAATATGTAGAAAACTAAATTTCAGTGAAATTGGCTGTAAACAAAATATCGCGGTAGTTCGCGGTGATAAAAATGCCAAGAATTTAGCGCCGATACTAAATAATTGTCAAGGTAGTCGCGGTGACTTGCGGCGAAAAAAAATCGCGGTGATTACCTCTTTCAATGAGAAATAATTGCGGTGACCGATAGAAAATTACACAAAAACATCTTGGCTGTACATGTATTTGAAGTTGTTTTATATTTCCTTGAAACGATGCAAACTGCAGAATGAACAGCACCATCGAAGCAAAAATGCACGTCTGCGAATCGATAGTCACTAGCAGTGTTAGACAGACACACATGAATTTTATTCATTTATTATTATTTATTATTTCATTTAACTAAACAGAAGTCATATCTTACTTCAGAAATAGCATAGGAATAGTATCTAATTTCAGACGCTTTGCAGAAATGTAGTAAACAGCTATGAAACCATTTACCTGTCGGCTTGTAATTAACTCCATGATTACAATCGGATGGATTTTTGAATTTAAATTGAACTCAAGATAATTGCTAGCAAGCTGTTTTCGACAGGCTACTGACCGTTCAAGAAATTACATGTATCTTAAAACGTTGACAGTCGACATGTCAGCATTTAAGTCGCAGTAGGTAAGTTTGAAACTGTGTACAAGTATGTGCTATGTGCTATCCTAAATGTAACCTAAACTTTTAGAAATAAATAAGTGTTCAGTAAACTTAGATCATTCATAATCTGCGACAATTACGAAAATATTAACTAAAATAAAATTGCATACGTGTTTTAGTGGGCCGAGTCCGGTTATTCGAGACAGATTCCGGTCAAACGTGTTACTGCTATCGATATATATCAGCCAAATATTCAGACTACAAAACTATTCATTGTTCATGAAAAACATTTAACTGCACATATAGTTGGCCACGGTGAGCACATATATGTAATCATTTAAGGTTACAGTTTTCAAACAACTGATTTTATTGTTTACTTATAAAAGCCGTTAAAACTTTCGAGGCGAAAAATAAAGCTCTGCTTCCTTGTGTAATATGTAAAACCTGCCACGGCTGATGTAGTGAACACGTTTAAGCACACTTTAAATGAATCAAAGTTCAATTGACCTTACCACAAGAATTTGATCATCAATGAACAAGAATCGACGAATTCCGAGCTGACTCTGTTGCCAACTGCCATTTTCTCCGACAAAATTACTGTGTCAGACATTGCTGGACTTAATCAAAAATAATTCCCGTTATAACACTAAAATCAACAAATTATTACGATAAATAGTCTAAACAAATATGCCATGTTTTTGTCGTTAACTTCTTATTTTCTTGATAACAAACTCAAAATTATCAGGAATATCAACCTTTCTTGGCATTGGCGCAACGATGTATTTGATAACATAGAGGATATTTGTTTGTTTTTTGTGGAAGATGAGAATTTATTTCATCGAGTGAACACCATATGTGATATTTTCACGAGTGGCGCAGCCACGAGTGAAAATATAAACATATGGTGTTCACGAGATGAAATAAATTCCCATCTTCCACTAAAAAACAAACACATTTTCTTTTTATTTTATGCCAACACGTCAAAAATGGGTATTTTATGACATTTTTACTCAGGGTCTTCAATAAATTCCCCATGGTGAGCCCCAAATCAGTTAATCCGTACTTTGGTCAAACCGTTACTCCGCACAAAAAAAGTGCAGACAATCTCCAATACATATGATAACTTTACTTCTGCTGAAATAAACTGAATACACTTTCATCAAATAACATTTATTTTTCCCAACACAGTTTATCAATATTTATTGAATTTTAGCCATACATACTTTAATTATAAAAGCGGATTAATACCGAGTAATATTCAATCAATTGAATTGAAAGTCGGCCATATTGGATATTGTCCATGTGAGTTATGTAAACAAATCAGACATTTTAAATAATTTATGGCGAATTTCATCATTGTTCACAACTAGTTAGGCTCAGGAATTCAATATTATAACTGGATTTAACAAGGTAAATAAATTTCAATCGCTGTCACTGTCTGAAATACAGCGGATTCTCTTGTATTTACGTGGTGGGGAAAAGTAGTTCCGGCACAAACAGTGGATTATCAAAATGGTAATTTTACTAATTCAAAACAGTGGATTATCACTTTTATCTCACTGATATTTCCCTATATTTCATTGGTAGGCATTAAATAAAAGTGTCGTAGTTAACAAGAGTGATTTCGCCCTGAATTAGGGAGGGGTGGTTATCTCGCTGCTGTGATAAAGTCAATTATTATAACGGTACTGTCATTTTAAAATTAAGTCTCTACTGACATTACACATGACTAAATTACCTCAGTGGCATCTTAACTT